>VZTM01002588.1:227119-266857 GCA_013400555.1 Jacana jacana
TTTTTTTTAGGTAAAATCAACACCCCATGTTTCCCACAGCCCCTTCTCCTGCCCTTTAAAGGTGCCCTGCCCTGGGGAAAGGCTGCCCTGCAGGCAAAGCCTGTTCCCCATCTCCCTGCTGCTACTGAGACAACCTGTGGTCGTCTTCCCCCCCTGGCAAGAAAAGACATTTGCCAGCCCCCTCCTCTCCAGAGTCAGTGCAAGACATGCTTTATTGCTCCGTCATGTACCCCGTCCCCTGCCTGCAGTGCTGGGAGAGACTTGGGGCTTCCTGGAGGGAAGGGGGAAGGAGCTGTGAGAAACCCCCTGTGCCTTGATACTGTGAAAACGGCAAGGAAGAACCAGGATTGAGAGTGCCAGAGTGCTTTCAAGTATATGAGATGTAAAACCCATCACATGGAGCTTCACAGAAGGCTGCCACCAGTCCTGCCCAGGAAGAGACTGGTGTCTCTGTGTTGAGCCTGGGCCCTGTGTTACCCGGTGTTTGGCAGGGATGGCTCGGGATGAGTATGAGGGATGGTGAGCAGGGAGGGGTGATTCTGACAAGCAGGTTCCTCTGTCCAGAAGGAAAGAGCTGGGAGAGGGTGATGGCAAAAGAAATGCTCTCAAATAGGCTGAGTAAATGAGACTCTGCCTTCAGAGTCCCACACCTCGTTTAAGGACCCATTCTAACCTGAATGAATTCCTCTGCTCACCCTCCTGAACACACACACTTCTATTCAATCTGAGTCTCCTGCCTGGACAACCCCTTGTGCCATGTTCCCTTAACAGCTCTCCTGGGGCAGCCTCTTGCACCAAGAAATTCCCACTGAAAGGAACCCCTCTTTCCTCCCTGCACCCCTCCATGTGTCAGGAGCCAGCAGAGAAGCACAAGGAACCACGGTGCAGTGCTGGTGGCCTTGAGTGGGGCTGTGATCAGCCCTGACTTGCATCCACATAGGGTTCCTCCAGCCCTAGGGACTGGCAGCACCACCTGGACAGCCTGCACCCTTCCTTGCTACTTCTGGGGTGCGTCTCAGCCTTCCCTGAGCACCATCCCTTCTGTTGATCTTGGGGCTGAGTGGAGAAGGGACCAAAGTCTTTCTTTGGTTCCTCTCCTGGACCAGGCAGGCTGGGATACCGGTGGGTGCAGCATCAGTGGGAGCCAGTCCTTCCTCAGATGCAGCCCCAGTGTGGGTCTCTGATGCTAGAAAAATGGCCTTCTTGCCCAGCAGCTCTCCACCAAACCCCACAGTGATTTTGGTGGCCTTGCTTTGAGCAGGGGTGAGCCTTTCCTCCCAACCCAAAGGAGTCGGTGAACAATCCTCTCCTTGTGACCAGCTGTGGCAGAGCCTTCTACTCACCTACCTCCATTTTCCAATCGAGGGCTTCCCACCTCTGTCCCCCTTCCTCCCCAGGGGGAGAAGCCCAAGCCCTGAGGGGGCATCATCCCCAGTAGCACCAGGGTGGCTGGGAAGGTAGGAGGGAGAGCCTGCTGGTCAGTGCATCAGAAGGCCTTGCTTTTGTATGAGCTACAACACGTGGCTGGGTTGGTACTTAAAGTTTATGCTCATTTTAAGAGATGTTGTAGTTGCTCAGGGCTTTATCCCTGCAGAGTAAAGGGGCTGATCCAGTGCTGTAAGGGAATCCCAGTGCTGGGGTTATTCTAAGAATGTAGTTTTAGCCAAGCTTTTACTTCTAAAGCAGAGATGTGCTATTTTGGTGGGGTTTTGTTTTGCTTTGGGGTTGTTTTTTGTTTTGTTTTTTTTTGTAAAAATGGCTCCTAGCACTGCAGTCCCAGAGCAAAAGCCTTCTGCTTATAGTGAAGGTGGCCTGACCGTGTCCAGGCCCCTGCCCAAACTGTGCCGAGTGGGGCTTCGAGGTAGATACCGCCGTGGATGTCTGAGAGGGGCCACCAGCCCTACAAAGAGCACCAGCTTCTGGGGAGGGCCAACCCCCCTCACCTTGGGCTGCCCAGCCCATCCAACCCTGCTGTAGCCTGTTCTTGCCCCTTGTAAAGCACTGGTGCTTTCCCCAGCAGCAGCCCAGTACAAACCAGTGATGCCTGCCTTTGCTGTGGGGCAGAGCACGGTGCACATCCACCGCTCCGGGTGTGCAGCCCCACGGCTGATGGATACCAAGGCGACCTGGACAAAGAGAGGGGACCTGGAAGGGACTTTTGCCCTTGGGTGGGAGCTCAGCACCCGGGTGGCTGTGCCTGCAATGCTGTTGCTATCCAGTGATGGGACACAGAACTACAGACCAGTCACCCCTTCAAGTCTGTTTTTTTCCCAGGTAGTAACCGGTATCAGGAAGGTGAGAGCAGAGAGAGACCATACACTGAGATCCTGAGACAATCCTTCCTGCAAATCCCCTGAGGAAGCAGACAAAATGGAAAATTCCCTTTGCTGCAGCACCTATTCTTAAGAGTTCCCTTCTCCGTCCGGCTACCACGGACTTTACTGAGGCTCCAGCACCATCTACCATAAAGCTGAAAAATGTTCTTTAGGTAAAGTCTGCTGGCCTTTCAGCTGCGTTTGGTTTGCAAGGTGAAACACCTTGTCTGGAAGAGGAGAATAAATTACAAGCAGCATGGCTTTTTTTTTTTTTTCTACAAGCAAAAGTTCCCTCCAGTCCATTAGAGTTCTTGGAGTGTGTCGCTGAAGTAGTGAATAAAAGCTGTTTTCTACTCTTTTTCTTTCCAAGGACCTCTGCAAAAGCCCTGCTGGAGACACAGCCAAACCAGACAACTACCCTCGAGGACAGTGCCCTGTCAATAACGTGGCTGAAGAAGAGAAAAGGAAAATAACAATTAGTAGTTCACTTTCATCATGGCAGAAAGGCTCCATCTGGTGGTGTTTTCACCCAGAAAAGAAGGTAAGGTGTGGGGCTGGGAAATGGCGGGTGACGTGAAGGTGGTTTGACTGGTTCACATCAGAGAAGAGTCTTGAGGTCTCAAGACGGGTGGAATGACAGTAAATGGGGTTGTGTGGGGATAAATGCAAAGAAATACACCTGCAAGGGGACAAAGGAGCTCAGGGGGAGCGTTCAACTGCTCAACGAGCCAGCACGGCCCCAAAACCTGAGCGTGGACAACCCACTGGAGATCTGTGCCCCTCAGCACAGATAAAAACAAACCAAGCAACCAAAGCAGAGATACATGGGAGAGGGGTATTACAGCAAATATTTTAATGGCTTTCTATTAAGCACAGTCCAGGGCAAACCGCCAGGGGAAAGGGATACTGCAGAAACAGCCAGGGTCAAACTGATAAGCACAGAAAGACCCTGCTGTGGAAATAGGCTGAAAGGTTTTTGTGTTAAAAGAGGCAGGAACACGAGGGACGTGTTATAAAATCATGGCTGGTCCCGCTAAGCCTCTGTGCTGGGACAGGACATGCAGTATCAAGCTTAAACTGCAGCGAGGGACACGCACTGAGGGGGAAAAAAACCTCTCTGAAGGTAAAGATTAAGGTAAGAATCGGTGAAGCGAGGAGGCAATACTGGAGGGTTTTAAAACCAGGTTAGACAGACATCTGTCGGGAGCGCTGAGTTACAGCGGGGAAGGTGGGCTGCTCTCGGGATCTCTCTGACCCTCCTGGGGCCGTCCCTGGTGGTCACTGCAGGAGGTGACACTGGGCAGGGCTGTGGGCGAGCTGGGCTCTGCCCCATAGAGAGGAGCCAGAGCACTGTCAGTTGTCACCCAGCCCAACGCCAGGCAAGTTCCCTGCTCTGGCCGTCGTGGGAAGACCCCAGAGGGCAGGAGGGCTCAGCTGCTTCAGGGCTACCATTTTGCTACTCCCGTTGTCCCAGGCTCCAGCCCAGAAGGGCTCTGTCTGCACTAGGAGAGGAGCCCAGCCATAGGACCACCACTTGTTTCCAGCCTCCGAGGTACCTCTGGCGCTCTCCCTGAGCTGGCTGACCTGAGTGATGCTGGAATAGGGTGAGTTTGGCTTAGACTGGGCCAGTCACAGTTTCAAGCCTTTACAGAGTCACCTGGAGTAGAAAGCTAAACCATGCTGGGACTCTCCTCCTATTTTCAATAAGTCAGAAGGATCTGGGATGGGAGGGGGCAGGCTGCTTCCCTCCCCCAGAATCACGCTCAAGCATTCGTCATGAACGGAACGAGGTGAAGTCACTTCCCAAAGACACGGTGCCCAGCAGAGGCCATTCACCCCCCGCTGTCTGGGCAGCCATAAACCACTGCAGCCCTGGGCTCCACCAGGGCATGTCTGCAGCCTCCTGCCCCGCTGAGCTCAGGAGCCAAAGAGCTGATGCAGGGATGGGATGCAACTCCAGTGCCTCCCACTGAGAGCAAAGGAGACCAACTGGTCTCACCTGGGCGGCTCCTTTGCCAGCAGCCGAGTCTCCTGAATGGATGCCCCAGCAAAACTGGAGGGAGGGCAGGTGGGGAGGCTGCCTGCCCCCACACAGCATTTTAGTGTTTAGAAGCCTGCTGGTGGTCCCTAGATCTGCTGGCACCCAGCCCTGGAGCTGACGGGGGGCTGGGAGGCTGCACCCCAGTGCCCGCATCAGCCCCAGGAGAGCTGCAGGTCCCCAGGTTCAGGCTGTGGAGGGGAAAAGCCACCTGCCAGCCCTGCTGGGTGCCACCATCCACTAGCAGTGCCAGGCAGTCAGCGTGTTTCTTTCAAAAGGGGTAAGGGTGCTTGTCAAAAGGGAAGAGAAGGCTCAAGTACTCAGGCTCAGAAGCAGAGGGGAGGTGAAAGCAAGCTCCGCACGGGCTTTCTAATGCCGGCTCGTCCCTCCAGTGACTTACTCCAGACTGCAGCAGCCAAGGCTGCAGTCCCTCCTCAAATGCAGAGCTAGAGCCATTAGCGAATGGGGAGCTCTGCCCCTACCCCACGGAGCGGACAAGACCCACTGGCACACACTGGTGTTATTACAAGAACACATTTGTTCCTCCAGACCTTTGACTCCGGAGGAGCCTGTTCTCCTGCCTCGCTGCTGCCCGCCGGGACTGCCACAGCAGTGTTCTGTCCTCAACAGGTAAGCGAGGCATGAAACAGACAGTAAAGTTGAACCAGTCCCTGTGCCCCTCCTTCCCTGTCCCCCCCCNGCTGGTATCTCCACAGAGGGCAGAGACCCTGGGATCCCTGTAGCAGGAGGGTCACAGGTCCAAGCTGCTCTCTCTCTCTCGGAGGTTCCCCATCTCTTAGGAGGTGTCAATGCAGAGCAGAGATTTGAGAGAGAGCTTAGCCAGAACCCCCCCAGCCTCTACCCCTGCATCAGTCAGGACCTGAAGAAGCGTCGTACCACTAAATGCCCCACCATGACCAGGGCCACCACCACCAGCATGTACTTCATGTAAACATTGTCCAGATCGAGTGCAGCCACCTAACGGGAAACAGAGAATAACCACAGCACGTTAGATCTGCTGGGGCCGGGTCCCTGCTCTGCCTGCACCCGGGTGACCCCACCAGCCTCAGCGGTGCCACCGTCCCCAGGCTGCACCTTCCACTGGGCAGAGCACGACTGCCTCCTCTGGTCCCTGAACCGCCCCCACCCCAAAAGGACAGCCCCGTTGGCTCACCCATCCTCCCTGTTGGGCGATCCACTGGGCAATGCGGTTCCGGAGCATGAAGTCGGTGACGTAGCGGGCGATGCGGTGGAGGAAACCCGGGATGCCGTGCTGGTAGACGTAGATGGCCATGCGGTAGCCAAAGCCCAGCAGCGCAATCACCCGGCCCCAGTTAATACCGCTCTCGAACAAGCTGGAAGGAAGCAGATGGCCTGGTTAAATCACTGCCCTGGGCGGCTTGGACCTGCCCAGCCTCTGCATCCCAGGCCACGGGCTCTTGAGCAGGGCTGTGGGGGCTGCACTGGTCCTCGAGGCGCATCCCAGCCACGCAGACAACGTAGTCATGTTGTGGCAAAGTGACACATGGCCTCCGATAGCCAGGATGTGCTTTCAGAGCAGAGCAAAGATGGTCTTGGTCACGGCTGTTTCTCTTAGCCAGGGATGTCCCCGGGAAAAGGGAACTGCTGAATCTTGCCTAAACAACCACAGGCTCCAGATCGGCGGTGTGGAAGCTTCGGGATGGTGGTGGTTGGCCTCCCACTTTCCCACCAGTCCTGCCTTTCCCTCGGGTCTCCACCCAAACACAGGGCACGTCAGCTGCCCAGAGGGACTGTGCTTCCATGGGCAAAGTTCCTGTACAAGGTGAGCTGGAACTGGTGGTGGTAGAAGCCATCGGGCTGTCGGCTACAGCAAGCTCTGTGTGCCACCAGGAGCAGGACCTGCCACCAGCCTGTCCCAAAGCATCCCTTGCTTGTGCTCAGAGGTAAGGAACTTTAAATCTATCTAAGGGCAAAGCATGTTAGAACAGGGTTTTCCCTTTTTCTGCATGGACAAACCCCTCCAAGACCAAAACCTGCTCTGGTTCTGCATTAGACTGATACTCTGAAGGGCTGAGGGGATTCCAAAATGTGCCTGGTCAATGTCTACTGCTCCTGATCCAGGTTTTGGTTGCTGGGGGCACAAACTGCACCACGCTCTGCAAGTTTGACTCTTCTTTAGACCAGTTTTTGAAGGAATTATTATTTTTTTCCTGTTTTCCAGCAAGGCAAGTAAAAAGGGGAAAAAAAAAAAGGGGGGATAAAAATTCGAGTAGACTCAGGCCCTGCATTTTAACCTTGTGCCCTGTTCCTGGCAGCCCCTGTCTGCACAGCCAGAGGGAACTGTCTTCTCCACAGAACCACCACGTAGGTCGCAGAGGGAGAGGGAAGTGAGAGCCTGGGAAGGAACAACAGAAACAGGCAGCAGAGAGAGACGGAGAGGTTAATTTACCTGTTTGCGGCGCGTTAACCGCCTCAGGCTGGCAAACCGTGCAGCTTCCCGAGGAGAGGGGAGCAGAAAGAGGACAGAAGAGAGGTGGTTAGATCACAAACACTGAGCAGAGGGTGCACAGAGCCAGGCACGGACAGAGGAGCAATAGGAGCCAACCTGGGAACCCAGAGGATCCCACCCTTTCTCTCCTGGCTCTGCCAGAGGTCTTCTGCATGACACCGGGCAAACCACTTAATGTGCATCGTGTCTTGCTTTCCCTACAGACAGAGAAGGGTGAGTGCTACAGGAGAGATGGGGAGGGACTCTGGATGAGGGAGGGGAGCCCTAGGAGGAGGGGGAAGGGTTTGATACTGGAAGGGGGGAGATGGAGCTGAGCTGTGGGGAAGAACTTCTTTGGTGTGAGGGTGGTGAGAGCCTGGCCCAGGTTCTTAGAGAAGCTGTGGCTGCCCCATCCCTGGAGGGGTTCAAGGCCAGGCTGGAGGGGGCTTGGAGCACCCTGGTGTGGTGGAAGGTGTCCCTGCCCAGGGGGTTCCTTCCAGCCCAAACCATTCCATGATTCTGTGACTGAACCACCTTGATGGCCACCTCAATCCAAGCTTGTGCCTCAGGGCAGTAAGTTGTCTGTGTGTTTGCCTTCACTCTGCTGCTGTGCTTCGAGCTGGGTGTGTGTCACCTGCAGGAGAAGGCTGCAGTCTCTACATGTGTGTGGAGCATCCCCCATCCTGAGTTAGTCCAATCCTGGTCCATGTGGGCCAAGGCCAAGGACAGCGAGTACTTGCCCATCCCCACCGCCTGCAGCTGCGTTTGCTTTGTGCCTCTGAAAGCCTGACTCATGGGGACTTCCCAGCCATCAAGCAAACAGCAGTGGGACCAGTAGCAGGTCTGCCTTGGTCCAAGGTTGGTTGGACCCCTTAAGGGGAGCTGGGACATTCCCTTGGCTTCCCAGGCACATTGCCCAAACTTGCTGACCCTGGTCAGATTGTGCCAGGACCAGAAGATGATTGTCAGGTAAAGACTGTCCAGACAGTGCAGAGGAGGAAGAGGAGACAGGCAGAAGACAGAGGAACTGTCACGATGAGCTCAACCCAGGGATGGTGGGTGACAGTTGGATGGATGGGGGTCTGTGTGAGGGGACAGAGCTGGGGAGGTGGCTGCTGTGGGGTGGGGGCAAGGAGGACTCTTAACCGACTGCATTGCACCCCGTCTGACCTTTGCTTCCCTGGCCTTCTCCAGGAGAAGGCATTCAGCCCGTGCTGAGGCAGGCGGTGGCCTTACCTGGAGGCTATTTTGGTGAAGTACTCGTAGGCATTCTCCTTGGTGGGATGCAAGGATTTCAGCATGTAGCGAAACTCCACATCGTACCGCTCGTTAATGTCATCACCGATGATGGCCAGGCGCCGTCCCACCTGGCTCGCAGTGCTGCTGAGGGGAAAGACAGAGCGATGGACACGTCAGCAGGACCCACAGGTAGTTCTGCAGCAGAGCCTGGCTCGGGATGGGGTGGAGGGACCTGCATATGGTTGGTTCAGGGTTTTACCTGCCCAGCTCCCCCTCGATCTCCACGATCTCTGGGTCCATGGGCACTTCCTCCCCTCTCTCCTCTCTCTCCTGCTGGTAGCGGTAGAAGGCATAGCTCCGAAACACCTCTTCTGTCTCCTGTACCACTTGGTCTTCTGAGAGAAACAAGAGGAAGAAAATTCCAGGGAGCAGCCCATCTCTACCATGCCTTCATTTTCAGCCAAAATTTGTGCTGTTTGTTTTGACACTGGCCTTTTGCAGTACAGCAAAAAAAAAAAACCAACAAAAATCAGTTCATTTTGAAGCCACCCTTTGTTCTAAGGGCACGGGCCCACCTTTTGAATCCCCTTCTGGCAGAAGACAGCGATGGGGCTGTCGCAACACAAACCAGATGTTGAGGCGCTCGCGCTTGGCGGCGCTCCCTGCCTCACACCAGCCCTTCTCGGGAAGGACGTTCCTCAGCACAGACAAGTGCAGGAATCTCAGCTCCAAACCCGAACCGGAGGCAAAGCTCCATCTAAGCTCTGCTCCACCAACCCTCAGCAAACAATCTGGTTTTCCACTCTCGCCGCCGGTCGTGCCCTCGCGCGGTGCCAAGCGACTGACGAAAGCTGAATCGGTCATTTTAGTGCCATTCCTTGCTGTGATTCATTCCCACGTCACTGCTCTCACGCCCAGCAGCAACGCCAGGGCAGGGTTTGCAGCTTCTCTGCACGGGGCTGCTGGCAGGAAGGGAAAGGAGAAGAGCTTTCCCAATAACTCATAGCCCATAACCCAGAGTAGTGACCCCCTGCTTGGCTCACAGATCCCTGCAGGAGGCTGGGCTGGTGGTTGGTGGGGAGGTTGGGGCTGGTTTTGGGTGCTGCAGCTTCCTTCCCCTGCTCTGGTAAACAGGCCGGGCTGGGCACAGAGGTATTCTGGGTTCACTGAGGGGAATGTGAGCGGGCAGTAACGTCACCCGGCCCCGGCAGCGCGCGAAAACCAACCCGGCTGCGCTGCAGGCAGGAAGTGAGTCAGGAACAACCAGCCTGACAAGCGTGTCCCTCTCTGCCAACAGCTCTGTGTCCCCCCCCTATCTCCACACTGCTCGGAGACGTGTCCAGGACCTACCCCCTCGAGAGCAGGGAGCCCCCGGCGAGGTGTTTCAGTCCCATGGCGACTGATATCTTATCACACGCCCTACATGGCTCCTGGGGAAAGCACCCGGACTGTCACGGGATGTCTCTGATTAGAGCTCGGTTTCAGCTGGCTGGAGAAGCAATCTGGGCTACAGCACCAGTTCCCAAGCAGCCCAGCTAAACCACCCCACAGGGCTTGGGGGGAGCTGGCCCTGGGGTTCCAGTAACACAGTTCTTCCCAGCTTCTTGTCTAAGAAGCAAAATTTGTAGGGGACAGAAACGGTATAGGCAGAACAGAGCCCTTGCTCCTTTGACAGGGTATCACCCTTCAGGCTGGAGATCAAATGAGGCACAAAGCTCAGGAAAAGGAGCTGCTCGGGGGGATGTCGGAAGCACAGGACCCTGCAGACCCATGGCTTTAGGTGATCGTCCTGCAAAGAGTGTTGGTGACCCACAGCACATTGGCACGTCTGCACCAGCAATGTCTCTAGCAGTGATGCAGCTCACTACAGCCAATCCAGCTGAAACCCTTTCCCAATCCCTGTAAATCCACTCACCAGACTGGCTGTGCCATTCTCTGACCACTGGAAATTGCATTTCCAATGCAGAGATGCTCTGAGCATGTCCCGGAGCTGGGTCATGAGGACCTGGCCTGGAGGACATGGCTGTCCTGCCACCACTGCTCCATAAACCCCCGTATCCAGGTCCCCAGAACACACCACACTGCTCAGGGCAGGGTTTTTCCAGACGGTCACATCTACATGGCCCACGTGCGGCTCCGGGGAGATGGACCCAGGCCCAGATGGGGCGCTGGGAAGGGAGAAGACCTGTCGTGCAGAGACTCGGGTTACAGGGAGTTCAGGGCGGGTAAATAGAGGTGAGGAGAAATGACAAGCCCTGATGGCTGTGTTTTCAGGGGCTTGGTTTTTGTTTTGCAGGAGCGGATTTATTTGGTGGCAAACAGAACCCACCAGCCAGGGACGGCTCCACCGAGAGCCAGAAAACGAAACCGACTGACTCACAGTTTCAGTGAGAGGGTGGATAAACACCCTGCCAGGACAGAAGAGGAAACAAGTGCACCAAAAATTTCCCTGGTTTTAATTACCCCGGGCGCTATTTTTAGTGGTAGCAACAAGGACAAAAGAACATACGTGTTTTCATTCCCGCCCCCCCGCCCCAGGTTGCTAACCCACTGGGACCATCTCTGGTGTCTCCCACTCAAAAGGAAAAGGACCTGGATCAAGATTTGCCTTGTGGACTCCCAGTACCAGCAGAGGAGAGGGAGAGAGCAGTTTGGAGCTCCTCTGGGATCTTTGGGCTCTGTGGGGCATCGTCAGGGCTGTGTTGGGGGGGCTCACGAGCTGCTGCAAACCCCTATGCTGCAAGGGAGACCTGATCTGCTGCTGCTTCATGGAGCAGTGACCCTGTTGTCCTCGGTCCCCAGCTCACTCTCAACATCTAGACCAGACCTGCGCCAACAACAAGCTCCTTGCCTGGATCCACACCAGAGTCTACACTGAGGGGACCCCAGCCAGTCCCAAACACTCGGTATCAGCGTTTCTATGCAAGATCCTTTATTTCTCACCCTTCCCACCTCCTGCAGAGCAGCTGTGCTACGGCAAGACCTGGCAGGTCTCCCCAGAGTTGTCCATCAGACCTTCTTACAACTAAATAACCCTGCTACGGGCTGTAATAATGACAGACACAACCTGGCAGCACCCTTTTTGAGGCAGGAGACAGGCAGTAACGACATCGAGAGGTGCATCTGTTTGCACAGAGGGGAAATATCCAGCCTGGAAACAGGCTCCGAAGGGAGAAGACAGCTCCAGAGAACCAAGAACGGGCTCTGGAGATATCTGCCTTGAGGAGAAGCCCATCTCCACCTCCTGGTGTTCACAGTTTGAGCGTGGGATGAGCAGGATCTGCGTTAATGGATTTGGGTTGGGTTCCACCAGTGCAGGCAGCCCCTTATGAGAGCTATGGCTGGTGCCATCCAGGATCAAAGGCTGATCAACCTGACACTGCGTCGTGCTGGCATCATCCTGCACCGCTTGCACCCAAGAGCAGAGCTTCTAAATGAGGCAATGGAAAAGTGCCCTCCCACCCAAAAGAGGAGCAACATCTTCCAGCAGCCTCCCTGCAGAGCTAATGGGCAAAACCCCTTGGTTTTAAGACAGAAATCCATCTGTCGACAAGGGAGATTCTCTGGTCCGGATTCTCGACTGGACTCAAGAAACCTGCTTTAATTCTGATGTTCAGTGGTGTCCCACCAACACAGCTGGAGTTAAAGCCTTGCACAGGGGCTGGGGGCTGCAGCAAGGTTTTCCTCTGGTACTTCGCTGCCCAATCTGAGACCTGTCCCGTATTTGCCAGTCTACTGAACTGGAAAAGGGCGGCTGGTCCCAGTGCTTGGGGGATGCCCGAGGTGGGTGGGCATCTCAGCTCTGGCGAAGCATCTCCCTCTGCTCCATTAAGCTTTTTGTCTAAGATTTTTGGGGGCTTCCTTCGCAGGCCAGAACAAAGGAGTGATGAGGCAATTCCACAGCAGTGATTTCCCAGCACAGCCATCAGAAGGGTGACTTTTTTTTTCCTTTTAGAACCCAAAGCCACATATTGATGGGAGATGCAGTTCAATGGGAAGTCCAATACTCCGTGTCTGTGCTGGAGAGAGGAACTGCAGGGGCACCAGGCAAGATAAAAAGTTGTTTAAATGGTTTTGCTTGCTCTACAGAATGTTTCAGATCCCCAGGCTTAAACAGGCAGCTCATATTTTTCCTACTCCTTTTGCAGGTGGTCTTGGTGATGGAGACACAGAGATGGTCACAGATGCACGACTGCTGTCCCACAGTAACTGTTTTATCCGTGCCTCCATGGAGTCCAGAGCTAAGACAAACAGCCAAGGACCAAATCTGACACCTCTCCAGGTACGTTACGTGAGGGTCAGACACAGGCAGACGGGTGAGCAGCCCAGGCAGTCCAAGGAAGAGAACCATTGCCAATCTGACCCCGTGAGTCAAGGTGTCTGGGCTTTCCATGCACGACCTCGACACCTCAGACATCCCCACAGAGACTTGCATCAAGTCTCTCTCTGATCCCCTGGCAGCAATAGGTGCATCTTGTGACACCTCACCTCTCTCCACAACGTGCCTTGGGATTTGGGCTGACACAGTCCATGCGGGAGCAAAGTGTGACCAGTATTTTCATCCCCTGGACTGGTCCCTCTGCAGTGGGGGGAGCTGAGCTGCGTTTGGCACAGATGCTGTAGGTGTGAGGGCAGCCATGTTTTGAGGGCTTGTCCCCCAGATCTGAGTCTCCATGGAATTACCCCAACCCTTCCCGTAGCTGTGTGCGGACATGGCGGCTCATCTGAAGAGGGAGGCACTGTCACCCCCAGGCTACAGACAAGGACTGGAGGTGGGCAAGGTTCATTTTCTCAGTTATGAGCCCTGTCCCCTGAGCTCAGCACAGCACCCTTCCTGCTGGGCCTCCCACCCCTCCTTCTGCAGCATTTGCTCCCCTTTGTGTGACTATTCATGAGCTAAGTTGCTCCTCCTCTTCATCATGTACAGCCAAAAGGGTGTGGGGCTCCTGCCTTCATCTACAATGCCCTAAAAATGCCACAAGTACAAACGGCCACCCAGCCCAGACAGACACAGCAGCATCGTGTCCATGCCCAAAGCAAGAGCTGGAGGAGCAAGGACTCAGAACAACGCTCAGGCAAACCCTGGAGCAGATAAATCTCATCACTCCCTTCTGCATCCAAAGACAAACCGAGCAAGGGAACCCTAAATGAAAACCAGGCTTAATGCCCATTGACAAAAGCCTTCTTCTGCCCTGTAATCCCATAGCATGTGGTGGTGGGAGCTGTGCGCTTCTGCTTCCACTGGAGCCCATGAGGCTTCCACCTAAGAGGCATGCAGAGATGCCACCTCCAAACTCCAGATGGCCCTGCCCCCCAGTTTCGGGAGGCAGAGGGACACTGGTACTGCCCGTCAGCGTTTGCAAGTGTGCAGGAAGCATGACTGTAAAACAGTGTGGTTAGAGCTCGGGGCCTGATCCTCTCACTGGTTTTCACATCAGCATCTCATTGGCCTCAACAGGAAATCAGCATATGTAAACAACTGCTCTAATTTATTTATTTTCATATCTTGTAGACTTTGGTAAGGGAAGGACAAGGTGCTTTTTCTCCTTCCAGAGTGTTCGTGCAGGATCTAGCACCAATGGTACTCTGAGGTGGAGAGGAGCCCAGGCAATACCAGAGGATAAATGACGTTATCAGGCCAATAAACCAGCTCTGAGCTGGACCTGAGCTCAAGCACATGGACAGGCCGGTGGAGCTGCTAATCTCCAGTATTGACTGAGCTGCCATGACTCAGTCTTGTTTACAAGTCCACCTGCAAAATGGGCCAAGAAGTCACCCGTGTTTAACAGCTTTCTGTGCAGCAGCATTTTATCATTTTGGGATGAAACAGGAGTGAAGGTTTTTCCCAGGTTCCTTTCGGCCACGTTCCCAGTTTCACCCATTAGTGTGGAAGGCAATTACACAGTCTGCTGGGCTGGGCGCAGCAGAACGAGAGAGAACCACTTTGGGACGATCATGAGCTGTAATTTTTCACTGCTGCCGTGTCAAGGCACCACCAGAGCCCTGATTTCATCCAGCAGCCGATGCAGCCCGACTGAAACCAACCTCCCGAGCCCAGACGCTGCTCACCAAGGTGTGTTTTTCAGTCTGTATTAAACATCCCGCACCTTCCGCTCTCTGTTTCTTAGGGAAGGGAAAGTAAATGACACCGGGTACCAGCCGCACGTCTCGTAGCCAGAGCCAGGGGGGATTTTCTGCCCCATGCCCTGTGCCCCTCAGCCCTATCCACCTTGTCCTGCCTGCACAGAGCTGCCAGCCCACCCCAGACCAGCAGCTCCCTCCACACTATGGCCTCCACGCCCTTTGAGCCCCCCTTGCACTAACCCAATGCCAAGCATCTCCCTAAGGCACTGAGCCTGCGCAGCACACTGCGGAACTCATTTGTTGTTACCCCAGCCTTGCAGAGGGCCCTACAGGTATGGAAAAAAACATCTTCTCAAAGAGAAACAGCAGGGGGTGAGGGGAAGAAAAGGGTTGAAAATGCTTCCTCCCCTGAATATCACAGCAAGCTTTTTACCTGGGTTGAGCTCCTGCGACAGCCTGCGTCCATTGCTTCCCCGGCGTCCGTGGGCCCTTGGTGGGTCACCGTCGTTCCCTGAGGCCATTGCAGAGAGATGCTTGGAAGTATCAGCTTTGCCTGGAAGGAGGAGAGACAGTAAGTGACCCAGGCTACGAGCAGCAGCGGGGACACTGGAGCCCTGCTGCCCTCTCCCACCTCCCGGGCTGGCCTTAGGGAGCCCCTTTGGCCAAGGTTCTGAGGAGGGATGCTGATGCTGCCTCCTTTTATCTCTGCCAGTGATCTGGCTCCTCCCTTCCCCAAATTCCTGGCCACACCAAGTCCCTTGGCTAGATTTCTCCTTTCTTCCTAACTCTTCTTGGTAACGTGTTTGCAGACAGTCATATGCCAGAGGAGTAAAGTCACCCAGCTCCCTGCCCATGCTGGAAACCAGCCAGCTCTCCTCTGACTTGCTCAGCAAGTGCCACATGCTCTTACTCAGCCCAGACAAGAGCAGCATCTGCAGTGGCTTCACGCTGGGATGAAAGCCAGAATCCCACCACAAAGGGCTCGAGGACTCCCTGCCTGCAGCTGAGGAAGGTGCCTGGGGGCTGAGCCGTGGGGCTCTGAAATGCTGTGGCCACGGAGGTTCAGACTGTGGCGAGAGGAAACCAGCCCGTGGCTGCACCGAGCTGCAGCGACAGCACCCACTTCTCCTTGCAAGCACCTCCTCCTCGTTTTCCAGAACTCCTACAGAAGATGAGCTCTCTTGTTTCCTTATATCTAACACCCTCCCTCCCCCCCCAACCCTCCCTGGTCTTTAAGCTGAGCTCCTCTCAGAGTAAGAAAATTCAGAGAGAACCCAACACCCGGCTCCTACCGCCCCTGAACTTCAGAGGGACTCAAACCCCAGAGCCGTGCTGTAGGGCTCGTCACAGTCCTCAGCTCCTCTACCCCTCTGCTCCTCGCACTGACCTCACCCCTGGCTTTTGCAGAGAAGGAAGCGAGTTACTGTCAGGGTTAGAGAGTGATCCCCGCAGCTCCTGCCCTCGTGTTGGCAAGCCAGCACATGTTTCCAGGCCAGACTTCTACAGGGCTGAGCTGGTGGGGTTTCTGACTTGCACCAGGTCTGAACCCCTGGAGACACACCGAAAGCCAGGGATTCAAATTGGATCCCAGGCAAAAAAATATATAAAAAAATCTGGTTCCGGATATTATGAATAACCACGCACTTGCGTCAGGATTAGAAGTGCAAGATTACACGTGGTGCAGACTTGTATCTTCATACTGATGATTACTCAGAAGAAAACAAAAATAAATGGAGACGGTAAGCAGTAAGTGGAGTAGAGCCTGCAGTGAGGGTGGGGAGGGGAGGCTGGAAATGCAAAGCTGATGTATCAGCCTGGCTTAGAAAGCCACGGGGCATTTGCATGGCGGCACTCGGGGAGCCCGAGCTGCAGTGACCCACAGATGCAGACACACTGTTTTTTCCTACGTGCCTCCAAGGACAGGATTTCCCTTTTCCTCCCCAACCTTAAATATCCCCATCCAAGGAAAAGCTGAAAACGCGATGAGGATGAGCAGTTGGGACCGAGGGCGAAGCAGGGAGAAGAGCTGGCTCCTGCTTGGCCAGATCAGCAGAGACCTGGGCTCTGGCGCTGCTCCTCTCCTTGCTCTTCTCTGCTCTGGGACACGACGGAGGCATCTCAGAGGGTGCTCGGAGAGGATGCTCATGACCCTGTCCCCTCCTGTGCTTCCTCCATTGCCAGCCCCAGCCCCTCCTCAGGCGCTGAGCAAGGCTCCAGCTCCAGCCCACCTCACGTAGGAAGGGAAGCGAGACCAGACCCAGAGCAGCTCTGGAGCTCGTGAGTAAAGTGAATTTCTATGGTGCTTTGTGGTGCTACACCCCAAGGATGTAAACACATCCAGACAAAGAGTTCATCTGCCTCTGGAGTTTCTACAGTTTGGTCTATAGGGGCAACCAGCCATGTTTCAAATCACCCACTGCCTCTAACCCAGATGCCAGCCAGGAGTAAGGTCGGGGAATTTCTGTTGTATGCTCAGAATCAAGGATGGCCAGTGAGAGCAGGAGACTGAGAAAGAGCTGACTTGGGATTCTTCACATTTACTGCCTCGCAAGCCCTTTGGAAGCGGCAGGCTGGACGGCAGCCCTGGTGTCAGAGGAACTTTCATTTTCAGTTTCCTTCTCGATATAGTTTCTCGCAGCGCTTTCTTCTCTTGCGACACAGGCCACTGCAGCCCTTTGGCTCACATGCACAGCCAGGGCCAGCAGCCATGTCCCTGTCAGCAGGCTGCCAGGCCACAGCCTGCTCCCTGGGTAAGACCCTCAGCTCCCACTGCTGCAAACCAAGTGAACGCCCAGGATGTCATACTGCCAGGCTCTGCTGCGGGCCAAGCTGCCTCGGACCATCCTCTCCAGGATCGAGAGTGCTGCTGCCCTCATTCCTCCTGCCTCCCAGCCCAGTGCTCCTCTGGTTTGCCCCATCCCCTCTTATTTATGAGGTTACCATGCTGGAGAAGAGCAGTGTGAAGGAGGATATGACATCCACACACTTAAGTACAGCCCAAGGCTGCAGAAAAGGAAGGCTCTCCAGGACCTGAGATTGGCCTCAAGTGGGTTTGGGGGAAGCTGCAGGTTACTGGGAGCAGCCCCTAATTCTCAGCAGCTGCTAAAAGATTGAGCTTCACCCTGACTTTTTGCTCCTGTAGAAGGCTGCAAAGGGTTAAAAGCAGCAGATAACACCTAGGATGTCAATCTAGCAACACTTCCAAAGTGGCACAGGAGTCTTATCTTTATTAACGAACACATACCATGCAAAGAATTGACCTTCCTGGACTTGCCAGCCTCCCCTAATAGAAAGAAGACCTTTGTCTCATCTGCTTCTCAGTTCACCCTCACCTCCATTCCTGTAAAGGTCTCTGACACATTTCCTGTGAGCTCCCACCATGTGCTCACCACGTCTCCCAGCTTTTCTGAAAGGAAAGTGCCTGGGTGCAGGGAAGACGGTGGGGCTGGCCCAGTGAGGGAGGCAGAATCGCAGGCTGCGGGAGGGGAGAGGATCTGCAGGAGCAGCCATGATCCCTATGAACAAGCCTGGCCTCAGGGGCTCTGAAGTCACCCCTCGACATGTTATGAAGATCCTGTTCCAGGAAATGAGCAGAGCATCCTCTGGGGCGAGCATTTCGCAGGTCTGGCCCTGGGCCTGCGCATGGGAGAGTTTCCCTCCAGCAGGGCAGCCAGCCCTCTGCAGGACAGAGATCCCCCAGAGCCCCTGTGTCCCCCTGCCACCCCTGCACGGACACCGCGGGATCAGCCCTGCTCCTCCCAGCCTGGCTGAGAACAGCAAAGAGGTGAGTTTGCCCAGTTTGGTGTTTACCCACCCAGTATGGCCCCAGGGTCCAGCTGGACCACAAGCCCCAGTAGCCACAGACGTCTCAGCCAGGGTCCCACCACAACCCCTTCAACCCACGTCCCGGTGGTCCCCAGCTGCTGGGCAGGAAGCCATGTAAGTGAACTTGAAAGGCCACACGTGCTGTCCCCGTGGCTGAGGTCACAGCCCAGAGCAGGGTGACATGGATGTCACCCCACGTCCTCAGCCTGGCACAATGCTCCCCTCTGCCAGCTCACACAACCCTGGCTACCCTGAACCCCCTCACTCAGCACGGGGGGTGCCGAGTGGGGCTGTCACCACCGTGACCTAAACACCCCACCTGGAGGAAATATTATTAAAAGAGGCAGTAACGCCTCTTCTGGGGGGATATCAGCTCCCAGCAAGCCCTTTCAGCCCTGTCCCGCCTACAGCACCCACCGGAGCGCTGCTGGCTGATGTACCCTTGCGTACTTTAACCTGCTTCACCAGGAGGTGCAGGATGAGGCCCTGCGGCTCTGCCCAGCCCTCCCGCCTTACCGGGCTCTCCCGGAGCCCACCGGCAGCCCACCGGCGCATCCTCCTCCCGGCAGCCGCGGCACCGCCCGGCCGGGCCCGGTGAATAGCAACAGCTCATCCCGGGAGAGGGCTCCGGAGAAGGGACGGGACGGGGTGGGGTGGTGGGGGGGGGTCCCCCCTGCTACTCACCGCGTCCCGGCGGGGATCAGGGGTGTCCCGGGGAGTTAACGCATCCCGGCGGGGAGCTGCTCCATCCCCGCCGCCTCCCTTCCTGCCTCCTCCCCGGAGCGCGGCGCGGGGGAAGGAAGCGAGCAGGGCCGGGGAGGAGGAGGCAAAAGAAGAAGAGAGAGAGAGGAAAAAAAAAATATGAACCGAAACCCAACCCCAGACCATAGATGCGGAGCCGGGCAGGGCTCAGCTCCCTCTAGAGGCACCTTCCCCGGCCGAAGCGTGGGAAAGCGGCCGCCATACGGTTGGGCGCAGCGCCGAGCGCCGCGGCGGGGCAGGGGATTGCGGTGGCGGGGGGGAGCGGGGCTCCTCGGGGGGCTCAGGGGCCTGGGGTGAGGTTGGGACATCGGCTTTGGTGGGAGCAGGGTTGGGGGCTGCTGTGCCGAGCCCAGTGCACATCCCAGCCCAGCACCCTGCTCGCCACCATTCCCCAGGAGTCTTTGGCTTCTCCCTGAACTCTCCAGTGATATCACAGAATGGTTTGGGTTGGAAGGGACCTTAAAGATCATCCAGTTTCAACCCCCCTGCCCTGGGCAGAGACATCTCCCACCACACCAGGTTGCTCCAAGCCCCCTCCAGCCTGGCCTTGAACCCCTCCAGGGATGGGGCAGCCACAGCTTCTCGGGGCAACCTGAGCCAGGCTCTCACCACCCTCACACCAAAGAAGTTCTTCCCCACAGCTCAGCTCCATCTCCCCTCTTCCAGTGTCAAACCCTTCCCCCTCCTACTAGGGCTCCCCTCCCTCATGAGTCCCCCCCAGCTCTCCTGGAGCCCCTTTAGGGACTGGAAGGGGCTCTGAGGTCTCCCTGGAGCCTTCTCTTCTCCAGGCTGAACCCCCCCAACTCTCTCAGCCTGTCCTCACAGCAGAGGGGCTCCAGTCCTCCCAGCATCTCCATGGCCTCCTCTGGCCCTGCTCCAACGGGTCCCTATCCTTCTGATATTGGTGCCCCCCAGAGCTGGAGGCAGCACCGCAAGGGGGACTCACTTGTTGAAGGTGCCCTCAGTTCCACTGTCCATGCCACCAGTCCCAATACCCCTGAGGAACACCACTCATCTCTGTTTTCTGACCTTTCTCTTAAGGCTGTGGCACCATAGCACCATCAGTTTGCCCTTTGTCCCCGGCAGATAGGGCAGGGAGCCTTCACTACAGTACTTCTGGTTTCCAGTAGGAAGCCTCTGTGTTGATCCACCAGCAAAAAAGAGTCACCGGTGGCGGAGGTGATTCACACCAGGTGTCTTGAAATCCCCCAAGATTAGGAAAAATCACAGTGTGTGGCAGAAAGGGTGTGATTCACCCTGAAGAGCAAGATAGCTTCTTCACTGGAAGTGGCTCTCAGCTCAGCAAGCCACCTTGGCTGCTTTTCCTCTTCCTGCTCCTTCAGAGGCAGCCGGGGACTTCACTGGAGTTTGAAAGCACCAGCTCTGTTACGGGAACAGCCGACATAGACATCGAGGAATGATGATGAGTGGCAAGCAAATATTTAGGAGATCACGTAATGAGCAGTCTAAACCCTGCATGTGGCTCTGCTGCTCTGGAGACAGCCTGCTTCGCTACTGCAGAGGCTTCCAGATATTGAGGCAACGGGGAAAAACATCCCCTGACTGGCTTTGGGATGGCTGTTGCTGGTGTGAAACGTTGCCTGCTTCCACCGGCTTTTTGTTGGTGTAAATAAAGAGATGTATCTGCTGGTGTAAGTAAGAGGTGCAGGGCAGAGGCAGAGAAGGAGCCTCTGCTTTCAGGATTCACAGATGTGTAAACGCATGAATGTGTTTTAGGATGTGGTTTCACCAGCTGGTTGGTGCAGTCTAAATCTGGGCTGCTGGAAAGGGGGCTGTGCTCCGCTGTGCATCATCTCTCGTGCCTCCAAGAGCAAGGGGCTGACGTGAAAACCCCCTTTTTGGTGCAGACTGGGCCCAGCACTGGTTGCCGGAGCGGTGGCAGAGGAAAGGAAACTGGAGGGTGCAGATGGAGGGTGGGAGAATCTCAGTTTCAACCAGTCACAATGACATGGCAGTTTTAGACAAGGGGTTTTTAAGGGTGGAGGGGGGGGAAAAACCCCATTCTTGTAGCCAGCAGCCTGCGGGCAGAGCCAAGGATGGGCTGACACCAGGCAAGGCAGGGACAGCCAGAAGAGACTCCTGGTGTAGAAGCAAGGCTGAAGCCCTCCCAGTGTGTGTCTGCGAGGGATGGGTTACATCAGCTGGAGCAGCTGCAGTAACACCGGTGTTACTGCAGGGACAGCAGGGCCCTGTCGAGCACAGGAACAGGGCAGGGAGCACCATGTCCCTCCCTGAGGCCGGGGGTCCCAGGAAAATACCCCTCAGGATTGTGACCGAGTGGCCGGGGGAGAAATGGCTCCTTGAGTTGGTGGCTGCTTCGGTTCGGTGTCAAACACGGCTTTTGGAAGCTGTTTGCTCGGCTGCTGCTGGCAGAAGCAGCCATGTTTTATCTTTCTGTCTTTGCCTGTGGTACTGCGCTGCCGGAGCAGCTCTTGTGGGAGATTTCCCAGCTAGAGCAAGCCATGGCAGAGGTGGGAATGCTGCAGGAACTTCCACTGGGGGTGGAAGACAGGCTTCACCTTTGGGGGACCTTCTTCTCCCCCAACGTTGGGCTGTGCTTGGTCTGTATCTCCCCTCCCAGCCCTGGCTTCTCCCATCCTTTGCCCCTCTGGGTGCCATTTGTCCCCCTCTGGGTGCCATTTGCCCCTCTCCAGGTGCTATATGTCCCCCTTTCAGCCTTGTTTCAGACCCCTGTCACTGTCTCAGTGACGCAGCTCTGGGTTCCGGGCAGTTGGGAACCGTTTGGGTCAAACCCAGCTCTGATCCACTGAGGCACTGGCTGCCCCCAGTGGCCCCGATGGATGCCCTGATGGCCCCCTGGCCCCCCCACCGTCCTTCCCTGCTCCTTGGAGAAGCTCATGTTACCTGCAGTGCAAACCCTGAACCGATGTTTCCAGTGGACTTTGATGGTGAACGTGGGAAAGAGCAGCTCCTGAAAGGTGAGAGGATGGCTCAGTGATGAAGGAGATCCTCGCTGAGGACTCAAGGGTTGCCTCGGGCAGCTGGTTGGTGGGAGAATTCCTGAGGAATGACTGGTAGCCCTTCTCCCAGCCTGTTCATTGCTTTTTGTGTGGGAGCCTTGGGGCTAGTGCTGCACACTATCTGCTGGCTAAGCCTTTGCATCGAAGCTGCAGGTTGGAGAAGACCAACAAGAGGGGTTGCCCAGGGAGTCTCATGATCTGGGAGAGCACCCAAGGCTCAGGGCAGAGGGTACTGCCCAGGGGAAGTGAGGGGCCGGGGCACTGTGGCCAGTTGGCTGCTGAATTCAATGCCTGACATGCCCAGCAGTAATTCCTCCTTTTTTATTTTTCCTTTGCTGTACTAGAGGATCTGGAGCTGGCATGATGTCCTCTCACAGTCACACCGCTGGGGGCACAGTTGATGCTGTGCAAGGGCAGCGTGAAGGAAGGGAGGTGCCAGCTCTGGGGAGCCACTGTGTTCTCAGGGCTTGTTTTAACACGGCAGATAATGGTGCCTTCAGGCCTTGGCAAAGGCGTAGGGATAGATCAGCACGGGAGGATGCTGAACCAGCCCTGGTACTACTGTGTCAGGGGCTGTGGACTTTCAGGGGTGTCTTTGAAGTTCTTCTGGGCCTCCATGGTCCTTTCCAGCTGAGCAGGGGATGGTCCCAGGATGTTGCAGGTCACTGATGGGCAATGCATGGTATCGGGGTGTTCGCTGAGATGGGATGGATGGGAGTGAGATAGGGACAGTGGCCAGAGCTGGGCCTTTGGGATTCCCTTCCTGGTCTTCTTACAGACCCCCAGTGTGACTGTGGTTCTTTAATTGGGGTAACTTGTTACCCACCAGCCCTGAAACAACCTGTGCCATGCAAAATTATTTTGCCATCCCTGAAAATCCCATTGTAATAGCTGCTGGATCTCCCTAGCACATCAGCCCCAAGCAGAAGAAGGGTTGACCCTGCAGACTAGGTCTTCATCTGAGATGAGGGTCAGGTCAGGGATGCTGGTGACTTTCCCCAATAGACAGTGTTAGCAAGCCCAGGGGAGGCCACAGATGGAGCAGGACGGGAGTCTCCAATCCAGGCAAAGCAAGCAGGGCAGGTTTGCAGCAGAGAAACAAATCTGTGGCAGAGCAGAGGCTCCAGCTGCTCCGTCAGGGCCCTGAGAGGCGCGGGAAAGGGCGCAGGAGCCGGCAGAGCTGCAGGAAGCAGCTGGGGTGGGTGATGGGTGGGTTGGTGGTTTAATAAAGCCGTTCTGCCAGAGCGGGGGTGTGGGGTGTGAATGGCACAGGATGTAGATACAAGACAAATTAGGCCCCCTCTCTGCTGGATGGCACAGCACATTAAATCAGCTCTTTGAGAAATGGTCAATATTTTGTTCCAGACAGCGAAGAGGGACTCCAGGGCAGTGTTTTAAGAGGAGTCTTGGGGAGCTGCCTGAAGCTGTTAAAAAGTTGGGTTTTTTAATAGATTTCCTTTATATATGGCATAACCATGCCACAGATCCTGGCAAAATGCAGGAGACTGGAGCCAAGTTAATGGTTATGGGTTTTAGGAGCCTGGAGGCAGATGCCTGCTGGGGTTTGTCCCTACCTCCCTCTGTGACCCTGGGCCAACCTTTTTCCCCACCTGCCTCAGTTTCCCATCTGAGCCCAGAGACATGCACAGGATCCACAGGAAGCACCCTGAGATCTCTGGGTGACAGGGGAGACCTCGCTCTCTACTCAGTCTCTTCTCCCACGGAACAGGCGATGCATCCAGAGGAAACAGCCCCAGGTTGCACCAGGGGAGGTTTAGGATGGATATCAGGAACAATTTCTTCACAGAAAAGGGTTATCAAACACTGGAACAGGCTGCCCAGGGCAGTGGTGGAGTCGCCATTCCTGGAGGTATTTAAAAGCCGGTCAGACGCGGTGCTGAGGGATGTGGTTTCGTGGAGGTTTTGGCAGTGTGAGGTTAATGGTTGGGCTCGATGATCTTAAAGGTCCCTTCCAGCCTCAACGGTTCTGTGATGAATTGGCATTGCGGGGGGAGGTAGAACTTGGTTTTATTCTCAAGATGGGCTGCTGGAATTAGCGTTGCATCAGGACCAAGCTGTTGTGAGAGCTGACAAAACGTCTCCGTACGTGATCTTTTTTTCTGCTGTTCCCACCCGTTGCAGCCTCGGGCCCCACCAAGCTCGAAGGAGCTGGAAAGCGAAGAGGAGCCGCTTTTGTACGAGGCCGGGAGAAGACCTGCAAGCCCAGTTCCCCCCCCCGCGGCTCCAGACCCCACCGAGGCGGTCCCGGTGGAGAGGTGAGCTGCGGGGCTCCCCGCTGTCCCCAGCCCCTCGGCAGAGCTGCGGGGACCCGCCGGGGAGAGACGTTTCCTCGCAGCACCAGGTGGCACTCTCCGACTGCCGACCGAGCGGAGCCCGGCCCGGCGAACCCGGCCGGGTGACAGGGACACCCCTGGGTGTCTGCGGGGGCCGCCCTGGCTCCCCGGGTCCGGGCTGCGGGGAGCAGGGGACAGCGGGGAGAGGAGGACGGGGCACATCCAGGGACCATCTCTGCAGGGGACAAAGAGGTTTTCCATCAGCCCACAGAGCCCCGGGGCTCTTCAGCAGCGAGAGAAGAAGACCGAGTGTCAAGAGGATGGGGGCAGACTCTTCTCAGTGGTGCCCAGTGACAGGACAAGGGGCAACGGGCACAAACTGGAAGACAGGAAGGTCCATCTGAATGTAAGGAAAAAAATTACTTAGAGGGTGCCAGAGCCCTGGAAGAGGCTGCCCAGGGAGGGGGTGGGGGCTACTCTGGAGATATTCCAAACCCACCTGGATGTGTTCCTGTCCAACCTGCTCTGGATGTGCATGGGGATGGCACATCTCTCCTGGCACTAAATCCAGTTTAGAAGAGCCAGTGCTTTCTACAGGAGAAAAACCCAGCATGTTTCAGTGAGGTTATTTATTAAATGAGCCTAGTTTTAAGTTTTCCCTTTGAGAAGAGTGGTTCTGCACTCCCTGACTCAGTTTCCCCTTTCATACTAGGGCTTGCATCCCCATTCCTCCCCTCCAGATTGTTATATTTCTAAATATCTCTGAAATCTGGATGCCCAAGGGCTCCAAGCACTTCTGGGCAACTGGTTACGGAGCCCTCTGTTCTCACAGAGGGAAGGCAGGGAGTTTGCAGTCCTGGCTCTGTGAAGGCAGCTCTTTCTGGAGATATCACTCCTCACCAGTGTGAGCTGAGGGCAGCCCGACGCCTGCCCGCTCCTCCCAAAGGCAGGGACGTGCCCGGGGGAGAGGAAAAAGTGATTTCTTTCGCTCCATGCCCAGGAAGAGCATGGCTGGGAGGTGGGGAAAGGGTGCTGGGGAAGGGGTGTTAGGGCGGGGGGGGGCCACTGCCCACCGGCTACATGGGGGTCACCTCACAGCACCCCTTCTCCTCCCTCCTGCAGAGACCAGATGTGTTGTCTTGGCTTCAGTAGCTGTGCCGGAGGGATGGGAAATTCCCAACTACTGTTGGAAAACAGCGTGTGGAGGCGGTTCCGTAGTCTCATGCCGCGTGAGCCAGGAGTTCCACCGGGCTGTTTGCTCGGTTCAGTTATTCATTTATTTTTTTCCTTCGTGCTCAGCTCGTGCAGGGTGTGGGCAGGCCCAGACTCTGAGCATTTAGGAAGGCACCCAGAGTTTAACAGGGGATGCTTCTCCATCTGAACCCGTCTGCCGCCGTCTGATCCCCAGGGCCCGCACAGTCGCTGCTTTCAGGCTCCGAGGGGGTGTCTGCCAACATTCATCAGCAGGGGCGGGTAACGGCAGGGGCAAGCCTGGCACAGCTCCCAGAGCTGCAGTTGGTGGGGTATTGCTGGTGTCCAGCTTCTCTGAGGCAGTAAATGGGGCTGGAGGCTGGAGGGGTGCAAGCAGCCGGGCACCAGTGGGGTGTTGGAGCAGCTTCACGCTGATGGCTGCGATGTGCCAGCATGGGCCCAGCTCTGTAGCGAGAGATGCTGGAGGTGCCCAGAGCCCCACGCCACCCTGCAGTTGCAGGTGATAGGAGGAAAAAGCCTGTTTTGGGGTCTGGGTCTGCACTGGGAGCCCCGTCAGGTGGTGGGAGGGGGCAGTGGGGCTGGTGGGGGGCAGTGCTGCTCTGCATCCGACCATGAGCTCCATCCCTTTCCCTCCCTAGATCCAGCTCCACAGAGAGGTGGGAAGCAGCCTCTGATGGACCACCCCTCATCAACAGCGCTCCTGGAGGCCAGTGTGACCCTGACCCTGCTCTGGCTCCTACCCTGGTACTTGCCACTCTTAGCCCTGTCCTAAGGGGGTCCTCAGCTCCAGCTTTTTCCTCTTCTTTCCCTGACATTTCCCTCTAGTGAACATACCACGTTTCCCCTTTCACTTTCTCCTTTCCTGTTCCTCAGGAAGGACCTATGAGTCTCACTCCCCTGGCTGGCACAGCCAGGCTTTGCTTTGAATTATTTATATTTTTTTTTAGATTAAGCATTTAGTGTGAATAAATTGTTCTCATTTCTCCCTCTGATTATTCACTTTCCCTTATTACACAGTTCTGTCTTGAATAACTTTTTCTCCTTTTCCAACCCTTCCTCCCCCCTGCTTTTTCATGTTCTCCACATTAGTTATTCTCTAATAATAGAGAATGTGGCTTTTAAGGTTTTTATTTATTAATTTGGGGGTAAGAAGAGAGAGGTTCCTGCCTCCATTCCCCACCCGCTGCAAAAGGAGTGGGGAGATTGCCTTGGCTGGTTTGGCCACTGGTGGCCTCCATCCCCTGGGGCTGAAAGGCAAAGGCAACCTCTCAAAGAGGTATCAGAGAGGGGTCGGTGGGGTCAGGTCCTTCATTTTCCCCTGGGTGCATGGAATGAGATGCCTCAACCCCACCTCCTCTCCTCGTCCCATTGCCTGCCTCTGCCCTGAGCCGCTCGGCAGCTCCAAGCGCTTGAACCACTGACCTCGGCAGCGGTTCCCAGCCCCGAGTGGCTCATTCACGGCCGGGCTGGAGGAGCTGCTGGCAGCCGGGCTCCTGCTAATCTGGGAATTGTATGCCAGGAAGCACACACCCAGCTGACCTGCCCCAGACAAAGCCTGCAGTGTATGCACCAGCTCTCCCCAGGCGTTCCTCTGCACAGCTCGGGGCTATTTCTGAGCCCTCCCCAGCGGGTCAGGCCCTGCTGTTTCCCTCCCCAGACTTGCCCCAAGGTCGGGCACCTGCTTTGGCTGCAGGGCCAGGGCTCAGTCTTCCCATGATGGGACAGGATTCCTGGCCTGCCACGGCAATGTGAGATGCTCTCACAGCCATCTCGTGCTCCTGCCACTCTCTGGGGCGCATCACAATATGGGGCTGTAGCATCTAAACTCTGCTGGCTCAGCTGAAATCATGGCTGTGACAGAGGTGAACCTCCTGATCATCTCTGGAGTGTTTACTCTGGACCCTAACCATGGCAAATTAACCACAGCCATCACTACTGCCTTGCTAGATTGGTTTAGCAGATCTGTCCTGGCAACCGACCCTTCCCAGGTACCAAAACTCTCTGTCCTTGGCACATCCTTAGAAGCCTTGAGCTCCAAATAGACCTGACTTCTGTGTAAAACCTCTGAGATTTCCCGAAGAAAAGTGCTATATAAAATGTAGGTATTATTAGCAATCCCCCTCTGCCAGGTCATAAGTCAAACACCAGCACCAGGAGGTGGTGGGAGGAAGGGTTTGCCTTGGCTGAGTCACCTCGGAGCAGCTTGGTTCAGGGTTATGTTGGGAAGCAGCTGGTGTCGTCTGTGAAATTAGCTCTGGCGGAGGCAGCGGGTCGTTCCCACAGCACCCGAGTGTCCCCGGTCAGCGCGGTCCTTGTCCCCACGCGCAGGTGGGAAGCGGCGGCGCCTGCCCTGAGCTGTCCTGGGCGACGCTGGGGGCCGGCTGGTGAGCATGAGCCGGGTGAGTTCTTCTGCTCTGCTCTCTCGGCCCTCAAAGAGGGCAAAGTCGGGCCTGTTTGATGGTTGGACTTGATGATCCCAGGGGTCTCTTCCAACCTAAATGATTCTAAATGATTCTATGATTCTGTTTGCCTCCACAAGAGGCTGCACGTTCACGTGATGCTCCCACATCCTGCTCGCTGTATTTTAAGGCGGCTGTTTGCAAACACTGGTGTGGGGCTAGAGCAAGCCAGGCTGCTCACAAACCCCACGAGACAGAAAAGCCACTGCAGACCTCACTGTCTTCCCAACAGAAGACGATGATCCAGTGCTGGAGTCCTCTAACTGCTGCAGAGATGGATGGATGGATGGATGGATGGATGGATGGATGGATGGATGGATGGACTGGTGGGACCGCTCCGGCACTGGGAGGCTCAATCCAATTTTCCACCTCGCCCCGTGCTTCGGTTCAGCCTTGACCCGAGAATCACAGTCTTGCTCTGCTCATTCTGCATCTCCAGCAGCACCACAAAGCCCCACTCACAGGCTCCTTTGGGCAAGAGGCTGCCCCAACACGGTATAAAATCAGGCAGCCGGTTCCTGAAACCGTTTTCAGTCTGAGATTTCCAGCTCTCACAAAGCTGGTGTAAAATTGCATTGTGTTTGCAAGGCACTGGGCTATTACCATGACACGAGCCAACATCGTGGAATATTTAAAATGGAATATTCACCTGGATCCTCAGCCTGTGAAAGGGATAGGGCTCTGCTGGCTTCTGCGGACTCAGGCTGATTTATTCTCCATTACGACCCATTTGTACGCTGGTGGGGGTGGCGGGGAGGTTCTAGGAGATCGCCTCCAGCCCAAGACCCCGTTATTGCAGGTGCTCTGAAATCACAGAGCAGCTCAACAACCTGTGCCCCAAATTTGAAACCGCTAAGGATGTAGCCTGGTATTTTTCTTAATTTTTTTTTTAAAAAAGCCAAAGCTGTTCTCTAACACCCACAGCACCTCCCCTGTGCAGGGCAGCTGCACGGGCACAGGCCCTTCCCCGGCAGCTCGGACGGGCCTCAAAGGTCCTCTCTCCCTGCTGACAGTGTCGTGAGGGCTGAGAAGGGGGTTGTCACTTCATCAACAAAGGGCTCTTCAGAGCCCCAGATGGCAGAAATATTTGCCAAACAATGACTCTGTTTTCAAGGAAATCCTCCAACTTCTGTGTCAAATGAGAGAAAGGATTCAAGCTCTGGAGACCAGTGGCTGAGACAGCCGTGGGTAGGACATTCTCATGTCATGGCCTGAGCGGTTCTCCTGCCTCATCTGCAAAGGCAGCAAGGGCTGCTTTCACGAGCAGATATGATTCCTGCTTTACAATCAGGAACTGTTTGAATCCCCTTGTGGACGTAGCCTAGAGACACCCCTATTTTCTGTTTGCATCCATCCAGAGCCCTCCCGGAGGGATGCCCTTGGGCTGGTGCGATGGGGTGAAGCAGCAGAGACCCCGGGAAAGCCCAGCACGCTGCTGCCAGGGCCCCGGGGATGCTCTGAGCCTGGAGGGGGAACCACAACCAATGGCCCAACCTTGACAGAGAAATCCAAGGCGGTGTTTCCAGCGCCGTGTCCCTCACGGGGCCGGGGCCGGGCTCTGGGTGCCGCTCACGCCTCCCTCCCAGCAGCAGCGAGGGCGTCTCGCTCACCAGAGCCGTGATTTCGATCAAAGGAAACATTAGTCATTGGCAACTCGGGCTTTTGGGGTTAAAATGAAACACCAGACGTTAAGCTGGCACCCATGATAAAGAAAACCCCTCTTGACCAGCACGAACATGCCTTGTGTCCCAGTTCAAAAGCCTGGCGGGGCGATGGCCCCCTTCATTGGCTGCACCGAAGCGGCGCTGTGCTGGGGACAGCCCGGATGGGGTTTTGGAGCCATCAGCTGCCCAGTTCCAGCTGCTGTTCTGCAGCCCCAGCAGAGATGCTGATGCCTTCAGAAATCATGGCCCAGCTGCTGCTCTGAATCAGGCAGGAAGGAGCCGTGTCTGCTGCAGCCTATAAAAGAGCTGTCGGGTCTGTTGGTGGTATATAAAATGCAATATAATATTACCCATAATTTTTAAAGCCAGCTCCAGACCTGCAAGTAAAACACCTCTACGGTTCCTTTTTTCTTTCCTCCAACAGCTGTAAGCTCTGCCTAACGATTCCTCTTCCCTCTCCTCTTGTGACTGTCTTGGTTTATGGCATCGTCACAACCTCCTGATTGATTTGCATGTCAAGTCAGTAAACAGTGGCTCCCACCCTCTCCAGTCCCGTATCCCACGGCTCTGGTTGCTGCTGGGTGACTCAGCAGCGTGGAGCACAAGCATGACTAACTCTTCCCTCTACAACAAACAGGGATTTTGGGGCTGTGTTCAACGCATTCCTCTGTGCTGGTGGAAGCTGCCTGAGAACCGCCCTGGCAGAGCGGGGTGACTCATCCCGAGGAGGTGAGCACCAGCCCAGCCCCAGGACCCGAGGATGTCCGGGTCTCCCAGTGCCACTTCTGCACGTATCCTGCTGTGGGAGCTGGGGCTGGACCGACACACGCGGCCGTTCCCAGGATGGAAGCAGCAGAAAAGCCAACTTTCTCCTTGCCCTTGCCAAGGCCAGCACTCCCTTGATCACACCCAGCAAGTGTTATTCTCAGAACTGGATGTGGCCGGTCCCTGCAAATCAGATCTCAGGCTGGGTATTATCAACCCTCCCGGTGCTGTTTGGGCTGTTTCCTCCCCAGCAGCTTTTGGACCCGCTGTCGGGGGTTTGTCAACCGCAAAGCTGATTGCTGCTGGGGAGTCAATCCAGCCTCTTCTCAGCCTCCAGCACAATGAGGTGGGCTTGGGAGTGAGGATGTCCTTCACCTGGGACACCCATCGCTGTGAGGGGGGAAACATGTCTGAGGGGGCACCGTTACCGCACACCCCATCTTTCCTTCCCCTCTTTGATGAGCACATTTTAAGTGTGAAGAAGCTGTGAGCCCAATTCTGTGGTCCAGTGACACCCAAGTGTGCGCAGGGAGCTGAGCCCACCCCGGCCCTTTAATTGCAGTGATGGGTGAGGAGCATTTAAAGGGGAGGGAGCTGCAGGGGGGACACTTCTCCTGGGGCAGGAGGAGGGGATTTTCTCCTGGCAGCCTGGGCTGATGCAGCTCCAGGGCAGATGGGGTGCCTGACCACAGCAAGCCCTGCACTGTGAGTACTCACACTGCGGGGGGGTGTGTGTGGTTGGTAGGCAGCTGGTGCAACTGGGGTTTGCTGGGCTGGGGCACATACAAGAGGGATGTGAGCCTGAAAAGCTGCTCCCCCTGTGCTGGGCTTGTCTGAGAGTCGGGGGGGGAGGGGGCGGGCAGAGAGCTCCCCTGGGAGGAAAGCGAAAATGTCTTTTGCAGCCCGGGCTGGTATGTTGCGTGCTGGCTACCTTTGGAGGTCTCTCTGTGTGCCCAGCCCTGGCACCCAGTCCTGTCCTGGGCTCCTGCTGTGGGTGTTCTGCTGCCCTGGGCTGAGTTTAGCTTTGGCTGAATGCAGCCCCCTCTGTGTAAGGGCATGGGCAGAGCCCCCTCCTTGCTCTTGTCTCCCTGCACAGTGCTTACGGCCAGCATCCCTACACCACAGGGCACTGAGCCTTTTGTGGGACCTGTGTCCCCATGCACCCCTTGCACTGGGGGTGCTCTGACCTCACCAGAAGCATGGGGACACCCCCCTTGTCCTCCCTGCACAGAAACTCTCCCAAATGCCCTGTGTTGCAGCCGGTCCCCAGTTTGAGGTGACAGCAGGCTGTGCCCAGGGCACTCCTGGCTTGTGGTGCTGGGATGGGGGTACAGCAAGGTGTGGGATCCCCCCTCCCTCCCTGCTGGCCACACAGCCTCTGTATCCCAGCTCTCCCTGAGCATTTCCTTTGATCTGGGGGCTGTGAAGCCTGTGCAGCAGCCTGGCCGTACTTGCGGCACGTTTCCTTTCATTGTCACATTAATGGAGCCCATAAAAGCGATGGCAAGCACGGGCTGCGGTGGCAGGGCTGCCTGCACGCTCCCGTTCTCAGCAGGCACGAGGGGAGCAGGATCTGCTTGTTCCTGTGTCCCCTGTCCTGTCCTGTTCCCCCCCCATCCCTTGGGGACCTGACCAGTGTGATGGAGGTGGTGGCCCAGACGGGAAGGCAGCTGGTCCTGGCCCTGAGCCACCGGGTAACACAGCCTGTCATTCAGCAGGAAAGCATGTGGTTATCTCAGAGAAGACTGTAATTAGGCTGCTTGGCACTAACTTGCCTCAAAAAGCTGGGGAGAAGGGAAAAACCTCAGATCAGCCATTTTATATGAAACTTCACAGGGAGAGATGGAGGCCGAGGCAGGAGGGGTCTGTAGTGGGAAGGCAGCTCCTCTGTGCTACGCCCTTTCTCCTCCCCGTGACAATCCTGGGTGTCCCTGTGCCCTTCAGACCCGACCCACCCCAAGAGGAGCTGGACTGGGTGCACCCTGTTTGAAACCAGCCCAGCAGAGCATCCCCGGACCGGAGGTGGCGGGATGGAGCTGGAGCCCCTCCTGCCGCCGGCAGCGTGCGGAGGTGGGCACCGTGCCCGTCCCCGGGCTGTAGCCGGAGAGTACTTCCCCTCTGCTCTCCGATAGGATGTGTTGGTCATTCATCGCTGCGTGCTGACCACAAGCCAGGCAAAAGGGCCTGCGTGGTCCACTTGGAGGCAGAGGAAATGCTGCTTGGCGTGGTGATCCATCTCCAAAAGAGCTATTGAAAGAAAGAGGCTGTGCCGCTGGCTCCTCTGTGCTGGAGCCTGGCTTGTGGTTGGGTTTCTCCAAGGGGCTGAGACACGCTGGTTTTGGATGTGGTGTTGAGGGATCTGGTGTCGGGGAGAACTTGTAGAGTAGGGCTGATGGTTGGACTCCATGATCCCAAGGGTCTCTTCCAACCTGAATGATTCTATGATTCTACGCTGGTGTGATCAGTGCTCAGGGTTGCTCTGGAGCTGCTGGTGCTCTTTGAAGGTCTGCCCCTGGATGGGCATCGTGTGATGGTCTAGTCTGGGTCCCTGCCCTGACGTGCTGGGAAAGCTTGGGGAAAGAACAGGAGGCTTTGCCCGGGGATGTAAATCAGCCTTTGCCCATGGAGAAGAGGCAGTAAAGCCGTTAGTGATGCTTGCACATGGGCATGACTGCAGTGGGCAACAGATCAGCTGATCTGTGGCAAAACGGCCGCGCAGCTGGAGGAGTTTGCAGGGTTTGGGTGGTAGCCACAGGCAGGCGATGAGCAAGCTGTGGGGCAGCGGATGGCCAGCCGGGCCGGGAGGGTTGTGCAATGCACAATCTGTTGTAATGTACCAGAAAGGATGGGGAAAGGGGCTCTTCCCTCGCCCCTTCTCTCCCTGCTGCCATGCTGGCCCACGGCGAGGGTACGGCTGGCAACCCCAACCCCTGCTCCACCCCACAATTAACCGCTGTTTGCTTATTAGGGAAGCTACAAGCCTGTGCAAACGCTTCCATTTACCTTTGATAAAGTGAAGGTAGAAAAAAAAACCCTGTGCCCGTGAGGTGTGGTGGGTCCTGGCAGGCTGCTCCTGCGGGTCTGGGTCGTGCTGGGTCCAGGCTCCCAAGGGCCATCTGCCAGGGAATGAGGGTCCCTCCCTGCCCCGAGCACCCGGCCGGTTCCCCTGTCACCTGGTGGCTGTCCCTGTCACCCTGCTGCTCTCCAGACAACCACGGCGTTTGTCCCAAACTTGGCCCGGTGTCGCTAACGGCAACTGCTAATTGTTCTCTTGTTCTGTACTATATTTAATTCCCCACTATTATTTTTTCCCCTTTTAATCATAAAAAGCCTAAATTTCCCTCGGGGAAGGTTATTGGCTCAAGTGTGGAAATATACCTGCGACTTGCACGGAGCCGAGCCACCGGGGCATTGGCTGTATTTTTAAATCCAAGTACAAAGTGTCTTCGATGCGAGCGTCGCTTAACCCTTCTGAGGGAGGGAGGGAGGTGGGAGCACAGGGGTCCCTCCCCTTCTCTCGGCTCCTGCTGCTCACCCTGCCCATCCTTAGGGCAGGATGCACCCACCCATGGGCTTGGATGTGTGGACAGGAGGGTGGACAAGGAGCAAGCGTGGGAGAAACTGCTCTATTTTGCCCTGTTTTCTTATGGCATCCTCCTCTCCCTCTTCTTGGGTGAGACGAGCGTGTGGGCATCCTCCTGCGCATGGTGAGGGTCAGTCGGAGCAGGACCACACCTCCACCAGTGTCTTCTCCTTCCCAGGCCATCTCCTGCCACTGCTGCAGGGACAGAGGTTCAGGTTCTCTGAGGTAACCCGGAGCCTCAATACCTTTGAGGATGTGGGCCAAAGTCATCCAGTCTGAGAGCTATTTTGGGGGAGTGCGGCTGCTCCCGGGAGACCGTTCGCACCACCACAGCCGGAGACGGCCTGGGGGGAGCGGAGGCACAGATGGGACAGGCAGGAGGGAACTGGCCCTCATCTCAGCTGCTTAATGAAGTCGCCTGAGGGGGTTTCAGCCCTGCCCTGGCAGACCTTGGGCTGCCTTCCAAGGGCTGCTGGAGGGCAGGTTTGTGGTTTGGGTTTGCAGCTCAAGCAAAAAGCAGATTTGGGGTCTAAGCCGGCTCGCTGGGGATGCACATAGTGTCTTCTTCACCCAAGGACTGATGTTTTTTTATTGGTGGTAGCAACTCTGGGCTCTGAAAGAAGGAGAAACAAGGTTGAAACAGCCCCCTTTTTTGATAACTGCAGCCTGGAGTTGGTCCTGGCCCAACTCCACTGTTTTCTGTGGGGTGGGAGGATGGTGCAGCAGTGTGAAAGGCGCCATACAGGGCCCCGACAGCCTTTGTGTTGCATCCGTGGGCAGCAGCGGGGTCAGGGTGCAGCCAGAGCCAGCAAGGCGAGGGGGTAAACTCGCCTCTTGGCTGAAGAATCCCCCTCTTATGTGCATCTGTCAGCAGAGCCTTGCTGCTTCCCACTCCTCTTGCACACAAGGGACTGAGTGTCTCCATTCCTCCTCCTCGAACAAAGGCGGCTACAGTTAATTTTCACTTTCCTCTTCCAAGTGGCTTCACCCTTGAGTTCCCAGCCTTGATTTTTGGATTCCCAAGGAGACTCGTGCAAAAGCCAGATGGGAGCCTGATAGAGCACAGTGATGCTCCTCGGGTACCGCTAACCCATCCGCCTCCCCAGCCACATCCTTGCTGGTCTTCCCCCCACATCAGTGATGTATTTGCTCCCAAAGCCTCTGGGCAAACTTGGTCTCCATTTGGGCTCCTTTCCAGCCCTGGGGGGCTATGATCCTGGCTGATCTGCTGGAGAGTTGAGAAGCAATGACCATCCCACGTCCAGGAGTGCTCACTGCCAAGGGCTGTCGTGAGAAGGGCATGCAGGTAGAGGGGAGCTTCTGCCAAAGGAGCATCCTGTGGAGAGGGCTGGGGGGCCTGGGAGAGGGAGGTGACCCCACAGTTTGGGCAGTTGCCTGCAAAGGAGCAGTTTCAACATGTGAAAGGAATGTGTCTCTGACCCTGCCAGAGATGCAGGCTATGCCTCAGGGATGGGGATGACTGCTGCTGGCCTGACTGGGGGATGACAGGCTGCCTCTCTGCAGACGCTTCCTTTCCAGGAGGCAGAAACTCCCAGTTTTTATTTATCACGTGGGTTAAAGCAGGGGTTAAGGAAGGAAACGCTCTTATTTTTAACTCCTCTATCTCCCGGGGCCTGGGGGAGCGAGTGCTGGCACGGCGAGGTGGCCGCCCTGCTGCATGTGCCCATGAGCATCCCCATGGTCAGGCTTCCTCACCCACCTGCAGCCTGTTTGCAGCTCCCCATGGTATTTTTGGGGCACAAAATGTTCTTTTGGGTTGGGAGCAACCCAGAGACCCTGTGCAGAGGACATGCAGCGCGATGGCTCCAGTGTGGGCATAGCTATGTTAGAGGGCAGCTGAGAGCGAAGGAGACACAGGAGAAATGCACTTTTTTCTCCTAGAAGTCACCTGTCTGTGCTGACTGTGTGCTGGCAACCCGGGTGGCAGATGCCAGGGGTCCCTGTTTGTGCCCACCACAGGGGCAGAGCTGTCACAGCCAGGGAGCTGGAACTGCACATTACCCTCCTGGTGCTGAAGGATGGGGAGGGTTCCAGCCATCCCACTTCCATCCAGGGAGGATTTGGAGACCTGGAGCCATAGTGTCACTATCCCTAGGGTGCAGGGTAGGCAGGGTGCACCCATGGAAACCCTTTGGGTTGCCTATCCTTGATGGAGCTGAGCTGGGACATTCAGCCCCAAGCACAGGCTGGAGATGGTGTCCACCATCCTGAGTGCAGGGAATGCTGTGGGGTGGGCAGGAGGCTTGAAGAGGCTCCATCTTTCTGCTCCCCATCCTCCTGGGTGCAGGAAGCAGGACAGGTGCCTGTTTGTTCAGTGCAATGTGGGTTTTTTCACGCTTTCAAATTATTTTTACCGCTCGGCGCTCTGTAAACATCGTCCTCCCTCATCCCCAAGAGATGGGTTGGTTCATGGGGAGACTGGTTTGGGCCAGGCTGGAAGAGGTGGTTAATGGCCCAGCCATGCCCAGCGAGGCTGGTGGGACTGGTGTGGGCACTGGCATGGGCAGGCCGTGCTGGCCCTTTCCTGAGATGCTGCTTGTGCCTTTGATCAAAGCAGCTGATCAGTGCGCCGAGTTTTGGTCTTTGATTCCCTGGGGGCCTTTCTTTGAGCTCCTGTTGTGAAACCTTCATTTGCTTTTAACAGCAGCAAGTTTGGGTTTTTTTTTTTTCCTTATGATCTTCTCTTTCCCCCCTCTGTTGCCCTGAGATAAAGGCTTCTAAATTTGTCCTGTGCTGAAAAGGCAGCTAATCCTGATGGACCTGAATTCGCATCTCCCCCGGAGGAATTGCACTAATTTTTTTCCCTGTGTTCTGCCAGGGGACCTGTCCGTTTCCTAGTGGAGAAAAAAGAAATCACTATTTAGGACAAGGTTTGTATTCCTGAAACCGGTGTGTTTGTTTGTGAGAAAAGGGGACAGGAGGGAAATAAACGAGAAAAGCATCATGCCGGGGTTTTTTTGGTGTGATATTGTTTTTACAGCAGGAGAGTTTAATTAAAGTGAGGAACTAGGGCACTTCTTCTGTCCAGAAGATGCTCTGAGGATGTGGTCCTTTTCCACCAGTGTTCTGCTGGGAGCCTGGAGCTGCCCACCCAGCCCTGGGGTGTTGGGTTGGCTGAGGAGAGGCTCCGCATGGGCTACAGGGACTGGGTGGGCTTCAGTGGGTGGGGGGAGCTCCTCGCAGCTCCCCATGGTGATGGGTGGTTGGATTCAGCCGGGTCAGGTGCACCCTGTGGTACCACCAGGTTGGACTGGGCTGGGGAGGGCGGCTGGAGCATCACCCCGCTTTAGGGGTGCGGGGGGAAGCTCGTGCATCAAACTGGGGGAGAGTTTGGGTGATGGCATGGAGACAGGGGTGGCGAGAGCAGAAGCAGGTATGAACTGAACCGGCGTGGGAGTGGCAGGAGGCAGCTGGGCTTCAGGAAGCCACAAGTGCTCGCCTGGGGCAGAAAAATCCAGAGGGAGCTGCTTTGTCCTCACCTGGGGCTTTCCCAGCTCCGGGAGGTGCAGGGGCTGTGACTGCCCCGGGGCTGGGGAAGCGCTGGCCGAGGGGTGAAGTCTTGGGGTGTCAGGTCTCGGGATGCAGGAATGGAGACAGGGACGGAGAGCTGGGAGTCATGGGGGGGGCCTCAAAGCGAGGGGAGGGATGAAGCAAACGGTGAGAGCGGGTCCTGGGGTGGGAGGAGAGGAGCTCAGTGGGACGGGGGGGTGCCCTCAGTTTCCCTCCACCACTGCCGGGAGGGCGCAGGGCGCTGGGGCAGCAGATACATCCCAGCTTCATCAGCCACTTGTTCTAGCTGATGGAGGCTGAATGTGGCCGTGCAGCCCCTGGCTGCTGGCCCACTGTGCAGGGTCAGCACCCTGCGACCCCCGCTGTCCCAGTCAAAAAGTGTCGAGGAGGGCAAGTAGGCGAGACCCCGAGGGCACCAGCTGGGGGCGGGTGTCTGTACTGGGGCGCAGGGGCTGAGCACCCCGGGATGGTGCCTGGCCGTGCGGGGAGGGGAGAAGGAGGGGGTGTGTGTGAGACAGGGGGAGCCCCCGGAGGGGTTGGCAGTTGGTGAGGATTTGCTGTCCCCACCCTCGGGGGTGACGAGGTGCGAGACCCCCGGACTGGCGGGTGGGGACAGCNGGCTCCCTTCCTGCACAGCACATGTAAAACTTGTGCGTGGGGCTCTCGCTGCCCTCCCGTTCCCCCGTTGCTGCTCGCAGGGATCCAAGCCGGAGCCGGGCTGAGATCCGCGCCCCACTCCCCACTCCGGAGAAGGGGGGGGTCCCGCAAGCTCTGCTCGCCCCATGGTGGATTTCGACACGGGAAGGTGACTTGGGGAAGGAACGGGGCCGCGCCGGGTCGAGGGCAACCATGAATGAGATGTCAAGTTTCCTGCACATCGGGGACATCGTCTCCCTGTACGCCGAGGGCTCCGTCAATGGCTTCATCAGCACTTTGGGGTGAGTGAGACCTTCCCGTGGCAGTCCACCAGCCTGCCCCGTCCCTGGGGCAGCCGGGATGGCATGGGAAAGCGGTACAGAGCCCGAGCCCGGTGGGAAAAGGGGCTGGCAAGTCCGGGTGCGGCAGCAGAGCCGGGCGCAGGTGCTGGGAGGGAAAGCTGGGTGCCTCCGGTCGCTGCCGGGGGCAGGATGTGGCCCTGGAGGAACCCTGCAGCTCCCCAGCTCACCTTCTCTGCCTGCCGTGGCCAGGAATTGTTCCCCCCCACACGCCCCCCACATCAGAGGCTGCGGGAGACGAAATGGGTTTAGGCAGCGAGAGGGGTTGGTGGGATTAGGAAGGGGTTGTGTGTGTGGCTGGGCGGGATGGGTCACCCTCCTGGGGTGAATAAGCACTTCCAGCCCTCTCTGGTGTGACCAGAGGCTGCCGTGCCCTGGGACAAGCAGTGATGGCTCTTGCTGTCCCCTCTCGGGGTCCCACATGCCCAGTGGTCATCAGGAACCACTGCAGGGCCACCAATGTGTAGGTGCCTGCAGCCACCAAGTGCTGCTCACCTGGGGGGACCAGGGCACTGCCAGGTCCAGGCTAAACTGACTCTTTGCAGCCTCCTGGACGGGTCAGCGTGGGCGAGGGGATCTCGCAGCCCCTCCTGGGGAGATGAGTGCAGAGCTTGGGGACCTGTCCCGTGTCCCCCCTGTTCCCTTGCAAGCCAATGGTGCTAATGGAGCATCCAGCCAGAGCCAGGTGTCCCTGCCCATGGCAGGAGGGTCAGAACAAGATGATCTTTAAGGTCCCTTCCAACCCAGACCATTGGATGATTCTAAGGTTTTCAGAGATGCCCTTCTCCATGCACTTGTTCCTGCCAGGAGTGTGTTTGCCCTGTGGCACCGGGAGGGCTCTGGTGGGGCTGCCGGATGCCCCCAAGCACGGGTGGGCTTTTTCCTTACCCTGAAGCAGGGAGCCAAGCCTTGCCCACGGCCCCGGGCGGGTGGCTGTGGGTCTGCGCCAGCACGCCTGCCCCACGCTGCTCGTAGGAGAGGCTGAGCCCAGCCAGGAANCGCCAGCGGGGGGGGGGTGTCTGTACTGGGGCGCAGGGGCTGAGCACCCCGGGATGGTGCCTGGCCGTGCGGGGAGGGGAGAAGGAGGGGGTGTGTGTGAGACAGGGGGAGCCCCCGGAGGGGTTGGCAGTTGGTGAGGATTTGCTGTCCCCACCCTCGGGGGTGACGAGGTGCGAGACCCCCGGACTGGCGGGTGGGGACAGCGGATCTCCCCGAGACGGGAGGCGGGGAGCGGAGGGTGGGGCTTATTTTTGGGCATCCCCCCCACACCCCCTCCCTCCTCGTTCCCTTCCCCTCCCCAGGCAGCTCCGGTTCTCCTCCCAGGCCAAAAATATTTGCATGCTTTTTCGAGCAGGACTTCCTGATCTCCCTCCATTGGCTGCAGGTAGAAAAGTTGTGCCGAGACGGAGACACGGACAGCCGGACAGATCTCATGCAAAACCTCTAATTGAGCTTCACCCCCCTCCTCCCTCTTCTCCCCCTCCCCTCTCCCCCCCTCCC
>VZTM01002588.1:267484-328523 GCA_013400555.1 Jacana jacana
TGGTGGGATTAGGAAGGGGTTGTGTGTGTGGCTGGGCGGGATGGGTCACCCTCCTGGGGTGAATAAGCACTTCCAGCCCTCTCTGGTGTGACCAGAGGCTGCCGTGCCCTGGGACAAGCAGTGATGGCTCTTGCTGTCCCCTCTCGGGGTCCCACATGCCCAGTGGTCATCAGGAACCACTGCCGGGCCACCAACGTGTAGGTGCCTGCAGCCACCAAGTGCTGCTCACCTGGGGGGACCAGGGCACTGCCAGGTCCAGGCTAAACTGACTCTTTGCAGCCTCCTGGACGGGTCAGCGTGGGCGAGGGGATCTCGCAGCCCCTCCTGGGGAGATGAGTGCAGAGCTTGGGGACCTGTCCCGTGTCCCCCCTGTTCCCTTGCAAGCCAATGGTGCTAATGGAGCATCCAGCCAGAGCCAGGTGTCCCTGCCCATGGCAGGAGGGTCAGAACAAGATGATCTTTAAGGTCCCTTCCAACCCAGACCATTGGATGATTCTAAGGTTTTCAGAGATGCCCTTCTCCATGCACTTGTTCCTGCCAGGAGTGTGTTTGCCCTGTGGCACCGGGAGGGCTCTGGTGGGGCTGCCGGATGCCCCCAAGCACGGGTGGGCTTTTTCCTTACCCTGAAGCAGGGAGCCAAGCCTTGCCCACGGCCCCGGGCGGGTGGCTGTGGGTCTGCGCCAGCACGCCTGCCCCACGCTGCTCGTAGGAGAGGCTGAGCCCAGCCAGGAATGCTGACTTGGATGGGACTCCTGGGGCAGGAGCTGCCCGGCTCTATAATCTGCGATGAATGCACTTGCTCCCACACGCCTGTGTGTAACCAGAGATGTACATACCTGCGCCTACACATGTTCACGCACCCACCGCTGGGCACGAGCAGCCGCTGGGTTCATGCCCACCCAAGCCTTCCTCCCGCTGGTCAGCTGTGGGATGCTGTTCACGAATGGGCTGCTGGGTGCCAGACCCGGGCACAAAACTCCCCATCCCCGCAACCATACGGTGTTGGACAGAAGGTCCTGCACGTGCAGGGTGCAGCCTGGCTGTGCCCATGGGTGGGAGGACATCTCCAGGGTCCTTTTTGGAGAGGTCTCCTGTTATCTGCCCTGCTCTCCTGGTGCCAGAGCCATCCTGAGGCGGGGGCTACAGCCTTGGCTGTGAAATCAGGTCTGGAGGGTTCTCCACCGGGACCCAACACTGCGTATTAGCCCAACCAGTATGTCCCAGTGGTGCACCAGGAGCTGAATTAAGAGATGTTTAGACTCTTTGGAGCTCCACTCCCTTTACAGCTCTGGCTGCCCAGGCCCCCCTTTTTTTTGCAGGGTGCTTCTCTACACTTACTTAAAAGCATCTGATAAGCAGGGCTTGCTTGGAGACCCTCTTCCCCCAGGCCCCAGCATGGCTTTTGCTGGGCAGCCCCACTTTTCCGCAGTCTGCTTTCTCTGGGTTGTTTCCTGCCCTCTGAAATTGTTTTTCCTTTGTGCCCTGAGACCTGGGAGACCCAACCACACTTTAAATCACTCCTGTGATAAGTGACTGGGTGACTCACCGAGAGTGTTTCTCCCTAGCCCTCCTGCTACAGCTTAGGACCCTATTTAGCTCATTTGCAAGGCAAATAGCTCTGCCAGCCCCACACCGGGTGCTGAGCACTCTGCCAGAAAGTGCTCCCTCTGTCCTTCCTCTCAGAGGGGCTGGTTTTGGCTGTGGGGTTGGTGAGGGTCCACGGTGGGATCCTCTGTTTCTATGGGATGATGTTGAGTGTCTCCAGGTGCTGGTCACAAGTGTCACATTAAGAGATGTAGCCCCACGTGCTGGTGCTGTAGCAGCCCTGTGCCAGCGTCCTGGCAGGGCAGTGAGCTCCTCTCGAGAAGGAGAGGTCTCTGGGGTGTCCTGGGTGATGTAGATGTGAATGCCACCTAAGCACCAACCCCGTGGTGCTGTGGGACATGGGGCTCTGTCTGTCTGCGCTCTGGATGCAGCTCTGGTGGGAAGCACAGCGGAGTTTGGAGCTGCTTGTACCGAGCATCTCTGCAGCTGTGGCTGTGAAACGCCCAGAGAGGCTGAGGAAGGAGAAAGGGCTCTGAGGAGAGTGTGGGAAAAGAAGTGGGGTGTGTGCTGGGGATGCTGCCTCTGTCTCCTCCTGCTTTGCCTTAAACCTGTTAATCCCAGTGCTTTGTGGGGTCTGACCCAGAAGCAGCAGGTCTGGGAGCCCAGCTGCCCCCGTGCCAGGGTGAAACCCTGCCCTGGGCTGTAGGGAAATGGGAAGAGAAGGGTCTTGGCCAGGATTGGGCTGGTTGCTCTTGCCATCCTTGCCTTCGAGGGATGGGTACCATCACTTGCTGGAGCTTGCCAGGCCCTTGCTGCCAGGAAAGCAGCAGCCTTCCCCTGAGCTCAGGTGCAGGGGGCTACCTGGCTGTCTGCACAGTGCTGGGCTTTCTTCTTCATACTGGTGTCCCATGTTTCGGCTGGGCTGGCCCCTAGTACATCATTAATTTCAGAGTGTTCAATTAGTTAGAAGAGGCTTAGCTGAAAGTTAAAATCACCAAACAGAAAATCAATTCTGTTTTGCCTCAAACCAGGATGTTGTGGTGCCTCGAAAAGCAGCAGGGAAGCAGAACCAGGCCCTTTGTTAACAATAAGTCTCCATTTATTTCATTTTATTTATTTTTTTTTAGCAATTTTGGAGTGCTTTCCTCCTTTTGCACAGGGGGCTTGCTGAGGATGAAGGTGTGGGTTGGTGGCAGAGGTGGAGGGAGCCCTGCAGCCACTGGCTGAGCTTCCTCTGCTCCCAGTTCCCCCCCGCCCCATCACACCAGTGAAGGCCCCTGGGCACAAAGCCTTCCTCCTGCACACCCTCTCTGCAGTGGGCGTTTGCTTTTAAGGAGGAAAAACATCCCACTGAAGGGTGGGGAGTAGCCCTGTGTGCTCAGGCACTGTGCTAGGTGGGGGAACACCGAGCCAAAATACTCAAAGTAGCTAAAATGCTAAAGGCAGCCCAAAAGGAGGAGGTTCCTGAAGAAGTCCTCGATGATCCCAAGGCTCTCTTCCAACCTAAATGATTCTATAAGTCCCATGGGAAGGCAGGGTGAGAGCTGCCTGCGGGAGCTACCTGATCCCATTGGGGAGATGGGGGGACAGGATGGATGTGTTAGAGATAGCAGAAGTGGGTTTGGGGACATGGGGAGGTGTCCAGGAGGAGTTTGGGAGGGACCCCAGGGTGGTTTGGTCTTCCCTCTTGGCTTGATTCAAGGCTGCTTTTGACCAGGCAGTGGGGAAGGGCTCTGCAGGGCTGCCTGACTTCACTGCTGCAAATTAAAGGTGTCTGAGGAGGTGGCAGCTTGAGACAGTGTGGGTCAAAAGCAGCTGCATGGGTTGGGGACATGGTGGCACTGAGCAGGGCATGGCACCCCTGCTGCAGGGAACTCATCTGCGCAGCTTTGGGTGGTGATTCCTGGGAGATGTGTGCTTGGGGACAGGGAACTTTGGGGACTGGGATTAGGGGGAGCAGCCACTGATGAGGGGTGCCCTGTGGGGATCGCTCAGGGAAAGCAAACCGGTGGCCAAGCAAGGGAAGAAGCTCGGAGACCCTGATTTGGTTCCCTCTCTGGCGCGATGGATGGGGTGAGCCCTGGGGGACACGGCAGTCCTGAGTGTCCCCATCTCGTCTGGTGTCCCTGACAAACCAGCACCAAATAACCCGAACCAGAAGGGGGTAGAAGTGCAGAGCAGGTGCCTGTGCTTGCTGGGGGGTGTGCTGCCCCATCCCTGCCTTTCTGGGGGGCTTGAGGACCGGCAGTGTGGGCTTGCAGAGGGGAAGGGCGAGCTGCGTGGCAGATGGCTGTTGAAGGTGAAATGAGACCTTTGATGGCCACAGTTGTGATTGCGGGTGGATCTGGAGGGTGGAGCAGTTCAGGGGAACGCAGCTGGTTAAAGGGTAACTCCAGCTCTGACGGGTCAGGACGAACCCGTCTCTGTGGGGAGGAGTAGCACGCGAGGCCAAGAGTGGCTTCCTCCTCCCAGTGCTGGGACGGTGGGAGGAAAAGCTGCATTTTTGTGTCTTCCCTACATTCACTTACTTTATTATTTTGGTTCACCCCGTGGGCTCAGTTCCCGTCTTGCGCCCTGAGCCAGAGGGGCTGATCCAGCCCTGTGCCCAACAGCAAGCTCTTCTTTTCCTCTTCTTCTTCCTCCTCATCCTCACCTCCAGGGGTTGGTGGGCTTTGGGACCGGGTGCTCCTTCCTGGGTTGGGGCTCCATGTTTCCCAGAGCCCTCCTTCCCCCTGCACCCCCAGACCATGGCGTTCCGGAGCTCCCCTCGGCACCGGGTGCCCCCTGGCCAGGGAAGGCTCTCTCCCCCTCCCCAGCCCAGGTCCTGGCTGCAGGAGCGATGCCTCCACATCAGCCCCAGCTGCTGACGTCCCCAGGGAGGCTCGGGGTGTCCGATGGCTGCGGATCACAGCCCTGGACAGGCTGCTTCTCCCCCCGACCTCCGGCCAAGGCTCTGCCTCGCGCGAGGCCAAGCGCGCTGGCCCCGGGCCAGGGAATGGCTTTTCTGCTCCATTCCAGTTATTTATTTATTTAACTTCTTTAAGAAGCATGCGGAAAAGCCCCATTGGAACCACTGCAATGACTTGCAGGGCTTAAAACTAACCAGCTGCTGGCCCCTGCTTCGCTGGGCTGCGGGGAGCAGGCTTCATCCCGCCCCTCGTCCTCCCTGGGGATGATTTGCAAAGGCAAAGGGTGAATATTTTCATGGGCGCATCCAGCCTGATGCTTCGCCCAGGATCTTCCTCCAGGTGCTTGGGTGCCGACAGCCCCTCTTGCTCCTTCACACCCGAGAAATGGGAGCTGCCCTGCGAGCGCCCGCGCCTCCCTGCTGCTCTAATGGCAGAGGGGGCTTCGCTTCGCCCCATCCCACTGCATTAATGGGGGTTATTAGTGGAAGCACATCCTGGCCCCAGCCGTCCCCCAGGTGACTCGTGTCTACCCTGTCAGAATCCTTTTATTTTCAGCAATTTTTTTTTTTAATTCTTTTTTTTTAACTGAAGAATGTTCATCTGGAGTATCAGTTTAATGAAAAGAACACTTTGCTTTCCTGCAGAGTGTGTAATCCTAGGACTAGAGATCCTGAGGCTGCCTTGAGATCGTTAAGTAATTAAGACTTCCAGCCTGGCAGGTCACTGTCTCTAATCCTGCCTGGCAGAGCGGTGATGCCAGGCATGGGGAAGCAGCAGGCAGATGCCACAGGCAGAGCTGAGCTGGGTGGGAGTCTCACTTGGGCACTGAAAATGGGCCAGGCACGTCAGGCGCTTCCTGGGAGACCCCTAGCCACGATGGCAGAGGACTCTTTATTCTTGAAAGTGAATGGAACCCCATGCACTGGTGGCAGCTGGGCACGTGCCGAGGGTTGGTACTTCGCTCCCTGGGTCAGCCAGGGCTCAGCCTTCGGTGGTCTTTGCTCCCAGGCACATCGAGAGTGTCTGCTCCTCCCTGGCCCCCATCAGAAGAATAGTTATAGAAACCAAAACCTCCTGCAAGCGGCATCGGGGCTGGGCTGAGGCTTTGTGTGTCTCCTGCGAGGTGAGACGAGTGGTGCAGCCACCGCTTCTGCTCTGCCCTGCCTTTTCCCTCTCCCTACTGCTTTCCCTGCCTCCCCGAGGCTCTGGTCCCACAGGATTTTGGGAACGTGCCCAATACCTTCCCTGCTGCCATGGCCCATGGAAAAGGCATTGCCTTTGGGCAGCCCCTACTCGGGAGCCCAAACCCCCCTGTGCTGCCCACCACGAGTGTGTGCTGAGTCTGGCAAACAGCTCGCCGTGCGCTTTCCGAAACCTCCTGGCCTTTGGGTGGTTTGGGTTTTTCTTTACAATCTTCTAGGTCTTTGCTAATTGTTTTTATGATTATGCTGCCACCAAAAGCTTGAGAGAAATTGTTTCTCTATTTTGTCTTTAGATTTAATTTAAATATAAGGTTAGTCCCCCTCCCACGGGGACCTTTAAAGAACTCAGGGAGCTGGTGTTGGGGCAGTGGCAGCGCCGGGGGCCAAGAGCCCTGTGCCAGCCCTTGCCTCCACTGCCAAGGACACAGCAGCACTGGGGTCCCCAGGATCCCAATCCATCAGCACCGAGGCCAAATTCCTCTCTGCCGAGCTATTGAAAGGAATTTTCCCCTCCTCCAGAGAGCGGCTGGGCTGGAGGAAGGAGGCTGGATCTGTGGACGGGATATCTGGTCGCTTTTGCCAACTCTCTCCACGCAGCATGTCCATCTCCTGCAGTGCTCGGGCTGTTTGGGTTGCTGGGGGGGTCGAGAGCCCCTTGGGGAGTGGAGGGGGCGGCATGGGCTCCGCTGTGCCCTGTGCCACCATGTCACATACGCGTGCCTGGTTTCTCCAAGGCTGAGTCTTTCACAGAATGATCTGGGGTTGGAAGGGACCTCTGGAGATCATCCAGTCCAACCCCCTGCTGGAGCAGGTCCACCAGACAAGTTCCTGTGGGGTTTTGAATGTCTCCAGAGCTGGAGACTCTCCCACCTCTCTGGGCAGCCTCTGCCGGGGCTCTGCCACCCTCAAAGGGAAGAAGTCCCTCCTCAAGTTTGGTGGAACTTCTTATGTTCCAGTTTGTGCCCGTTCCCTCTTGTCCTGTCCCTGGGCACCCCTGAGCAAAGCCTGGCCCCATCCTCCTGACACCCACCCTTGAAGCATTTACAGGTGTTGATCAGATCCCCCTCAGCCTTCTCCTCTCCAGACTAAACAGACCCAAGTCCCTCAGCCTTTCTTCGTAAGAGAAATGCCCCTCCTCATCTTTGTATCCTCTGCTGTCCCCTCTCCAGCAGTTCCTTGTCCTCCTTGAACTGAGGAGCCCAGAACTTTCCCCCTGTCCCAGGGACAGAGCTGCCCTGGTGACGGATGCTCCCTCCCGGGATGGCGTGGTGGGTACATTCCTGCATCCACTCGCTGCCTGAATTCATCCTCTGCAGGTGGGGACACGCTCCTCACTTCCTCCCAGGCAGGACTGTAGTTTCTCTCACTGCGTGGCTTCCCAGGGGCTGGGAGAAAGCGGGCGAGCGGGTCCAGCCTGTCTCACTGGAGCACCAAGTTCCCTTGAAAGCCTTGTGGGGCCTGTGCCCCTCGGGCGATGCTGGTCCCTCGTTTCTTTGGGGGCTGAGCAGAAAACCTTTGGGTGCTTTGCTGGTCTCAGTAACTTGGAAAAGCAGCGTCCCATCTGACCTGAAATGGGTCCTCAGCACCCAAAGCCAATGCTGGGAAAAGAAAGAGGTGGGCAGGGAGGAGACACACAGCCCTTCGCATCTGATGGGCAAAGCCAGCACTTCTGATCAGATAATAGTTAATAACTGGGTTGGAGTGGGGGGGGGGCACCCTCTGCCACCTCCAGCTGCAGCACCTACGCCCTCCGCGTCCCGGTGGGGTGAGCTCCCGGCTGGAGAACGCTTGCATGCAAGTTGGATTCATCACATTTTTTGCCAGTTTAACAGTGAAATAACACTGCAGCCGTGGTGCTGGGGCAGGGATTGGGGGGGGACAGGGGGGACACATGGGTGGGACGACACGAGTCAGCTCAGCCGGGAGTTGGGCAAGGCAGGATTCAGGTGTCAGAGCCTCCCGCCCGGGTCGCCAAGCAAAGGCGCCGGGAGCAGGGCTGACACTGAGTGCTGTGCTTCTTCCCCACCAATTCCTACCTGCTGCTGTTTGCCCTGAGGGACCAGGATGAAAAACACACGGGAAAGAAGTGTCGGGTTGGGGGTGAACTGGGAGCGACACGTTCGGAGCAAGCACCAAGAGCTCCTGGTTGCCCCAAGAGCCGAGCGCTGTCGTGCTAAATATTTACAGGGTGCAAACGGGTGGGAAACAGGAGGTGCAGCTTCTGATGTTGTCGCTGTGGGGCAGGTGAGGGTGGCACAGCGCTGTGGTTTGTGGTGAAGCCTCTCTGCTCGGGCCACGCTGTCATCTCCTCATTGCTGACACCCTCCTCCTGCTTTTGTCCCTGCACAGGCTGGTGGACGATCGCTGTGTGGTGGAGCCGGCCGCTGGTGACCTGGACAACCCGCCCAAGAAGTTTCGAGGTGAGACCTGGAGCTGCTCCATCACTGCCATGGGCAGCTTTGGGGATGATGCTGGCCCAGAGCATCCATTCCAGGGGTGGGAACTGGGGTCCCAGGCATCCCGGTTAGTCCCAGGGCTGGGAGCTAAGCACACTGGGCTGAGCAGCACACTCATCCTTTGCAGAGGAGCCTGGAGGGAACAGCCTCCATAGACCTGTTTCTGTGGCTTGGCCAAACCACCTGCCTTCTTGTGTTTGCCCCTGAGAAGGGCATTTGTCTGTTTATTGGAACCACCTCCACGGAGAGATGGTCCTTGAGACCCCATACCCTAGCCCAAAGGAGAAGGGGTGGCCAGGAGTCACCCTTTGCAAAGGTGGGTGCAACCATCCACAAGTGCATCTGTAGGGATGCCAGCAGCTGGATGTCTGCTCACCAGGAGCCAGGGACAGGAAGGGACAGACACAGGGGCGGTTGCAACAGGCAAACTATTTCAAGGCGAGTCTGTTAACACTCAGCACTAATTACATCTGCTGTGCTTGGCTGCACCTCAGAGAGAGCTGGGGGATTAAGTCTCCCATTTATGAGGCAGGCAGGGCTCAGGGAGCGATGGTAAACCCCGATCTGTCCTCGGCTGTCACGTTTTGGGCTGCGTTGTCTCCTCTGGTGCTTGGGGCTGTACTTGTTATTTCCCATTTGGGCGAGGGGCAGCCCTGGGCAGGAGCAGGCAAACGTGGCCAGGTCCAGGCGGAAAAGGGGATGAGTCAATGGAAGCCGAGGCGGCTCCTGGCTTGTGGAAACGCTCAGGAGAAGCCCGGACAGGCCGCCTGGAAAAGCAGATCCTGCATCCCGCTTCCCCCGTTTGCAAGCCCTGGGGCCAGCCAGAGAGGTGGCCTTGACCTTTGGGGTCCCCAGGGAGCAGTCTCTGCCCTCGCTGCACCCGGGAAAGGGTGGGTTTGCTCCGTGGGCTCGGCTCGATGCAAACACAGGGGAAGGGCCATGTCCCAGAGAGTGTCCCTGTCGGGTTCAGTTGCCCCCGGTGCACAGAGCACAGAGCTGGGGAATGCACGTGGAGCTGATTGTCCACTGAGAAAATACCCCAAACCCAGAGACTGCATTGCTGGATGTGGGGGTTGGGCTAGGTTAGCCCCGTCTTTCATCCCAGCTACTCTAGTTTCAGGTCCCCTTTAAAAAAATGTTTAAAATTCCTGTTCCCTGCTCTCCTTTGTGCCTCCATCTCTTTCTCAGGGTGGCTTTAACACCACAGTGGGGTGCCATCCAGGTCACCCCAAGCAGCGACCTGCCTCTCAATGGGAGCTGTTGCCACTAATTTGTACATGGGGCTAATTAACGAGACATCTGACAGTTCCCCAGGGTCCCACAGCCCTGCAGAGCTGTCCTGGCCACAGGCAGACTTTCACCTGGGGTTGGATGGGAAGAGCTGGGAGCAGCCGTGGGATGGCCAGTGCAAGCCTCGTCCCAGCAGCCACATCCCAGTAGCCACGTCCCAGTAGCCACACCATCTCCCTGCCTGGGCATGGGTGGGTGGTTGAATCTCTTTTTCAGGCACAGGTCTGGTCTAGACTCAGCCCCGCTCCATGCAAACCCTATCAGGATATCCAGGCGCTTGTTTTAATGGCCGGAAAAGTAGCGGTCTGCCTTCTCGATAGCCATCACCGCCAGGGAGGTACAAACAACGGGCTGCTGCTGTTTCCTTGTGGCAGCAGCAAGAGGCTTAAGAGGATTTTCATGTGCTGTTGCCGTCCCCGTATCCTGTGGCCGGACCCTGCCCTATCCTGCGCTGCGGTGAGGTGCACGCGGGTCGCTCCTGGGCTTGGCTCGGCTTCCCGGTGGGAAAAGGGGACCCCTCTCCCAGAGTCAGGTCCACATGGGGTTTTGGAAATGCCAAAAGCCACCCTGGATCCTGTCCCTGCAATGAGGGACACCCGTCTCGGCTGCCTGTGTTGCACCAGGGTTCTGCCATCCAAGAGACGCTGGGCCACCTCCCCGTTATCTGCTTTCCTTTGTGGTCTCCCCCCCGCAGGGCTCTTCCCAGCATTCAGGCACATCAGGAGAAAAAGGCAAATACAGGGCTTCAGCCCCGCACTGGGCAGTGCTGACGTGGGAGCTTTCCTCGGTTTCCCTCTTTTTCCGCCCACGGGCCGTCCTGCAAAAACTCATCAGTGCTTCAGCCCGGGTCCCAACACCTCCAGCTTCCACAGAAACTTTGCTGGAGACTTTCTGTGTGCAAAGGACTCCGTGCCTCAGTTTCCCTCCTTGCACAACAAGGCTTAACACCGAGAGGGGGATGCCAGGGTGTGCTTGGAGCCAGGGGGGTTGATTTGCACCTCTCTCTTGATAGCTATGTTGATTATTTATTTATTTATTTTATTTTAACACCCCCCCCACCCCCTGCAATTTCTACTTCGCACCAGATCCTTTTGCAACCCAATTAGCAATCAATGCAAACGAGTTAAGGTGCTGCAGGTGGCCCTGCTGTCCCCGTGGCCCTGCTCGGGGGCAGTGGGAGAAAGCAGCCAGGCGTTGCAGCAGCTCCGCTGGCTCCTGCAGTGAAAAGCCCGGCGTCACGGCCTCCTTGGCACGGGCTGTGGCCATTAGCAAATAGACCTGTACAACGAAATGTGAAACTTGGCCTCTTCCCAGCAGCCTGAGCCGGTGAGAAACTGTGCTCTGCGCTTGTTTGTTCGTCACTCCCAGGTAAATAAATACGTGCTTGCCAGCCGCTCGGGACCGGGGCCAGAGATGGAAGTGATTTTTTTGTGCGTGTCTGAAGTTTCTGGGCTGCTATTTCGGGAGTAATGAGGGCGATCTGGGGTGCAGAGCCCTTCCTTGCCCTCGCCCCATCCAGCTTCCAGCCCCGAATGAGGGTTTGGGAGATGTAAGTGTCTCCTCCTCCTCCTCTCCAGACATCTGCTCTCCTGCTTCAGCTCCCAAACCCTGGATCGGGGGTGTCTGCACTTCCTACCCCCAGCCCAGCCACGGCACAGGGAAAACCAGGCAAATCCGGACACTCTGCAGAGCGTGCAGATGCTGCAAGTGTTTGGGGGAGCTGGGATGCAAACTGGGCCCTCCAGGTCCCCACAATGTTTCTTTAAGGGCTTGAAATGAGATTTTTAGGAGTGTTTTTGCTCATCACTTCCAGCTGGTAATTGCAGCTCCCCGGGAGCAGTCCCGGGAGAACAGCAGCGTGTTTGCAAGGCCAGCGTATCCCGATGGCCCGGGGAGCCTGATGGACAGGGTAACAAGGAGACACGGAGACGTCTGCTCGTGTCCCAGTCTCTCAGCAGCCGGGTCCTGCTGGCTGTTCTCCCTCCCAGCAGGATCCTCTCCTCCTTTGGTGCAGCTGGGCCACATCAGTACTTTTCCTTCCCAAATTGCACAGCCATTTCCAACAGGAACACTTCTAATGGCGAGTCCAAGAAGTGGAGTCACTCCTGGACTCATTATTTGCCCTGATTTCAAACTAACCCACCAGCTAATACAAGGTGACCTGACCCTCCACCAGTCCCGGTCGGGTCTCCCTTGGACCCCCTAGCAGCAGATGGGGTGGCTGTGGGTGAGAACCAGTGGTGCTGCTGGGATGGGAGCAGTGTCCTGGAGGATCGCTCCCTCCTGCCCCTTGGTGACGTTGGCCCTGCTGGGTGCTTGCCTTCCTCTCCTCCCAGATTGCCTCTTCAAAGTATGTCCCATGAACCGCTACTCGGCCCAGAAGCAGTACTGGAAGGCCAAGCAAACCAAGCAGGACAAGGAGAAGATCGCGGATGTGGTGCTGCTGCAGAAGCTCCAGGTGAGTGGAACTCCCAGGGGCAGGGACCAGGTGTGTGTGACCATCGTCCCCAAGGTGGACAGTCCCCATGGGTAGGCTGGGTGATGATGTCTAAACCTCTCACCGTGCACATCCTGGTGTGTTTTGCTTCCCAGAAAACAGCTTGTGTGCTGGATTTTACTGTCCTTGGGATGTCCCTCTGCTCAGCTCCATTGTCTCCTGACCCATTGCCTTCCTCTCGCCATGGAGCATTAGCCACAGCCGCCTTTTCTAAAGGAATGGCTCCTGTAGCCCTCAGCTCTTAATTAGTCAGAGCATACGTTGTCTAATCAGGGGGCTGAGATGGGAGGTCTGTAAGGTGTTCTGTGCTGGCACCTGCGGGACTGAGGCTTGTGGTCTGATGATGAACCAGTCCCCAGGGATGGGCACTGCACCCTGGGTTACCCTTCTTAGGAGATGCTCTTCTCTGGCCTCTGCTGCGAGGGGAAATTGAACCTTGAGAGGTGATGTCCACTTGCCTTTCCACCCTTGCCACCCTGTCCAGCCTTTGCTGTCTCAGCCCTTCTGATGCTCCTTGTGCAGAGGAGCCCTTGGCAGAGCAGGGGGAGGTGCTGTGCCAGCCCCACACCCCATGCAGCACCCAGGGGTGCCTGGCACGGAGGAAGGTGCCCGGATCTGCTCCAACGGGCTGTGGAGGAGAAAGGCTCCTGTTGACTTCCATGAGGTTTGGAAAAGGCCCATGTTAAACATTGCATAATCGCCTCAGACAGCTGGCGAGGCCCCCAGGATGATTCATAGAACCAAAGCTCAGGAGGGATTCATTAAAGCAGCTCATCAGGCTTCCAGCCCAGCCCCGCAGGTCCCCTGTTCTGCTTTTGGGGAGCGAGGTCTGACGCGGTGCCAGGGCAGGGCGTCCCAGCTCACTCTGGGGATGCTGGGGCAGGGTCGGTGCCTCCTGCCATGTCCAGCCCTACGCGGTCACGGCCCTACGGAAGCTGTTTTCCCGCTCCAGTTAGACTGGGACTTGTAACGTTGACAGCTGTACTGGCCTGGACCGGCCAGAGAGGCTCATTTCTGAGCCTGATTGATTGCACCTTGGTTAAGATTTGTCTTAAAGAGATTCTGTCATTTCCTTGCTCCTTTCCGCTGCTGCTGGTGTTGCCCTTTTGGCAAACGCTCCCGTGCGTCCAGAGCCGAGCGCGGGGAAGGAGCTCTCTGGGAAGCACTGCCCGAGCTGCTGCAAGGCCCCTCCGCGTCCTGGCAGGAGGCTGGACTCCAGGCTGTGATTGATCAGAGTCTCCTGTGATTGATCAGAGTCTCCTGTGATTTATCAGGGTCTCCTGCCAGCTGAAAACATCTTCCAGTTCACAGCAATACAGTTCCTGAGGCAGAAGCAGCCTGGCTCTGGCGCAGAGAAACCCTGCCCAGCTCTCAGCAATGCCCGTGGTCACCTTTCCCAGCTTGTGCTCTTGCACTGTGGTTTTTAGTGGGTTTAAGGCTCGGTGTTTTCTGGGCTGACTAATTGTAGGTGCAGGCAGACGCAGCGCAGACGTGCTGTGGAGCCTTTCCTCCCGCTCTCCTGGTGTCTCCCCATCCTCCCTGCACCCTCCCGGGCTGCCCACCCCTACACACGTGTCCCTGACACCACATCCCACCATGGCTTGGGGACAGACCCTGTCCCATCCAAAGGACAGGCTGGGAACATCAGCCCCCATGGGCTTGTGTGCTCCGGGCAGATGGTTCCCACCCCCGGCCCTGCAGGCTTTCGGCAAGGGAGGAGCTCAGATCTGGCCACAGATTTAGGACACGCCGTGGTGCCGGATCTATTGCGGGAACCGTGTTGCTCCACGGGGTTGTTGTTAAACTCCCAGCTCCACATCAGCTCGGGATTTCTTGGCAGCGGGTTTGTTTTCCTGATGGCAGCACCCACCACCACGGGGCTGACATCCCCGGGTGGCTCCCAGAGCTGCGTGGGGACGGAGTTACCTAAAGTGGTGACAACATTCAAAAGAGCAAAGGGTTCATACTGCCACAGTGTGTGCCAGGCGTGTTCAAAGCCTTGTGCCAGGCATGTTCAAAGCCCTGGCATCGCCTCTTTGTGCACTCATGGACCACCTGCCCCATCCTCCCAGTGCGGAGCTGTGATTCCAGCTGTGTTTCCCAGTTGCTCTGCCCTCAAGTGAAAAGGGAAGCAAAAGCAGGATGGGAAAGGGCAGATGCTCTCCCAGCACCATCCCCTGTTGCTGTTTCTGTCCCGGCTGTGGGGGAACGTTGGGCTGGCGCTGCCTGGGCTGGCGCCGGGGATGTTGGCACAGCCTGGCCATTCCCAGACAGATCCACTGTGGGAGCAGGTTCCTGCCTTGCTCCATGTATGTCAACATCATTCCTTCGACTGCATGGAAAATGTCTGTGGTTTTGGAGAGAGGGGTGCAAGAAGCGCTCAGCAATTCACTCTTGAGGCATCTTGGCTGGTGGGCGCCCATCCTGACGCATCCACAGCAGCAGGTCTGGACCTGCAGCTGCCTCTGGGCATGGCACCACCAGCCTGGAGCCTTTCGGGTTTCAGTCTTGTGTTGTCAGGAGCCCCAGCCCCTCTGTGCCTGCTGCTGCAGAGCCGAGATGGGTGCATCGCCCCAGCCCCCTGGGTCCTGCAGCGAGTCCTCTCTTGCTGCTGCCCCACAAGACCTGCTGGGGCTTCGGCAGAACTTCACTGCCCTCTGTCCCTGTCCAAATTTTCAAATCCTTGACTTAAATCTCAAGGGATCCTGGGTTGAGATGTCAGATTCTAGAGACCATAATGTGTTGTGTGGGAGACAGAGGGATGCTGATGCTGCATCCCAGCCTGTCCCATCCTCCCCAGAGCTGTGGAGGTGGCCCCTCTGGGGACGCTCCCGGGAAGTGCGAAGGGTGCTGCTACACTCCACTCTTCTCCTTTTGGTGTCCAGCATGCGGCCCAGATGGAGCAGAAGCAGAATGAAACGGAGAACAAGAAAGTGCATGGGGACGTGGTGAAGTACGGCAGCGTCATACAGGTACGGGGGCTCGCTCTGCCCCCCTCAGCCGTGGGCTCTGGGGGAGATGCACGGATCCAGCACATGCGAGTCAGGCTGGGAAGAGGCTGGTGGGATCACTCCAGGGTATGGCCAGTGCTGGAGACCTCGAGGGGCTGTAGGTACCACCGTTGCTCACCCCTGTGTTTGCCTTTCCAGCTCCTGCACATGAAGAGCAACAAGTACCTGACGGTGAACAAGCGGCTGCCAGCCCTGCTGGAGAAAAACGCCATGCGGGTGACACTGGATGCCACTGGCAACGAAGGATCCTGGCTTTTCATCCAGCCCTTCTGGAAGCTGAGGAGCAATGGAGATAACGTGAGCATGGGGCCAAAAAACTCCCCAAAGGAAGATGTGCAGAAAGCACCGCGGGTGCCCTCTGCCAGGGCTCCCCTCCCGGCCTCATCCTCCCTCCCCCCCTTTCCCTTTTGCTCCCCAGGTAGTCGTGGGAGACAAAGTCATCCTGAACCCTGTCAACGCCGGGCAGCCGCTGCACGCCAGCAACTACGAGCTCGCTGACAACGCTGGCTGCAAGGAGGTACGGGGAGGCCGGGCTGCCTCTGCAGGCTCTGGCTTTCGTGGCTTCCCTGGGGTTTTTTTCCCCTTTTCCTTTCTTTTTTCCCTTGTCCCGGGGGTCATGACTGTGCTCTCCTGCTCCTCAGGTGAACTCGGTCAATTGCAACACCAGCTGGAAAATCAACCTTTTCATGCAGTTCTGTGACCACATGGAGGAAGTGCTGAAAGGGGTAAGGAAGGAGGTTTGGCTGCCACCGGCCACCTGGGAGGGACATGGTGGGCTCTGGGGAGCCAGTCCTGGTCCCCTGCGAGGGCAGGATGTGTGAACAGCCGCTTGGCTGTGTGACAAGGGCAGAGGGAAGAGATCCTCCCTTGAGGACCTTAATTCCTAGGAGAATTCATCACTTGGAGAACTTAAGAGCAAGCTAGAGCTGAATATTTTAGTGTCTCCTGGCAGCAGGTACCTGAGGGGGCATGAAATTACCCTCCGCCTTGTATTGAATTGGCTTTCAAGGACAACACGAGGCACACGTATTGCCAGCAGTGGCTTCTAGCTGCGAGGACAATTTTCGGCTCTTTAGCCGTGCAGCAGGGCTGGCTGTTTCCTGGGAAAGGAACTTTCCCTGCGGAGCTATTGTTTGGGGCTGAGGTCCTCCAGGAAGCAGCTGGATGGATATTGATTGTTATGATCTTACAGACCCTCGTCCCCAGGCGCCACACTTATCCCCAGCTTCCCACGCCCACCGCGTCCTCCTCCCCGGGACACTGATTCCTTACGCACTTCGGTGACCTGAGCCTCTGCCCACTCTGGGGGTGTGAAATGAGGGGTTTGCACCCATTTTGCAGCCTGGGGAGGGGAAGCAGAGGGAAGTGACTGGCTTTAGTAAATGCAGCGATGGCATTGCAGGGCGTCCCATGCCCACGCAAAGTGCCCTTCCCTGGGTTTGGAGAAGCATTTCTGCTGCTAGAGGCAGGTTTTAGCATGGCTGGTAGGTCTGGAAGAGCTGCTGGTGTCCTGCGATGCCTGGGCTCCCGTGGTCCTGCTATGTCATAACTGGGAGCTGTGCTCTGCTCTGGACCATGTACCCCATGGTACATGGACTATGGATCCCATCCCCTGGCTGGGTTTGGGGGGGGTCACAGGAGGAAAAGCATGGAGAGCCATGTCCCTGGGTCTCACTGCCATGTCCTGCTCCAGGGGGACGTGGTGAGGCTGTTCCACGCCGAGCAGGAGAAGTTTCTCACCTGTGATGAGTACAAAGGCAAGCTGCACGTCTTCCTCCGCACCACCCTGCGGCAGTCGGCCACCTCAGCCACCAGCTCCAACGCCCTGTGGGAGGTGGAGGTGAGCAGGGAGGGGATGGAGTGCCTGTCAGTGGGCTTTCAGGGCACCTCTGTGGGCTGCTGTGCGTTCACTGGGAGAGGGGGTGGGTAGAAGCAGCGGTTATTCCTATACATTTCCACCTCTGGTAGCCTGACTGCCCTGGCGAAAGCCAGTTTGGGGCTCGAGCTCCATCAGAGGTCTGGGAACCGTGGCTGCTGGTGGGTGGGCCATCTGTCTGAGCTTGTGGCCACTTTTGCAATAGGATGGGGCTCTTGTCACCAGCCTGTTTACCTGGGAGAGGGCAGGACCAGCATCCCAGTTCCCCACAGCTCCATGCATAACTGGCTTAACTCTCCGCTGCTTCTCCCAGGTGGTCCACCACGACCCGTGCCGAGGGGGAGCCGGGCACTGGAATGGCTTGTACCGCTTTAAGCACCTTGCCACGGGCAACTACCTGGCAGCAGAGGTAAGGGGGCAAGCAGAGGGGTGTAGAAACCTGCCCTGCCCTTGAGAGGCTGGTACCATCCCTGACAAAGGCAGTGCCCACCTACCTTAGACAGAGCCGCCGTGCCCAGGATTGTCCATGGCCCCGCTCCATCCTGCCTTGGGCCTCCATGGCTCCTTCTTGCTCGCAGGAGACATTGGCACCGGGGCTCTGAGCATCATCATTCATTCGCCTGTTTGCAGGGCTGGACTTTCCCCCCTGAAATCCCCCACCCCACGGTGCTGGCATTCACTTGCCAAAATTGTTGTTCCTGGCTCCCTCCTCATCTGGCTGGGGGGCAGGAGGGGGTGGTGGGGTTTTTCCTCTATTTGTTCACTCTGGGCCAAGCAACTCTTCTGGAGTAACCTCCTGGTAAGACGGGAGCAGGAGATCCTTCATCCTGCTGCATTTGACTCCTGATCAGGTTTTGCCCATCTTCATCCTCTGTTCCAGGGCAGCATCCGGGGCTGTCTCGTGCCTAGGGAGGGTGTGGGCAAAAACTGGGCCTGGAAGCACCACCTGCCAAATATTTTTGCTCCTATTTAAGGCCAGCTCAAGGTCTCCCGATAGAGGCACAAAGAGTTTTCCGCACTTAAATAATGTGGTTTATATGACAGTAATTAGCTGCCACTACCAAGGGGGAAGACAGTGTTACACCCTGCTGCCAGGGAAGCAGGGATATACTGGGGGGTCCCAGTGCACCACATGCCAAAGGTGCTCCTTAGCTGAGAAGGCAACCAAAGGCATCCCCCAGAGCCCCTGCAGGATGGAGAACATCAAGCATTGGGCTCTGAACTGGCTGCTTTAAACCAAAAGCCATACAGGTGACATCTGCAGAGGAAAGAGGATCGCAGTATGGTCTTGGGCTGGTGCTGCCGGACTTGTGTTGCTCACTGAGACCTCAGCCTGGGGTCTCGAGGGATTTCCAGCAAGAGCTCATTTTGCTGCAGCGCAGAGCCCTGGGTCTGCCCCCCCCAAGGCTCACCCTGTCCCACTCCCTGGGGACAGAACACTTTGTGCCGGGTACAGGTCACCTCCAGCCCCACCTGGGCCATTTTCCTCTCTCTGTGATGTGATTGAGGAAGGCAGGAGTAGAGATAACACCCCGTGCTCAGGGTTTTTGGAGGGATCGAGCGGGAGGACTGAATAGCTGTCTTTCATCTCCCTCTTTAACTTTTCAGGAAAACCCAAGTTATAAAGGAGACGTGGCTGAGCCCAAAGCAGCGCCCACGGTGAGCTGTGTGCAGCCTCGCTAGCAGAAATGCTGCTGCCGCTGCCTGAAATCACGCCGTCTCTTAAACTTTGCCTAAAAGCAGGGAAATGCCCCAAAACAGAGCCCGCCGGGGGATACAGTGCCTGCAGCGCCGAGGCTGTGGCCAAGGGCTGTCCTGCTGCCCAGCAGAGCGTCCCCGCATCCCGCACCCTAGAGTAGCATCCCTATGTCCCACCTGCGAGGGGACCCTGCCGAAATCAGTTGGAGGGCTCCCAGTGCATGTTGGCCCCCCCAGGCTGGGGGGAAGTGCCGGTAGAAGAGAGATTTGGACTTTCAGGGTTTTTTTTCCTCTTTGCTGTTGGAGAGATTTGGCAAAGGGATGACCTCCGTAGCTCAGGTGCATCGCGCCGCGCTTGTGCTCTGGCAGCCCCTCGTGTGGCTCAGCCTGGCAGCCGAGCAAAAGCTTCTGCTCTGAGCGTTGCTGCTGCGTGTCTCCTCCGATGCCGGGACACGGGGCTCGGTGGGGTGGCCGCCCCACGCCGGGCTCAAAGCCGCTCTCCCCAATGCAGGGGGGCAGCAGCCGCGCCAGCCGCAGGAACACAGGGGAGAAGATCAAATACCGGCTGGTGGCCGTGCCCCACGGCAATGACATCGCCTCCCTCTTCGAGCTGGACCCCACCACGCTGCAGAAGACGGACTCCTTCGTCCCACGGTGCGTGAGCACATGCTGCCACAAGGGGATTGAAATATGGAAGGGAGGCTTAATTGCGTGGTGTGACATTTTTGGCGAGTCTGTCCAGACTGGGGGCTTTGCTGGGGCGTGTGGTGGGTGGTGGTGTGTCCGCGGGGGGATCACTCACTGGGACACTGCCGTTTGCAGGAACTCCTATGTGAGGCTGCGCCACCTCTGCACCAACACCTGGATCCAGAGCACCAACGTGCCCATTGACATCGATGAGGAGAGGCCCATCCGCCTCATGGTATGGCCCCGCTCCTTCCTCCTGTGCCTGGATTTGTCCCCTGTGCCCCAGTAGCTCTTAGCATGCTCCTTCCCACCCAACCATCCAGGCTTCACCCAGGGTCTGAAATACCCTGATGATCCAAGTAGGTGGCTGGACATCAGCCTAGAGCCCACCCTGGTAGTCTAGAGCCCAGCCCAGTCCATGTGATGGGGACAAACTGGGTCACCAGCTTCCCATCCGGGGTGGTGGAGGATGGTGGGGACATGCTTGGCATTGCCCTGTCTGTGTGATGCTGCTTCCTCGTTGCTTCCCAGCTAGGCACATGCCCCACCAAAGAAGACAAAGAAGCTTTTGCCATCGTCTCTGTGCCCGTTTCTGAGATCCGGGACCTGGACTTTGCCAATGACGCCAGCTCGATGCTGGCTAATGTGGTGGAGAAAATGAACGAAGGGTTTCTCAGCCAGAATGACCGGAGGTAAAAAGTCATTTCCCCTGGGAGATGGGGCTGGGATGGGTTCCTCCAAGGGCCCCCCAGCATCACTGCAGGATGAGGCCCCTGCCTGGGTCTTGGTGCCAGTGCTGTCTTCCTTTCCTGCCCACAACCCAAATCCACGCCTGCTTCTCCCAGGAGTCTGGCGAGGAAACCAGATAACGCCACAGCCCGGCTCCGGCCCCTCCTTTGCCGCTAGAAAAATATCCGAGGGGCTGAGAGATGGCCCCACGATAGGGGCAGCCCAGTTAGTCACCGTATTATTTTTAGGTGGGTGGGTTCGTGGTGCTTCCTGAGCAAACACACATCCCCCGTGGGACAGAGGCAGCCGCTTCCGCCCTGCCAGCCCGCCCCACGCGTGTCCCACGAGGGTGACTAAGGGGACAGAGGTGTTAAATGCAAAATCTCTGGCGTGAATCACAAGCAAAGCCCCCTGGCATTTGCCCTGGCACGGACAGTTTCCATAGGAACCATAGGGGCTGCAAAACCTCTTGCTTTAGGGTGGTCATTAGCATGTGGTAAGGAGGGGAGGATCAGCCAGCAGCTTCCCTGGCAGACCTGAACACGGTCTCGTTGGTCCTCCAAAATGCCCTGGCTCTGTTGCAGGGACACAAGGTGGGAAGGTGGGGTGGGCAAGCACCTGCCCCCCCACACACACACAGCTGGAGAGTACCCACCGTGCCCCTTGCAGGTTTGTCATCCAGCTGCTGGAGGATTTGGTGTTTTTCGTCAGCGACGTCCCCAACAATGGCCAGAACGTGCTGGACATCGTGGTGACCAAACCCAACCGGGAGCGGCAGAAACTGATGCGGGAGCAGAACATCCTGAAGCAGGTGAGTGATCCCAGGACCCTGCATCTCAGCAAGGTTGAGGTCCTGTGGAGATGTCCTGTGCTGCCCAGGGCCACACTGGAGGCCAGGGGTCTGGAAACACCCATGGAAGAGGTGTAGCTGGTCTCCAGCTCATGCCCCAGTGGTGCAGCAAGCCCTCCTGGCAAGCATGGCTGGTGTCCATGGGGGTCATGGTGTGGAAGGGGACACAGCACTTACCACCTCTGCTTTTGGACAGATCTTTGGGATCCTGAAAGCCCCCTTCAAGGACAAGGGTGGGGAAGGGCCCCTGGTGAGGCTGGAAGAGCTGTCGGACCAGAAAAACGCTCCCTACCAGTACATGTTTCGACTGTGCTACCGCGTGCTCCGGCACTCCCAGGAGGACTATCGCAAGAACCAGGTGTGTGGGGGGTGACAGGGAGGGCCACCCTCCCACCACATGTTGCAAAGCCCTGGGGGGCTGCTGAGGTCTCAGTGGGGCAGGGGGGGGTGTATTGCTAGACCCCAAGACACAGCCCTGTGTGGTCACAACTTCTCTGCCCGCTCCAGGAGCACATTGCCAAGCAGTTTGGCATGATGCAGTCCCAAATTGGCTATGACATCCTCGCCGAGGACACCATCACGGCCCTGCTGCACAACAACCGCAAGCTGCTGGAGAAGCACATCACCAAGACGGAGGTGGAGACCTTTGTCAGCCTGGTGCGCAAGAACCGCGAGCCACGGTGCGTGTCCGGGTGGGCCCCGTCCCAAAGGGCTTCGTGCTGCGTGGTGGGAGGGATGTGCCTCGACCAGAGGTGGAGAGAGAGCCCTCACGGAGACCCTCCCTGCCCCTGCCCCTTCCACTGACAGTGAGCTGTCTCTGCTTGGCAGGTTTTTGGACTATCTCTCGGACCTGTGTGTGTCCAACCACATTGCCATCCCCGTCACCCAGGAGCTGATCTGCAAGTGCGTGCTGGACCCAAAGAACAGCGACATCCTCATCAAGACGGAGTGAGTAGCCAAGGGGAGAGGTTGTCCACGTTCGGGGTCTGGTGCCTGGCCCTGGCTTCCACCAACTCCCTGAGTGCCCTGGTAGAACCCTCATCACCCCTTGAGATGCAGCCGCTCCCCATCCACTGGAACATCTCCAGTTTTACCCCTTTTCTGGCCTAGGCTGAGGCCGGTGAAGGAGATGTCCCAGACCCACGAGTACCTAAGCATTGAGTACTCAGAGGAGGAGGTCTGGCTCACCTGGACGGACAAGAACAATGACCACCATGAGAAAAGCATCCGGCAGTTGGCACAGGAGGCCCGGGCTGGCAATGCCCATGATGAGAACGTCCTCAGCTACTACAGGTGACAATCCCACGGCATCTTCCCTCCTGGTAAGGGTGTAAAGGTTGAATGTCCTCATGCCCTCTCCCCCTCATCCCTGGGCAGGTACCAGCTGAAGCTCTTTGCCCGCATGTGCCTGGATCGCCAGTACCTGGCAATCAAGGAGATCTCCCAGCAGCTGGGTGTGGACCTGATCTTCCTGTGCATGGCAGATGAGATGCTGCCCTTCGATCTCCGGGCATCCTTCTGCCACCTCATGTTGCACGTGCACGTGGACCGGGACCCCCAGGAGCTGGTGATGCCTGTGAAGTTTGCACGGCTCTGGACTGAGATCCCCACAGCCATCACGATCAAAGAGTGAGATACTTCAGGGCTTGCCGGGGCTTTTGAGGGTGGGATGAAGGGGCAGAAGGTGGGATGGCAGATGTCATCCAATGCAGGGACTGGCTTGACTTTAGCAGATACTGGGAGGGAGGCATTTGTGGGGTGACTTTGATATGTGTCAGCCTTCAGAAGGAAGCGGGCTCCATCACGGTCGTGAGCATCACTTGTGGCTGTGATGGCTCAGTAACTGCCTGGACAGTGCTCCTTCCAGGCTGGGTGTGAGAAGACTCACTGCCATCCAGCTCGTTCCCACCATCTCTCCTTGCAGCTATGACTCCAACCTCAATGCCTCACGTGACGACAAGAAGAACAAGTTTGCCAGCACCATGGAGTTTGTGGAGGACTACCTCAACAATGTGGTGAGCGAGGCAGTGCCCTTCGCCAACGAGGAGAAGAACAAGCTCACCTTCGAGGTGCGAGTCCTGCCGGTGTCCCTGGCACGTTGCAGGATGTGACATGGTTTGGCTGCAACTGCTTCTGCAACGAGGGTGGCCACCCATCCCTCTCCCATGTGTTTGTTCCTCCTGCTCAGCCTCAAGCCTGGCAAGGTCTGGAGTTGCCTTCTCTTTCCCTAGGTCGTCAGTCTTGCCCACAATCTCATCTACTTCGGCTTCTACAGCTTCAGCGAGCTGCTGCGCCTGACGCGGACGCTGCTGGGCATCATCGACTGCGTCCAAAACCCCCAGCTGATGATGCAGGCGGTCTACAACGATGAGGTGACGGGTGAGTCCCTGCTCCACAACCAGGCATGGTCCTGCAGGAAGGTGTTTCCTGTGCTCTGCCCAGTGCTTTTCAGTTTTGACTGCAAAAAAACAAGCTGCTGGTGTGCTGACACGGAAGCTTTGGCTGGGTCTGCACTGGGAGACAGGAGGTGTTGAGCCCTTGGCCATGTCAGAGAAACAGCCAGTCCCTCCTACTCGTTCTCTGGGTTGATGTCCACAGCATACCCCAGTTTAAGTGGGTCCTTCCATTGGTCCTCTGCCGCCTCCATTTCCATCTGCATTAACTCCCACTGTGGCTGCCTCTAGGGAAGAACGTGCGGAGGTCCATCCAGGGCGTTGGGCAGATGATGTCCACCATGGTGCTGAGCAGGAAACAGTCCATCTTCAGCGCCCCGAGCCTCAGTGCTGGGTCTGCCCCGGAGCAAGTGGACAGAGGGAGGAGCGTCGAGAGCGAGAACATTGTGGTGATGGAGACCAAGCTGAAGATCCTGGAGATCTTGCAGGTTGGAGCCATTGGAGAGGGAGAAGCATTGTGGAGCTGTGAGATGGGAAAGACATGGTCTTCTGATGCAGAGAAATAGGTAGTATGAGGAGGACACTCATTTTTCTTTCTTCTTTGCTGCTACCAGTTCATCCTGAATGTGCGGCTGGACTACAGGATCTCCTACTTGCTTTCTGTCTTCAAGAAGGAGTTTGTGGAGGTCTACCCCATGCAGGACAGTGCAGCTGATGGGACAGCTCCAGCCTTTGATTCCACAAGTAACTCTCCCACTTTGCTCCTGATACACCTTCAGCATGGCAAACCCCATGGGCTGGGGACACCCCGATGGTGGAGGTGACAGGTAGGCAGTCCCTCCACCCGCCGCTGCTGCTGGCCTGGGGGGGATTGGGGTCTGTGCAGATGGGATGAGATGTCCTGTGTCCATCATGGATGCTCGGAGCAGTGACCAGGGAGCTGGGCTGGTTCCTGCAGGTTTCTGCTGACACAGATCATGTTTACTGCCCCTTCTCATCTCCCTTTCCTCTCCCGTCAGCCGCAGCCATGAACCTGGACCGGATCGGCGAGCACGCGGAAGCCATGTTCGGTGTGGGGTGAGTCCCTGCCCACTCCGGTGCATAGTTAGCCTGCCCATAGGCCTTTTCCTCTCCTGTCCATGCTGCTGAGGCTGAGAGCTGCAGGTGACGAGGCAGATGAGGCTCTAAAGGCTAATGCAGCTGCCCCGTCAGCCCCGAGGGGTGACTGAGAGCACGCAGGCTCCCGGGTGGCTGCTAACAGCAGGCGCTTTCGTCCCGGCTTCAGGAAGGCGAGCAGCATGTTAGAGGTGGACGACGAGGGAGGGAGGATGTTTCTGCGGGTGCTGATCCACCTGACGATGCACGACTACCCACCGCTCATCTCCGGCTCCCTGCAGCTCCTCTTCAAGCACTTCAGCCAGAGGCAGGAGGTCTTGCACACCTTCAAACAGGTAAACCCTGCTGGGACACTGCTCTGGAGCACCTCCAAACCCACGCTTGGCTGTGGGTGCAGGACGTGGGATGGGTCCCAGTCCCTCTCCTTGGGATGGAGATCTGGAAGAGGAGGGGAATGGTGTTTTGTGCCCCAAATTGGAAGCCCCTGGGAACCCTGCAGGTTCAGCTCCTGATCTCAGCCCAGGATGTGGAGAATTACAAGGTGATCAAGTCAGAGCTGGACAAACTGCGCACTATGGTGGAGAAATCAGAGCTCTGGGTGGACAAGAAGGGCAGCAGCAAAGGGGACAGCACAGTGGAGGGGAACAAGAAGGACAAGAAAGAGGTGAGAGCCCTGAGCGAGACCCTGGGAACGGGAGTGGGAGAGGAGCGGGAGGCAGAGGCAGTCCAACTCCTGAGACCTCTTGATGGGGCATGCACCCCTCTGCTGGAAGAGGAGGGTCAGGGAGGGTCCCGTGGGGTGTAGTTATGCCCCAGGCTTTGGAGAGGTGCAGTGGGACCCTGGTGCTGTTTCTGTCCCCACGCAGCATGCTGCTGATGAAGAGGTCATTGCTCCGGGAGAGAAGAGCAGCGAGAACTATCAGATAGTCAAGGGGGTAAGTGACACCGAACCCTGGCCCCAGGGCTGTTTCTGGTGGCATAGCCAGTGATTTTTGGCCTGGCCTGGGCTGGCACAGGTGCACCAGCAAAAGGTGAAAGGGTGAAACTGGGAGGGGTAATTTCCAATCTCTACTGGGGTTCAAAAGAAATGAGTCCAAGCCAGGGCTTGCTCCTGCCAGCTCAGTGCAAGGAGGAGCCCTGCTGTGTCCCCAGGGCTCCGGAGTGAGCCTTGCACTGGGGGACTGGAGGGGAGGAGGTTGGTGATGGGTGCAAGAGCTCCCTGCATGGCACCACAAGGAGGATTTCTGAGGGGGGTGAGAAGATTCGTGAGCGATGCAGGGAGCACCTGGGTTTATGGAGGGCACACCTGGATCGCAAGCAAGCCCCCAGTGCTGGTGGCCATCCCAATGGGCTCCCAGGCTCAGTTCCCCTCTGCCATGGTCCTTCTCTCCCCAGATCCTGGAGCGGCTGAATAAGATGTGTGGGGTCGGAGAGCAAGTGCGCAAGAAGCAGCAGCGCCTTCTGAAGAACATGGATGCCCACAAAGTGATGCTGGATCTGCTGCAGATCCCGTATGAGAAGGTGGGTGGGCAGAAGCTGGCTGGTTCTGAAGTGCCCAGGGCAAGGGGTGGGGGATGTAGGGACCCCCCCCATGCATGGGCAGGGCAGGCGGGGTGGCAGCCTGCTCCTGCTCTCCACCCCTCACCAACTCCAGGCATTTCTCTTTTCTACTCTTCCTCAGGGTGATGCCAAGATGATGGAGATCCTGAAATTCACCCACCAGTTCCTGCAGAAGTTTTGTGCTGGCAACCAGGAAAACCAGGCCCTGCTGCACAAACACCTCAACCTGTTCCTGACCCCCGGGGTAAGGAGAGGGGATCAAAGGGTGGTTGGAGGCACCACACGGGGAGAGACTTTGGTACCACTTGTGGGTCGCTGAGAGCAAGAAATAGAAAAGCCAGGAGGGGACCCTGGGAGAGGAGGGGTCAGGGCAGGAGGGGAGGCTGTTCCTCGCAGCCCCCTGGCCTCACTCTACTCCCCTGTTCCTGCAGCTCCTGGAGGCTGAGACGATGCAGCACATCTTCCTCAACAACTACCAGCTCTGCTCAGAGATCAACGAGACGGTGCCGCAGCACTTCATCCACTGCGTGGCCACCCACGGCCGCCACGTCCAGTACCTTGACTTCCTGCACACCATCATCAAGGCCGAGGGCAAGTACGTCAAGAAGTGCCAGGACATGATCATGACTGAGGTGAGCACCTTTCCCCCCAGCCGGTGGGGCATGAGCGTGGGGCATAGCAGATGTGGCTCCTGGGAGGTATATGATTGGCTTCTTCCCTGAGGAAGAGCCTTCCCAGCCATGCTGGCTTCTCCCTGTAGTAGGAAACATCTCCAGGAGTTTAATGCAAGGTCCAAGAGCATTTTGGAGTCCCACAAGCTGTGATTTTTTTGGTAGCAGTACAAATGCCTGGATTTCCCTGTAAATGCACAGCCCTTTTACCCTTCACCAGCTGCTGCCAGTCATCACCCCTCTGCAGAGGGCACCGTTCTCTGCCTGGAGAGGTTTCTGACCTTCTGGAGTGGTGACCACTGACTCTTCCCTGCAGCTCACCAACGCTGGGGATGATGTGGTGGTTTTCTACAATGACAAGGCTTCACTGGCCACCCTTCTGGAGATGATGACAGCAGCCAGGGACGGGATAGAGGAGAACAGCCCGCTGATGTACCACATCTCACTGGTGGACCTGCTGGCTGCCTGCGCCGAGGGCAAGAACGTCTACACAGAGATCAAGTGCACGTCCCTGCTGCCCTTGGAGGACGTGGTGCGGGTGGTGACACATGAGGACTGCATCACGGAGGTACAGGGTGCCCAGTGAGGAGGGTGCCAGAGGCTTTGCACTGATTGCCTTCTCCTGATGGTGCCTGTGACCCCTTCCTTTCCTTCTCTGCAGGTGAAGATGGCCTACGTGAACTTTGTCAACCACTGCTACGTGGACACAGAGGTGGAGATGAAGGAAATCTACACCAGCAACCACATCTGGACTCTCTTTGAGAACTTCACCCTGGACATGGCCCAAGTGTGTGGGGAGGGTTGGGTGGAAGGGACACAGCAGCAATGTCTGGTGTATCGCACAGGGAGAGGTTGGTGTCACTGGGGCTCCCTCACAGGCTGGGCAGCTAGATATATGGGATATGGGCATCATGGGGACATGTGTAGCTGCCACAGCAGGGGCTGAGGAGGAGTTAAGGCTCTCTGGTGTAGACCCAGGAGCTGTAACCAGCCCCATCCTTCAGCTTAGCAAGGTCCTAGGAGCACTGTTTGCCAGCAGCATCTGGCTAGGATGCATGCCCACCTCACCCTGGTGCCATCAACATCCTCCCATCTCTTCACAGATGTGCAAGAAGCGAGAGAAACGCCTGCCAGACCCTACGTTGGAGAAGTACGTGCTGACGGTGGTGCTGGACACCATCAATGCGTTCTTCAGCTCCCCCTTCTCAGAGAACAGCACCTCGCTCCAGGTAATGAGGTGCTGCATGGACAGGCAGGGGGGGAAAGCAGCTCGTCGAGCCCCCCAAAACAGGGTCTGGACAGACCTCGCACTGATACATACCTGCCTGCTCTCTCCTTCAGACCCACCAGACCATTGTGGTGCAGCTTCTCCAGTCCACCATGAGGCTGCTGGAGTGCCCGTGGCTGCAGCAGCAACACAAGAGCTCGGTGGAAGCCTGCATCCGCACGTTGGCCATGGTCGGTAAGGACCCGCGCCCGAGGGATGCTCTGTTCCCCACCAGCGGGGAGGATGCAGCCACCCTTGGCTGCCTCTGCTCCAGCAGCGAGCAGGGCCTTGAAGATGCTGGGAGGGCTGGAGCCCCTCTGCTGGGAGGACAGGCTGAGAGAGTTGGGGGGGTTCAGCCTGGAGAAGAGAAGGCTCCAGGGAGACCTCAGAGCCCCTTCCAGTCCCTCCAGGGGCTCCAGCAAAGCTGGGAGGGGGGGACTCTGGATGAGGGAGGGGAGCCTTAGGAGGAGGGGGAAGGGTTTTAAACTGAAAGAGGGGAGATGGAGCTGAGCTGTGGGGAAGAACTTTGGTGGGAGGGTGGTGAGAGCCTGGCCCAGGTTGCCCAGGGAAGCTGGGGCTGCCCCATCCCTGGAGGGGTTCAAGGCCAGGTTGGAGGGGGCTTGGAGCTACCTGGTGTGGTGGGAGATGTCCCTGCCCAGGGCAGGGGGTGGCACTGGGGGGACTTTAAGGTCCCATCCAGCCTGAGCCATTGTATATTTCTTTGATTCTAAGAGCCATTGTCCCTGCTTAAGGTGCTGCCAGTGCATCTGGCGAGAGGCTGCCAGCTGGGAATGGGGAGGTTTGGCTCCGGGATGTGCTTTTCTTTGAGCTACATCTCCGATATGACCAGGGTGACACGGGGATAACCGAAGCCTGGGCTTGCCTGAGAGATCCATGGTGCATTCCCTGGTGGTAGAGGGCCTGGAAACAAAGCCATCATTGATGGTGGTTTTCCCTCAGCAGGACTTTGCCCTGAGCCAGCTTGTGGCTGCCTGGCTCGGGACAAGGGTTGTTAGCACTGAGTCACCCTGTGGAAAGGATTGCTTGTGGTTAGACACTGGGTGGGGATTTCCCTTTCTAATTTGAGGCAGGGTGCTTACAACATCTGCACGCTGGGCTTTCCCAACCAAAGTCATGGAAATGGTGCCTCTTTCCATCCAATGTTGGGCTGGGGGCAGGGAGCTGGGGGCAAATGTGCTGCAACTGGGATGGAAATAGCCTGGAGGAGTATTTCACCCAGATCTTCTCTACTGCAAAAGAAGAGGTAGTGGAGGGGTGCCTGTCCCAGGGCAGGGTGGTAGGTCCCAGCCGATGGGGTGGGCTGCGTCATGGTTGTCCCCAGCCCCAGCTTCATCTCCTGCAGCCAAGAGCCGCTCCATCGCGCTGCCCATGGACCTGGACGCCCATGTCAGCTCCCTGCTCAACAGCAGCTCCACCAGCACCGTGCAGAGGAACACCTCCAGCTACAAGACAGCCACACGGACCTTTCCCCGCGTCTCCACCACCCCCAACCAGTGGGACTACAAGAACATCATAGAGAAGCTGCAAGTAAGAGGCGGGGAGGCAGGGGTGGCACAGATCAGGGCATGACATCAAGAAGGTGCTGGCGTTGCAGGGGTCCCTCTCTCATGCTCATGTCTCCTAGGCATGCACTGGCCCTAAAGGTGTGTGCTGTGACTTGTAGGACATCATCAATGCCCTGGAGGATCGCTTGAAACCACTCGTGGAGGCTGAACTGTCTGTCCTGGTGGATGTCCTCCACCGGCCAGAGCTGCTCTTCATGGAGGGGACAGAGGCCTTTCAGCGATGCGAGAGCGGAGGTTTCCTGTCCAAGTGAGGATGCTGTGCAATTGCCATGGGGTTGCTGGAAGTGCTGGGAAGGGCTGGGGACCTTCAGCCTTTGTGGGGTGTGCGTGCTGGTGTGCACCTGCAGAGCAGAGGGGCGGTGGGGCTGCTCCTCTGGGGACCCCCTTGTCCCTCTGGGCTGTGTGACGGTGGCTCTGCTGTGCCAGGCTGGTGCAGCACACCAAGGACCTCATGGAGACGGAGGAGAAGCTGTGCATCAAGGTGCTGAGGACGCTGCAGCAGATGCTGGTGAAGAGGAACAGATATGGCGAGAGGGTAAGCACCGTGGTCCCACAGCACGTCCCCAGCCCTGCTCCTTGTGCCTGCAGTGCCCTCCCCGCTGCAGCCCACGGGTGCTCAGCCTTGTTCTGCTTCAGCACTGGCCTTGGCCTCGGGACACTCGTGACGTTTATTTGTCTTGGCAGGGCAACCTGCTGCGGAAAATGCTCCTGAACAATTACCTGCAGAACAAGAAGTCCAGCTCCAAAGGGGAAATCGTGGATGCTGCTGGGGGAGGTGAGTCTCCTGCACCTCCCCTGTCTCTCTGCACTGCTCACACACACACGCCTCCGATTCCCAGCTCCTGAGCCATGATGGGATCAGATCTGGTCGCCATTCCCCACCCTCCACAGCAGTAAAGGATTCTGGGAGGTGAAGGGATGGGATTGAGATGCCCCTGGCAGCGATTTAGCTGGGCTCTTTCTCCTGGACTATCACAACACCACATCCATCCGTGTCCTCTCATGCAGGCCAAGACCAGGACTGGTCTGCTATCGCTGCTGTGCAGTGCCGGCTGGACCGAGAAGGGGCCACCAAGTTGGTGGCTGACCTCATCATGAACACTAAGAACGAGAAGATCTTCCAAGAGAGCATTCTGCTTGCCATCCGGCTGCTGGATGGAGGCAACACCGAGATCCAGGTGCTGAGTCCCGGTGGTGTGGTGGGTGCCAGCCCTGGGGGAATTGGGCACCCACGGTTTGATGGGTGCAGCATAATGGTCCCAGCACTTGGAAGTTGTGGGTGAAGGGCACTCCTCTGGCCTGGGCTAAAATACACTGGTTGCACACGTTTGCTGGCCAGAGGAGGAATTGCAGAAACTGCCTGTTTTTTGAGTTTTCCAGCTTGGTTCCTGGATGGAGCTGGAGGGCTGGGTGCTGTGAAAGGGGCAGGTTGGCGTTTCTGGAGTAATGCTGATGCCCTCTGCCCACTATTGCTGAAATGGCTCAGGGCTGCAGCTTTTGAGTGATAACTGGTGGGTTATCTCAAATCCTTTATCACAGGGAAGCTGATAAATTAATCGAACATGCAAAACCCAGCAGGGCTGCAGGCCTGGAGCTGCCGTAATCGCTGTTTGCTCTGTCCCCAACCCTGCTTTTGGGGTAGAGGAGGGCACGGCAGCAGGGGATGATCCACCCCCGTAAATCCAAGAGGACTGTGATGTCCAGGGTTGTAGCATGGAAATAAAACAGGTTTTCTCAAACGAGGTCGTGAGTGCTGGAGGCCACCAATTCAGAGGGGCAGGCAGGTTGGAGCCCGTGGTGGAGACTTGTCCTTCCCTCCTCCCAGAAATCCTTTTACAACCTCATGACGAGCGACAAGAAGTCTGAGAAGTTCTTCAAAGTTTTGCACGACCGGATGAAGAAGGCACAGCAGGAGACCAAGTCCACGGTGTCTGTGAACATGAGTGACATCGGGAACAAGCCTCGTGAGGACAAAGACGAGCCTGACCCTGGCACCAAAGGTGTGGAGCTGGGTCCCCTTGGTAGAGCCAACGTCTCGTGGGATAACCCAGTGCTAACGAGGTCGCATTGCCCTCTAGGACGAGGAGACACCTTCCTAATGCCTGGCACCCCCTCCCGATACCCGATGGCCATAGGGTTTCGGAAGGGCCATGACACTGGGGAGCAGGGTCAGAATAACGAGATGGGGGTGACGGTCCTGATCATGGAGCCAATCCTGCGCTTCCTGCAGCTGCTCTGTGAGAACCACAACCGGGACCTGCAGGTGGGTTACAGGGGCTGCTCGGGATGGGGGCCAGGGCAGAGGCTGTAGGTCAAGGGGGTGGGAAAGCTGGGGTCTGCCTCAGTTTGGTCCACAAAGCCATTGCACCAGCCGCTCTGGGCCTCAGTTTCCCCATCTGCAAATGCACCACCCCTTGTGGATAACTTTGCTGGGTGTTGTGGAAGTTCACAGCAGGACTGTGTCCATGGGACCAAGTTCTGCTCTTGGAGGTCTCTACAGCCCCATTCTCCATTGAACCCTCCAGCCCTGCTCCTGGAGGGGGTGTGGGGAGCGGGATCAGGCTTGACTCCCCCACACCAGAGTGACGTCCTTCAGCCCCATAACAACAGCCCTTGCTTGACAGAACTTCCTCCGGTGCCAGAACAACAAGACCAACTACAACCTGGTGTGTGAGACGCTGCAGTTCCTCGACATCATGTGTGGCAGCACCACGGGGGGGCTGGGGCTGCTGGGGCTCTACATCAACGAGTACAACGTGGCCCTCATCACCCAGACCCTGGAGACCCTGACCGAGTACTGCCAAGGGCCCTGCCACGAGAACCAGGTCTGTGAGGATCCCTGCAAGTCCTGGGTCACTCCCAGTGGGGCTGGGATGTTTCAGTGCTGGGCAGGGACCCTCAAGGGAGGATTTAGGTGGGGGGAGGATGTGGGGGAGAAGCAGTAGCTTTCGGTTTCAGGGTGTGAACAGGAGCAGAACGTGGGCAGCAGAGGATGGCAGGGTGCTCAGTCTACTGCAGGTTCTCAGCTACTGCTTGGCTAGATAATATGGTGATGCAACTGGGGTTAAATAATGAAGTAGTGCAAATGGTGCCCTTTCCAGGGGCGTTTGGAGCCCCTGGGGTAATCAGGTAGGGTCAGTGTTGTAGGCAGGGCACCTTTTCAGACCTGGGCTGTGTTGGATGGGAGGGCAAAGCTGGGAGAACTGGCAGCATCCATGGGATAACACAGTGCATTTGCTCCTTCCCAGAGCTGCATCGTGACCCATGAGTCCAATGGGATTGACATCATCACAGCCCTCATCCTCAACGACATCAGCCCCCTCTGCAAGTACCGGATGGACCTGGTCCTGCAGCTGAAGGTGGGCAGAGCCTTGGGCTGGGATGGTGGGCACATGTGTGAGCATCACCATGTGGACTTAGTGGCATGCCCATGGGGTGTGCTGTGCAGTGGGAGGGCTGCTGTAGCAGGGATGGTGCCTGTGTCAGTTCCTTGAGTGTGGGAGCGCCTGGGCTTGGTGGGATCAGGCTGGTGCATCTCCACTGTGTGGGGCTCAGACACCTCCAGCACTGGGGATTTACAGCTGATCAGGGCAAAGGAGAGGTTCTGCCCACTCCAAAGCCTTGGGCAGAGACAGGGCATAGCTTCCCTCAGCATGGGCTTCTCCTCACCAGGACAATGCCTCCAAGCTCCTCTTGGCCCTCATGGAGAGCAGACACGACAGTGAAAATGCTGAACGGATCCTCATCAGCCTCCGCCCACAGGAATTGGTAAGGGCTGACAGTGAGACACCCCCAGTGAGCTCCCCAGCCTCTCCCCTGGACCATTGCTCTTCTGCCTGTGGGTCCTGATGCAGTCTCTGGTTTGCAGTCCAATAACCATCTCATCTCTCATCTTCCACACTGCTGGTCACCACCTCTGAGACTCCGTCCTTGCCTAATGGTCCTCCCCAGACCCATTCATGGCCAGAGGAGGAAAAGGAGGCAAGGAGATGGGGAGGAGCTCACTGTCCCTCTGCTCTCTTCCAGGTGGATGTGATTAAGAAGGCCTATCTGCAGGAGGAGGAGTGTGAAAACGCCGAGGTTTCCCCCCGGGAAGTTGGCCACAACATTTATATACTGGCACTGCAGGTGCTGAGCTGTGACAGCAGGGTCCCTGCTGGGCTGGGCTCCCTGTACCGTGCTGGGCACATTTTTCTCTGTATTTATTTACATTTTCTCCAGCTGGGCTGGTCTTGCTGGTAGAGGCATGGCTGGGAAATGTGCTTCTGGCTCTTCTGAAAAGCCACCTCCTGGGGCGTGCTGTCCTGCTGCCCTGGGCACCCTGTGTCCCGCTCCCCTGGGCACCAGTGGCTCCTTGCCAGCATGGGCTCACCCAGCCATTGCTGTCCCTTTTCCAGCTGTCCCGACACAACAAGTCTCTGCAGCAGCTCCTGAAGCCAGTGAAGCGAATCCAGGAGGAGGAGGAGGAGGGCATCTCGTCCATGGTAAGGAAGGGCCTTGGGAATGGAGGCGGAGCTCCTCCGAGCCACCCTGACCCTGTCTGGAGACTCCAAACAGTCTCCCACCCTTTCTGAGCCACCCTGGGGTTTGTTGTTTAACATTTGACGAGATTTGGTATTCCCTAAGGGCACTAAAGAAAGAAAGGCTTGTAGTGCCCCTGTAGCCCAAACTGCAAGCCCAAAAGTACGTGCACCTTCTTATAACCAAGCTGTATTTGTGGGGCTCCCTAAGGAAGGCTCGGCTGTAGGGTGATGTCCAGGTCACCGTGTGGGCAGGCTGGGGGCCTGGGGAGAGGGAGGACATTCTCCCCTTCCCGTCAGAAAAGGAAGGGCTGAGAAGATTCAGCAGCAACATCATTTCCTGGGGGTTTTATAGGCATCGATTTGTAATTTGTGGATTAGCAGCATTTGGATGTAATTATTGCAGGGAATCGAATGTCTGTCACCTCAGGGAGGGCTCAACCCCCTTTAGGAAGCTTTATTTCATTTGCTTTTCGCTGAAACCTCATCAGCTTTGGTAAATTTTGAGGAAGGCTGCTGTCAGGGCAGTCAGACGTGGCTGAGGCCGGTCTCATCCCCTCTCCCAGCTCAGCCTGAACAACAAGCAGCTCACGCAGATGCTGAAGTCGACGGCCCCGGTCCAGGAAGAAGAGGAGGACCCGCTGGCGTATTACGAGAAACACACCTCCCAAATTGAGGCAAGACCTGTTGGCTGTTGGGTTTCCAGGAGACACAAGGCTGGTGAATCCCTCCTGTGCTCTGCCGGCCTCGTGCCCAGTTATTCTGCACCAGGAGCCGTCCCATCCCTGTGCCAGCAAGAATCAGAGGGGCCTTTTGCTCTGCGGAGGGCTGGAGGTGGTGGCAGAGCATCCCCCAGGGGAGCCTGGGGAATGAGCTGCCCCCTGGACCCTCCCCTCCCCATGGCAGCAGGGATGCAGCCGTTTCAGGAGCCCCATCCCCTGCAAGGGTTCACACAACTCCGCTTTCCTCCAGCACAGCCAGGGCTGCTCTTGCTGGGTCCGTTCCTAGCCTTATAGCCAAGTGGCCGGTGAAGTTTGGATCCCAGTGGAGATGGGAGGGAGGAGGGAAAGGCACAGCTGGGTCTAGGAAAGAGGAAACCAAAGCCTGGCAGGGGCAGGATCTGACAGCACCTTCCCCTTGGCCCTGCTTCCTGCAGATTGTGCGCCTGGACCGAAGCATGGAGCAGATAATCTTCCCGGTGCCTGGCATCTGTGAGTTCCTCACCAAGGAGACCAAGTACCGGCTCTTCACCACCACGGAGCAGGACGAGCAGGGCAGCAAAGTCAGTGATTTCTTCGACCAGTCGTCCTTCCTCCACAACGAGATGGAATGGCAGAAGAAGCTGCGCAGTAAGAGCCAGCCAGACCTTCCCTCTGGGCTCCCCCTGGCCAGCGTGGGCACTTCGAATAGCCCCCTCTTGGGAAAATTGGGGTGGGGGGAGCCTTGCTTTGAATGGGCTCCTGGCAGCAGCCTGGAGATGACATCTCTGAGCATCCTGTGCCCTGCTCTGTGGAGCACAGCACTCTCAGCAGTTTGCAGGGGTTAAATGAGATCCCAGGGATGTTTCCTGCATGCTCCTTAGCGCAGCTCCTCCCTTGGCTGATTGCGCCTTGGGCACATTCCCTGGGATTACACCTGTGGGTGTTTTACCCCCAACCCTTGCTTTCAGTTGCCTTCTCCTAAGCCAGGATCTAGCCAGCTACATATGGGAAATAAAGCAGCTTTCTCTGCTCCCTGCAGACCTGCTTAGGTGCTCTCGGGGCTGCATCAGGAAGGAAATGATGGCTTAAAATAACAAGGAGCTGAATAGAGAGGCACACTCTAAACACTGCGATGCAGCGAAGGGGCAGTGCAGCAGCTCTGAAAACACTCTCAGATCCAGCCAAAACTGCCTTAGGAATTCGGCAGGAAGCAAGTTTCCAGTATGGATGGGAAATTGCTGGCTGGGTCTCCTCTGGGACCAGAACCAGCGCTGAAAACACAAAGATACTGTTGTTTTGAAGGACGTGAGGCTGTAGGAGGTGGGAGATGGGGAGGAGGAAGATGGAGCAGATGCCAAGGTGCCAGAGCAGGTCAAAGGGCTGAGAAGGCAAGAACTGCTGAGCAGTGACATTTCAAACTCGCACTGCTATTTCAGCAGATGAGGAGGAAGCTTTTATTAATGTTTTGAAGGAAATAGGAGGCAAGAGTCCCTCTGGGCTCACTGGCTGTACTGGGCTGAACCCTTTGAATGTCTGGGAGGACACAGCCTTCCCCGGTTGGCACAAGGCTGGCTGAGATTTGTGTGTCTGCCTCCTCTCCCTCCAGGCATGCCGCTGATGTACTGGTTCTCCCGCAGAATGACTCTCTGGGGAAGCATTTCTTTCAACCTGGCTGTCTTCATCAACATAATCATTGCTTTCTTCTACCCTTACGTTGAAGCCACTTCCATGGGTAAGTGGCACAGCATCTGCTGCTCCTCATGGTGGAAGAGAGAGGAGAACCCTCACATGCAGGCAAACCGGTCCCTTTACCTGTATTCTCCCCACCCTCAGTAGCCTTTCGATTCTTAAAGCCCCAAGCCCTCTCTGCTGGTCAAAGGAAGGGAGGGATCAAGATTTCGGTTGCCAGCCCTCCCAGTGCTTCCCTCCTAGGGAAAAGTCTCTTCTCCTGGGCTCTTCTCTCTGCCTGTAAATGGGGGAAGCAGTGACAGCATATGGACCTGCTGTCAGGCAAAGCCTCTGTCGTGTACAGTGGTTTTGAGATCTTGGATAAAAGGTGTTAGAGAAATGTATCAGTAAGAACTGTCTTAGTCCTAGAACCATAGAATTGTCTGGGTTGGAAGAGACCTTTAAGATCATCAAGTCCAGCCATCCACCCAGCACTGACAAAGCCCATCACTAAACCCTACCTGAGCCCTCTGCCAGCCCGGCTTTTAAATACCGCCAGGGTTGGTGACTCAGCCCCTTCCCTGGGCAGCCCAGACCAAGGCTTCAGATCCCTTTCTGTGTAAAAATGAGTTCTGAAACTAGGCTGTAGGGTACATAACAACTGTACATAAATATGTACAATTCTTTTCTGTTGGAGCTACAAAGCCCTGGCTCTTGAGAGCACCCTGACGTGCCCTAAGACTCCTCGGTCCAGGCTCCCTGGGGACCCGAGGTTAAACTGAGTCTTAATGACCACTCAGTCAACGCTAGACTTTGCAGTCCAGCGTAATTCCTCTCTTTCTTCCCTCTGATAACCAGCACGTTAGGTTTTCTGGACAGGCTGGGCAGCAGCACAGTGCCCGACTGGCAGCACGTGTTTCCTCTCATGCCGTTTAACTGCTGTGGGTCTCCTCTTCCCAGGAGTGCTGGATTCCCCACTGATCTCCCTGCTCTTCTGGATTCTCATCTGCTTCTCCATCATGGCCTTGTTCACTAAGCGCTACGGTGTCAGACCGCTCCTGGTGGCACTGATCTTGCGATCGATCTATTATTTGGGGATTGGACTCACTCTGAATATACTGGGAGCTCTCAATGTAAGTTCTCCACATGCTGGGAAAATAGCACAGGGGCCTGTTCTGCATTCAGAAAGTGCAGCAAACCCCTCTCCACCCCCCCCCTTTCTGGTTGTTCCTCAGCTGACCAACAAGATTGTGTTTGTGGTGAGCTTCGTGGGCAACCGTGGGACCTTCATCCGAGGCTACAAGGCCATGATCATGGATGTGGAGTTTCTTTACCATGTTGGCTACATCCTGACGAGCGTCCTGGGACTCTTTGTGCACGAGCTCTTCTACAGCATCCTGGTACAGTAAATGCAGGTGTTTCCGGGGTATTAAGGTGGCCTGTCAGCCCTGTTAGATGCTGGAAGGTTCTTGTGACACCTTCCAGGGGCTGATTGATAACAGCAATGAGAACAATTCGCTGTGCTCTAATCTGTGCGTAGGCTGATCTTTCTGCCTTCCGACAGTATCTATTACTGGCTCTCTCCTGGTTTTCCTCTACCTCTCTCCTTCTAATCTCTGCTGCACACTCTATCTGGGTCAGCTGGGAGACAACGTGAGCTGGCGAGGGCAGAGGCAGGGTGCATGTGTCCTATTCTTGGCTCTCCCGCTGTGCTTAAGTCACTTCATTCTTCTCTGCTTCCCTACAGTAAGCCAGGAAACTTAAATGCTTTATGTGAAAGTTAGTCAAGGTCTGCTGAGTGATCCGAGGTCTGGGGATAAAAGGGGATATAGGTAGGCCAGGCACTGTCAAGAAAAGCACCCCGTGGCATTTCTCTGCTCCGGGGTCCTTTCAGCTCTTTGACTTGATCTACCGTGAGGAGACCTTGTTTAACGTCATCAAAAGCGTGACACGGAACGGGCGCTCCATCCTGCTGACAGCCCTCCTGGCCCTCATCCTCGTCTACCTCTTCTCCATCGTGGGCTTCTTGTTCCTGAAGGATGACTTCATCCTGGAGGTGGACCGGCTGCCGGACAGCAAAGCCAAAGGTTGGTCAGCCCTTTCCCTCCTTGGCTGCGGTTTTTGGGCTGGAGAGGGGCCAGGCAGAGCGTGGGTCCCCTTCTGGACTGTTTCATGAGACCCTGTTCCCTTCCCACCACAAAAGCAGACCTGTGTCGTGTGTGTGTGTGTGCACTGTGGGGTTTATACCCTTGGACCAGACTCCTGGTGACACTGCTTTTGGGGTGAGCAGAGATGACAATTGCCTGTGCCGACTTAAGCACCTGGTGCCGCTCCAGAGCAGGGTATTGAGGGGGGGTGATCACAGGGAAGGGGGTGGAGAGCTGCAAATGAAGTGAAAAAAAATTAAAAATCAGCTTTTAGAATGGAAAAATTTTAGACTGAATATTAGGAAAAAATGTTACACTGCAAGGGTTGTCAAGCATTGGAAGAGGCTGCCTGGGGAAGGGGCTGAGTCACCATCCCTGGCAGTATTCAAAAGCTGGGTTGGCAGAGTGCTCAGAGATAGGGGTTAGTGACGGGTTGGTGGTTGGACTAAATGCCCTAAAAGGTCCCTTCCAACCTGGGTGAGTCTATGATTCTATGACATTTTAAATGAATTTTACAGGTCATTAATAAAACTTGAGCAGAAGATTCAAAGCCTAGAAAAGGCTAGGAGAGTGAAGCAACTTTTTTTCAAGAAGCTTGAAAGCCTCAAGAAGAGGTCTTTGAAAAGCCTCTGTGGCAGCAACGAAGGGCTTTACTCAGGCAGACGTGCTCTGACACAGCTGTGTCTCTCTTCTACTTGCAGATGATCCCTTGGGTATGCACAGGAACATGGAGACCTTCATGGAGTCGTGCAGTGGTGACAAAATTAGCTGCTCTGCTGTACCTACAGCCCTGGAAGGTAAGTGAGCTCATTAGGAAGGTGGAATGTTGAAGTAGATTCAATGTAGACATGGGTGGGGAATGGTGGGAGAGCAGCCCTGAGAAGGACTTGGGAGTGCTCGTGGACGAGGAGCTCAACACGAGCTGGCAGTGCAGGCTGGCAGCCCAGAAAGCCAGCCCCATCCTGGGCTGCATCAAAAGCAGCGTGGCCAGCAGGGCCAGGGAGGGGATTCTGCCCCTTTCCGCCACCTTGGTGGGACCCCACCTGGAGCTGTGTCCAGTTCTGCTCCAGGGAGACCTTAGAGCCCCTTCCAGTACCTGAAGGGGCTACAGGAAGGCTGGGGAGGGACTCTGTCAGGGAGTGGAGTGACAGGACAAGGGGTAAGGGCTTTAAACTGAAAGAGGGGAGATTGAGATCAGATACCAGAAAGAACTTCTTTGGTGTGAGGGTGGTGAGAGCCTGGCCCAGGTTGCCCAGAGAAGCTGTGGCTGCCCCATCCCTGGAGGGGTTCAAGGCCAGGTTGGAGGGGGCTTGGAGCAACCTGCTCTGGTGGGAGGTGTCCCTGCCCAGGGCAGGGCTTTGGAACTGGGTGATCTTTAAGCTCCCTTCCAGCTCTAACCATTCTATGATTCTGTGATAAAGAAAGTGGGAGCTTTAGGAGCCCTCAGCCAAACACCTCCACAGTGAGAGTTAAGCTTGGAGGAGCTGTTGGTTGGAGATACACAATGAGTATCTGCTCCCAGGGGATCTGCTACCACAGCAGGAGTCATCCCTGCAGCTCTGGGCTCTTGGTAACAGTCTGGTACCTCTGTCCTGTCCTTCCCCTGGGTTTTTGCTTTTATTTCCCACTAGAAACAGAGGTTGACCAGTGGGAACGTGCCTGCGACACACTGCTCATGTGCATTGTGACTGTCCTGAACCACGGCCTGCGGAACGGAGGGGGCGTGGGTGACATTCTGCGGAAGCCATCCAAGGATGTGAGTTTGGGCAGCGAGGCTGGACTCCTCTCTTCTGCCAAGTCCTGCTGCCTCCCTGCTCCTGGAAACTGTGATGCTTCCAGCTCTGTCCCCCACCATCTCCCCCACTGCTTTTCCCCTCTCTTCCCCTGTCACACCCTTTATTCCTCCTCAGCTGGGACCCTCGGCCATGGCTTGTGTCCCGCAGCAGCACAATTAGCGTGGCTGGAGGAGACAGACAGTTATGCCTTTCATCTGTTACAGGAGTCCTTGTTCCCTGCTCGGGTTGTCTACGACCTCCTCTTCTTCTTTATTGTCATTATCATCGTCCTTAACCTCATCTTCGGGGTCATTATTGACACCTTCGCTGATCTGAGGAGTGAGAAGCAAAAGAAGGAAGAGATATTGAAGACGACTTGCTTCATCTGTGGTGAGTGCTGGGACCTGGCTGTGGAGCCATTGCCCCAAAGCTCTTCCTCTCTTTGAGCTGAGGGAAGGAGAGGACCTTCAGCTGGTTTCTGGTCTTCATTTGCTTTACAGCAAAATTTAAATCTCTCTCACCGACGGGTCACTGTCGTGTGAGGAGGCTTAAACACGGGCCAAACTGAGAGGGGAAATGATCTGTATTGTGTCTCTGCCTCCTGCTAAGGGGGTGTTAAACTGAGGAGTTCTTGTGCAGCCATCACTCCCGAGAGCACCTCTCAGCCAGTGGGGAAAAAGCAGCCCCATATTGCTAAGGACATAAAATACAGAAATTGTTCTGGAATGTGTTCAGTCACCAGAAAGCATCCAAAAAACAAAAGGAAAAACCCACTAAATCTTAGCTGTTTGTTTCCTCAAAAGCTCCACGGGGTGCTTTTTACGCCTTGAGAGGCACAGGCAGGAAGCAGAGCTCAGGGTACTTTAAATAGAAGCCTCCTGACCACACAACTGGGTTATTTTCCCCCTGTTGGGGATGCTTGTTGTGTGCTAAATGCCAACTAATTATTAGAAGCGCTTCTGGAAAGCCACAGCTGGGAGAGGCTGCAATCACCTGTACTTCCTTTGGCTCACCCGCCTCCTCCCTTCTCCCCCCCTTCCCCCTCTCCTCCCTCCACGGCCCTTCCCAGGACTCGAGAGGGACAAGTTTGACAACAAGACGGTGTCCTTCGAGGAGCACATCAAATATGAGCACAACATGTGGAACTACTTGTACTTCATCGTGCTGGTGCGAGTGAAGAACAAGACGGACTACACGGGGCCAGAGAGCTACGTGGCGCAGATGATAAAGGTGCGTGTCCTCCCGGGGCAGCTCTTCCCCTCTTGCAGCCTCCTGGCCCTGGGGAAAGGTGGGAGAAGAAGGGGTTTGCCCAAGGAAACCAGTGTGGAGGAGGAGCTTCTGGAAAACGCTTTAGTAACTGCGGTGCCTCAGCTCGTTCTTAGCGGGGCTCTTCCGCTCGGCAGCCTCAGCCCGCGGCTGCCCATTCCGTGCTCCGTGCTGAGGAGTGAGGGATGGAACCAAGAGTAGGGAGTGTGACTTCAAGGTAAGAAGGGAGGGAAAGGAAATTTAGAAAAGAAAAACTTCTGAACTTGAGCCCAGAAAGCTGTAAGGAAAAAAAAAATTAAAAAGCTGGAAATGGACTATTTGTGGAAAATCTGCAAAGATACCGACAAAAGGAGCCTTTGGGACTTTCTTCAATCCCTAAGCATGGGCAGTCCTAGGGATTAAATCCTAGCAGGTCTCTCCCCTCCTTCTCACCCCCACCCCTTTTCCATGGTCACCTTTCCAGAACAAGAACCTCGACTGGTTCCCCCGGATGCGAGCCATGTCGCTGGTCAGCAACGAAGGGGAAGGGGAACAGAACGAGATCCGAAACCTTCAGGACAAACTCAACACCACAATGAAGCTGGTGTCCCATCTCACCTCCCAGCTGAACGAGCTGAAGGAACAGGTACTTAATGCTTTTAAAAATAGGAACACTTGAGGAACACCTGACTGCAGAACCCCGCTGTCCTTACCGAAATAGACACCCAGGAGGCGGAACCAGGCCACGGCAGTACAACTGCAGATACGAAACAATGGGCTCCTGCAGCTCTTTTGGGTTTGGGGGTATTTTTAGGGGGGGGTGGGACACTTGGGACAAGTGCTTTTTGATACTTGACCGCCTCACCAGGTAGAGTCCAACTCCCAGGGGGTTCTGGCAGGTGCTTAAAGCAGGCTGCTCCGTCGGGGCGTGAATTTAAAGGTGACCTGGTTTCTCACCTCGCCTGTGTCCTTGTTTGAACTCCAGATGACAGAGCAACGGAAGCGCAGACAAAGGATGGGGTTTGTGGATGTCCAGAACTCCATGAACCACTAAGACAGAGAAGAAGCTTCACCCACCGAGGGCCTACACGTAGGTGTCAGCTAAGGAGGCTGCTTGCTCCCGGGTTCCAAGCATGGACGTCACCCGCAGAGAACGCCGGACCGTGTGGAAGAGCTTCACAGTCACCATTTCCCTAGAGCGCTTGTAAGCAATCCTGGAACCAGGGACTGGCCGGGTTCCTCCCGATACCTGGACCCCACCGTTGCTCTAACGCCCTTGTAGGAAGATAAATTATACAGGACTTTTATTCCTCATTGCAATAACTCTTTATTTTGCCAATGTGGAGGGTTGTGTCTTTATCTCCATGCACTACGTTCAGGTGTAGTGTCACTAGCTGTAGGGCTGCACTATTTAACTTATTCCAAGAGCGTCACTAGTCCCACATGGACCTTTGCAAACCCAGGCGCCGAACCTGCTGTACCTGCCCCTCCGCTGGCCCCTCTCCAGCCAAAGAGTCCTGCTCATCGACGAGGTGCAGGGAAGAGGAGCTAAACTCAAGGAGGTGGGTTTAACTTAACAACTCACCAGATGAGGAGGAGCATCCAAGCTGGTGCTGGTGGGAACCAGCCTTTTGCCTCCTGTGGACGGAGGACACCTGGGCAGTAGGAGCAGGAGCCGGCAGGTTTACAGGAGTTCACTGTGAAGGGGTGTCCTGTGTTTTACTTTCATCTCTGGTGTAATGTTTTACCCTCTGTGTGTGTGTGTGTGTGTGTATGTTTGTTACTGTTGTTACTTAAGAACTAAAATGTAAATTGCCTTAACTAAATTAAATACAAAATCATGTTACAATAAAAACTTAAAAAGTGGTAAAGGACGCGCCCTCCCTGTGCACTCCAGTATGTAATGGGGTGGTTACAGATAGAAATACAGAACAATCCAAAGACCCAAGGTGCTCCACAACCCAACACTCTCAGCTCCAGGTGTTCAACACTGAAATACAGGAGGACACTCCAGGCACAAGCTGAAGAACGCTACCATGAGAACCCCCTTGAGCACCAGCCCTGCTTCCTGAAGCTCCGGATTAGAGCCTGCTGCAAAAGTTTCAAATTCTTCTGGTACTTGCCAGGAAAACACTGTTCAGAGACATAAAAAGGAGCAGCTGGTGGTGGTGCTGGGATCCAAGCAGGGTCCTGGCAGAGCTGCGCTGCAGGCACTGCCTCCCCCAGCCCAACGGCAGTCCTGTGCCTCTGCCTCCCCAGAACAGCCACTCATGCAAGCATTAAAGCTTTAAAAACCAATAAAAATAGGCCACAGCAATGGACTAATCACACCTGAAGTTTGCTTATGGCCCTATATACCAGCACATCACCAAAACCTATCTTTACCCCTCAGACAGGCAGCAATCCTTCCAGAGCCATCTCTTCCCCCTCAACAGACCGAAATCTCCCTTGAATTTGTACTGCTCCACTGTCAGCAGGGTGAGCAGTCCCCCTCACTCCTCTCCTGCATCTTCTCCAAAGGAAAATAAACGTGACAGCTGAAGCTACCCCTGCCTCAGTGTCACCGTTACCGGAGCCAAGGCACGGGAACACAAGCACAGCCACCTTTTCCCTCCACCACTGCTGTTGCCGTGACAAGCGCATCTAAAGCTCCACACGGTTGCACCCGCCTGCTCTGTGCACCTCCTGGTTGGTCCTTTTCTCATAACACAAAGGATCTGGTCTAACACCACAGAGCTCTTTCCTCTCCACTACACTGCTCCCACGTGGCTTGGGCACACGTGTGTTAAGTTCTGGCCTACATTCCCCCAGAAAATAAAGGAGGAGGCATTGAAACTGAAGGGTGTAAGGCTTAGGTCTGAACAAAGGTGCTGTTGCTAAGAGGAATAAATGGTTTTATTCATCATGGCAACACACAGAGCTTTAGGAATATATACAGTGGAGAGTCTGGGAGCTTGCCTATCACTTTGAGTCCTCTTCGGGTTTCTTGGCATAAAACTTTTCTCGCAGTTTCTTCCATGTCCCCTTTTTCATGTCTTCCATCTGTTTCAGAATGTCTGCAGAAGGAGAAGAGAGAGAGGTGGGGAAAGAGGAAGGAAAGCAGAAAAGCAAAGAAATGAAGATCATCTTATAAAAGCATGGCCTTCCATGTATTTTCCCTTTTTTTTTTTGACTTTTCATCTTAATGAGTTTCTATTTCAGGGCCCGAGGCTGGTTTGTTTTCCCTTCCAATCAGTGTGCGGGGAGTCCCTTATCACTAAACTAATCCTGGGCTTCCACCCTCTGCAATCAAAGCCAGGAACTGGAGCAGAACAAAACTGCACTAGCTTCCTACACTGCACTTCATAAATGACCTGGCTGAGAGCATTTCTGCATCTTGGTACCCTGCTTTCTCTCAAAGTCTGAGCCAAAAGGAGAAATACTGAAGGGACTTTGACCACGGTGAAACAGCAGCTGGAGCAAACGTGCATTTCTTTGGCCTGTCTCCCGCCGTCTGATCTCAGACAGTGCCTTGAAAACCTGCTGCTGTCCCTGCCCAGCACAAAATACAATCAAGTTTTCACCCTGATAGATTACTGAAGAACTTAATTACTACTGCACTCATTAAACATCCTAATATACTTGCCTGGCAGTCCCACTCTGCCCTTTAGTCACTGGCGTTCAGCAGGAACGTTGCAGTGAGCGCCACAACGATGGGAAAGTGCTCCTACTCTGTCACACTGCAGAATCACACAACCATCTAGGGTTGGAAGGGACCTCTGGAGATCATCCAGTCCAACCCACTGCCAGAGCAGGTCCCACAGGAACGTGTCCAGGTGGGGCTTGAATGTCTCCAGAGACAGAGACTCCCCCACCTCCCTGGGCAGCCTCTGCCAGGGCTCTGCCACCCTCAAAGTGAACAAGTTCCTCCTCATGTTGAGATGGAACGCCTTATGTTCCAGTTTGTGCCTGTTCCCTCTTGTCCTGTCACTGGGCACCACTGAAAAAAGACTGGCCCCATCCTCCTTAAATATTTATAGGTGTTGATCAGATCCCCCCTCAGCCTTCTCTTCTCCAGACTAAAGCCCCAAGTCCCTCAGCCTTTCCTCATAACAGGGGTGTTTCAGGCCCCTCATCATCCTGGTAGCTGCTGCTGTACCCTCTCCAGCAGTTCCCTGTCCTTGAACCCAGGAGCCCAGAACTGGACACATTCTGAAATCGAGCACAGTGTTAGTACCTGTTGCTAGGATCATCTTGCAATCTTCTACTGTCACTCCAGTGAAGCTCGTGTCCTTCAGGCGTGGGTACTTCATAGACGACCAAGTAGGTGAGAGGAGAGAGAGAAAAAGATGTTACTTGTAGTGCATTAAAAAAGGTAAAAACGTGACCATAGAGTAGACTCTCAGCTCATTTTCAGTCAAACTCTAAGAATGTTGTTCATCTATACCAAGAACTATCACCTGCAGTGGTCATGCGTGTCCCAGAGACCAAGATGTCTGCAGCTTTTCTGGAGTGACCAAGGACACCATCCAACCACATACTTGTCTGTCAGACAGCCCCAAAAAACCCTGCTGGGACCAGCCCTGCCACGGGGAGGGGGGATCACCCCCTAAAAGAGGGATGACAGCTAAGGCCAAAGCTCACCTTGTTTTTGTAGTAGTTGGTGTGGATTCTGACCAAGCTCTCGTACATTCGGTCACAGGTTTCAGGGTCAGCGATCTGGAAAGGGATAAAGTATCACACAAGTCTTAATTGAAGCCACCTCATTTCACAGCTGGTGAGGAGAAGAGTCAAGGAGCAGCTTAGATGACTTCTGGGTGCAACGCAGGACACTTTCTTTCCCCTCTGTTTCTCGCCAGCTTGGCCTACAAGAATAACAAGGCCTGTGATTTCCAGAACGGCCTTCAACCCCGCTCGAAAAGGTTTGACAGATCCCCTGTGAATACCCAGTTAATGAGATCATTGCTGGACTGTCTTCTTCTCACGTTTACTGGCCACCGCTGTGAAATCTCTGAGACTTCTCGCTCAAAGGCCAGTTTTGCCTCCTGCTTTATTCTAAAGCATCAAACAGGATCATGCAGTGGGATGGAATTTAGAAAATCCCGCTGCAGGCTAAAAATAGCTTATAATTGGTTAGGGAGAAGCAGCACGAAAACCACTGATCAGCTTGTGAAGGGTAAATGGATTTCTATTTCGGTCGAGTAAGTTGGAAAGATTTTGCTAATACCTAACCCCCTGCAAGGTGCCTCAGACAGGTGGATCCGCCTCAGGGGACAGCGATTCAGCTCTGGGTGGCACCTCAGCTTCTTCTGCTCTGTTACAACGGGGACCAACCCGAGCAGAACTCCAAACATAAATGATGAAAACGGGCCCCTGAATAAGAATAGCACCGACAGAAGGCTGTCAGGATAAAGTGGCACAGCTCCTCTGTCCTTGGGACGTTGGCACAGGTTCAGCCTCCTAAGGAAAGGCTCTCCTCGTTCCGCCGGTGACGGCTGCTGCCAGAGAGCGGACCCAGGGACAGCCGGGCTGTCAGGAGTGAGCACCCTCCCGCTGCAGGTGATCTGCAGCTTAACCTGCCCTGCAGCCACCTTCCACAGGACCCCGCTAACCTTTTAGTACTGCCAGCAGAAATAGCTATTGAATGGGCAGGAGAAACAGTATCCCTCACCTCATAGAGTCAACAAATCTTATTCCACATGAATAAAACAGATATTAGACTCATAAAGCATCCTTTATGGCCCTAGTCCTTTTCTCAGACGTTCCTCCTGCTGTCTGCCAGAACATTTCCCCTTGCTGTATGAAGCCTTTCTACATACAAATTGACATCAGGGCTGCAGGCATCAATTGAGATTTTCAAGATGAGCAGCAGCTTAGGGATCTTGCAGCCAATTGCTGCAGCAAATTCATCTGTCCTGGGCACAGGAAAAAGCAATAAGCGCTTTCGAAATGTCTGCTGCAGACTATTCTGGTGACCAGTATGGAATTAGGTGCCTATAATGGCCCTCTGAAGTAGAAAACGCTTATCTGGAACAATGTTTTTATGCTAAGAAAGGGCACATTTATATTCCACAGCACCACCCCCAAGCCTGTAAAGGTCTGCAGCCCAAGTTAAGCTTCTCTAATTTATTTCAGCACGAAAGCCTCAACTCCAACCCAATTACAGCTGCAGCTGGAATCCCATTTCATAACCGCTGCATCCTAACAGTGCAGTGCAGTGCACTGCAGTGCATTGCAGTGCAATCCACGCTGCACCACACTCACACCGTGGGTTGCAAAACGCTCTAATTAACTGGATCCCAGCACGGCGCTGCCGAATTCATGGTGCTTTGTATCCCACTTCCATCACCACGGGAATGGGGATCCCCAAAGCATACAGTGCAAATGGTGGAAGAATCTGGCGTAAACTGCCACTTGTCCTGTGCGAACCCGGCATGGCTGCTGGGGCCTGTGTTTTAAAGGCCTGTCCTGGGCCCTGAGAAGGGAAGGGGACTGGGGGGGCCCTAAGGAGACCCGAGGGAGGCCCGTTTCACAGCAGAGCCTCCCAGGGACAACCTTCTCCTCAACTTTAACCGCCAAATCTCCGGGAAAAAAAGCACCGTGCCAGCACCAAATCCCCGGCGTTTGAGGTCCAAAACACCAAAGCTTCCTCAAACCGACCGTTAAACGACCGGGAGAAACGAGGCGGCTGCGCGGGGCCCTCCCTCGCAGGCCGCAGCCCCGCGGGGGTGCCACCCTTCCCCCCCCAGCCCTCACCTGCGTGTTCTCCCCTTCGCGGAAGGCCTGCGCTACGCGTTGCCGCAGGAAGACGCCCAAGTCCCGCTGTCGCTTGGTCTCTTCCACCGGCCACTCTTCGCAGAGCTTCAGGAACCGCCGGTACCTGGTGGCCGCCATCGCTGCCGGCGGCGCCGGCCATGGGCGGGAATCACGTGACCTACGGCAGGCGAGAGGGGCTCGGCGGTGCCGCGCATGCGTAGTGAGGGCGGGCCTTGGCGGCCATGAGGGATGGCCGGCAGTGCCCTTCAGTGTTTCTCCTGTGAGGACAGCACCGAAAAGGAGGGTTGTGGGGCTCCTGAGAGGTTGTCCGGCCACTTCCGCCCTGCTCCCGGGGGCGCTTTCGCTAAGGGTGAGGAGAACTGTTAGGCCGGGCCCTCAGACCGCTGCTGCGACCGTAGGCCGTGCAGGCCCAGGCCTGAGCCTAGGCCGCTGAAGGACGGGGGTCGAGCCTGGGGCTGCGGGGCCGCCTCTGGTGGGCTCATGTTCTGCCCTGTGTTTTTATAAAGTAGCTGATGGGCAGCCTGGCTTTACCGATTTGAAATTTGTTCAGTTGCAGCTTACGCTGCAAAGCAGCCTGCGTTATGCTGCTGGCAAAGGGGTCTTGCTCATGCAGTGCTGCCGGTATCCGGGCCAGGCAGCCGGCAGTGCGGCATGAAACAGCTGCCATAATGCTTGGCTTCTCGCCGTTTAAAAACCTAGGAGTCTTGCTTGGTTTTACTCTTCTGCACATGGAATACATCAGGTTGTACGCTGGCTCAGAGCTCCTCCTCGACAGGCAAATGGCTAAATACCTGATAATTATGTGCTCTTTGTAAAGGGTGTGGAAGGGGGTCTAGTAATAGAGTCTCAGAAATTGGACTTCCTTAATTAAATTTGTTCTTTTAAGTAATGTTCTTGTTCTGCAGAATGTTATCTGAGTAAAAACGTAGACTAGAGAATAACCTTGGGTTTAAGAAATCAGGTTTTTAAGAAATCAGCAGAAGATAGAGAAGTGTCACCCACGCAGCAGAAGCAGCCTTGGAAGGTGAAGGCTGCCGAGCAGGCCCGGGTGCACCCAGAGGAGAACTGAGGAAGAGGATGCGACCACCCGATGAAGTGAAGGACCACCAGAGGGCCTGTAATTGCTAACAGAGGAAAACAGATGGCAGCAAAGTCCCTGAAATAACTCAGAACTTAATTATGTAATCACAGGGGTGTTTAGGATCATGATTTCTTAGAATAGGTGTGCTTATGATAGTCATTCTGTGGACAAACTATGAATATGCAAATCTTTTGTAAATCTAAGCCCTTTTGAAACCCTCGCTGGGTGGGAGGAGGAAATCCCAGTGCAACCCCCGTGCTGCAATAAAGAAATACAGCTTAATAGTCACATTGGCTACTGAGTCCAGTGTTCAGCGAAAAGGGAGGGAGCAGGAGGCCTCTGTCACTGGCCCAGCACCAGACAGGCGAGGTGTGCAGCCAGGGGGGTGTTGAGGGAGCTGTGGGTGCTGGTGTCACGCTGGGACCCGTCCCCAGTTCCAGACATGGCATCCCAGTGCACAGCCAGCAAGAGGCCCGGCTGGGATCATAGGCTCTGCGTTAACCCCGTCAGCAGAGCTTGGTAACAACCACAGTCCGCACTGATCACCACCCTCCTCTCACTAGTGAAGCAGAGCGGTTTTGGGCTTTTTTTTATAGTCCTCTTGAGTCTGTGGGCAAGAAATGGGCAACACTGTGGCCAGTTTCCAGTAGATAGTGAGGTCTTTCCTGCTGGACTTCAGCCAAGTAAAATAAGCGGCTGGGGCAGATGATTTAAATTTTCCAGCCATAAATTTTAGCCATTCCCCAGCTGTGTGCAGTAAAATACAAGTGAAGGGCTCTCCCTTGAGGGCTGGTGCTTCACCGCGTGGAAACAACTGCTTTTTGGTTCAGAAAACAAGAGATAAGGCGACTTAAGGGTCCCCTGGGAGTGAAGGAGAGATGGGCCACAGGTGAGAGCTCTCGCACAGGTTTATTTCTATCCCCTCTCCCCGGTGGCGGGGCTGTGCCGCTCCCTTCCCCGTGAAAGGACCCCCCTCACTGCACGGGGAGGAACGTGTTTGTTCCATCATCGTAAAATCTGTCCCCAAAAGCTGTAAACAAGAGATGTTGAGTCTTTTGTTACTGTCTCTTCCAAACACACGCACGGTGTTTGTATCCAGGCGTTTCCGGGTGACCTTTCCTGTCTAGTCCCTGACTCAATCTCACACTTTTTTTAATATTTTTTCTTTTTTTTACTTTTTTTAAGCAAAAATCCCTCGGCGTGAATGTGGGGGTTGTTTTGTGGCCGATACCTGACGGAATCATCGCATCCCCGTACGTCCAGCCCCCAGGGAGCCTTTGGCTTAGGAAGCTTCTGGAACCGTCCCCATGCCCGCAGGGATGTTAAACCTTTGCGGGGGACGGAGGTCTTGGTCGGGGGTTCCCCCCTGCTTGTCATTCCCGAAGCAGCGCAGAACCTCTGGCAGCACCTCTGTCCCTCCCTAGGTGTTCCCCCTCGGAGAACACCCCGGGGCTGGGGGGGGTTGTGTCCCCAGTCCTCGGCCCGTAGCGTCGTGCGGGAGCCCAGAGCCACCCCGCAACCCCGTCAGCCCCCCAGCTCGCTCGTGCAGTCACACTCGAATGTACCCTATCTCCTCGTGTCCCCCCGCCGCAGAGGTGAGCGGCTCCTCTTTGATCACGAGGACTCTCTCAAGTGGTGCTCTCTTGGCTCGCCACTAAATCGGGGCAGCAGTAAAGCGGGAAAGGAAAATAAATGTTGTGATCGATTGCAGGCAGGACGGGTTCCTTCAGCTCTTTGCTTTTATGCCTGAGTTCAGCAATGGCCCCTGGCAGGGTTGGGGTTTCTTTTGCCTTTTCCCCACCAAGTTTTCCCTGCTCTCACCCCGCACACGTGACACCCAGCGAGGGTCCCCTACAGCTGACCCGGCGTGGTCCTTCTCGGGGCTATCGGTCACTAGTGAATCCGGGCTGGCTCACAGAGTCTGTCATTTTCCTTCTGAGATACTCTGAAGGATTTTGATGAGATTCTCCAGGCCGAAAATATAGCCGTGGTCTGGCCCGTCGTAAGCGGTGTGATTGCACTTGGAGCCTCGGAAGGTGGTGTGGGCAAAGTCTATCATGCGGACGTCGACCCTGGCGTGATGGGTGCCCTGTGCCGTGCTGCAGTGTGTCTTTTGGAAGTGGAGGTGATTATCCAAGGGTGCCGTGTTCTCCTTGGGCTCCTGCCCCTCGTAAATGATGAGGAGCGAGCTGGAGTAGAACCTGTAGGAGCTTTGCTTCCTGATGACGGAGAGCAGAGCTTTCAGCCGCAGGACGATGGGCTCCAGGAGCTCCGTCCGGAGGTGGTTTCCATTGCACAGGAACTGGCGCAAGGTTTGCCTGAATCCCTCCGGGGAGAGTTTCCTGCCGTGATACTTATCTCTGCAGAGAAAACGGCCAGTGTCCGCCTGGTAAACCTGGGAGAAAAAGAGCAACAGTCCCCATTCAGTTGGCTCAGGTTTCCCAAAGCTCTAGCTTTCGCCCTCATCTAAAAAGCTCAGAGCCGAGCTGAGGAACGGGCCGCCGGTCCTCTGCATCTGGCGATCCCTAGCGATGCTGGCGAGGTGCTGGGGCTCCTCACTGAGCCCAGCTCCCGCCTCGTCTGCAGATTTACACTGTTCAATTTAAACCACGGCCGCGGATTCTGGCCGCGCTGCTGTAAATCGCCCCGTTGTGGCACCCAAAGAGCCGTCACTCATCGCCCTGTCACCTGTCATTCACGGCGTTGCCCCCCTGGCGCCGGGGGGGCTGGCAGCCCTGCGGGAAGAGCCCAGCTTTATGCTTTGCCTGTGACGTGTCACACACGGGGAGCAGTAATCTTGCTTTCTCAACCACAGAGAGACAGGACACAGACAGCAATGAGTATGGGCAGCTCAGGGAATGGATTTAGAGTTAGCTCCCACGGCAGTTGGGATTTAAAGGAAAATCTGCTCAAGAGAAGGATGTCAGAGACCAGGAAGGGGCGCAGGTTTTGACACCGAGTCTTTACGCTGCTTTATAATCATCATTGCCATAATGATCCTCTGGGCACAGCAGAGCAACCTGCTGAATCCCGCTTGGGAAGCAGGAGAGAAGCAGCCCTGTGCTCTCTGGGAGGCAGAGCAGCGATTTTCAGCAAGAGGAACCATAATATTTAGCACAAAATAAACCCCTTCTCCTGTGACAAGCTGAGACAGCTCTGCCGGGGCACGAGCCGGGAAAGGGATGCTTTTTGGGTTTTCTTTTGTTTTGGTTTGTTTTTTTTTCTTGTGCCCAAGAGCTGAGCATGAGGGGAATCTGGGTTCACATCCAGGCAGACTCTCAGCTGGGGTAGACTGGTTCCAGCTGCCCATGCTGGTGGCACTGGTGCAGGGTGGTGCTTATGCAGCCACCACTTGTGAAAGCAGCCAAATCTCCCGAAGCCAAGGAGGGGATATGGGAAGGGTTGCCCCATATGTGCCAAATTCCAGGCTCTTCCCTAAGCACCTTCCCCTATGCTTACAGAGGCAGGACGCACAGCCCAGTGCCCGGTTCTTACAGCCTCGATTTGGTGGGAGATGAGAATAAAACCGCTTGAATTTACCCCGAAAGAGCCCCGTTAGATTTCCAGCTTGGTGCCGAGCCGTGTGTCGGGCAAAAGCCGAAGGGACCGAGGCTCCCTCGTACCTGCATCCCGCAGATGCGAACGCCCAGGGACGCAGAGGTGCTTTGTTCACACTTCTTGATGTGCCGGGCTTTCTTCTCCTCCGAGGCATCATCGCCGTGCTGCCGGGTTCCCATCTTTAGGTCCAGGATGCAGGGATAGTTGTACTTTGATACCACATTTTCAAGCAATAGAAACTCTGAGCACGAATTAAGGGAAACCCAATACTTCTGAAATTCTAATTGAAAGAGGTCTTAAATCAGAGCAACTGCTGACGCTCTCCATAATAGCTCACAACTGTAATGAGACTTTCTGAGCCAATTTTACCAACATGTCATTGCTATAGGCCCCTTGCTGCCAATTTCAGTTAATTTACTGTAGTACAGTCCTACCAATTAAAGCACCAACAGCTCCATTCTGGAGCGACACCATCGCCCTGGGCTGTCAATCCCACACCTTGCCTGAGTGCTGTGCTGGCTCCGGGGGGTGTGGGCGAAGCTGTTAAGCCGTATTACTCACATGACTGGCGGGTAATGAAGTGTAATAGGAAAATAAAAGGCGAGGCAGCTGCTAATTCCTCTATGGCTGTGTTTTAAATGTGTGCCAAGGGGTTCCTTGACTTAGGCTGAATACCCTTTAGGGGGACTGGGGATTGGGTTTGGTTTAGGGTGGGAATTTTTTTTAGAATAGAGTAGAACAGAACAGAATACTTCAGTCAGAAGGGACCTGCAATGATCATCTGGTCCAGCTGAAGAGTGGGAAAAGATAACAGAGCAACTATATTCTGTATTTTCCCAGGGACTGGGACCCTGCAATAAAACATACATCAATGACGAGCTGCTATTTGTAGCCGAGCCAAGGCTGGAGGGGAGAAGGAAAAGGATACGCTGAAGTTTGTTCTCATTATTTTTGGAGGACATGCGGTTCAGGTGCTGCCTGTGACAGTGCAGGCCCCAGGGGTTGTAGCTGTTTCTTTCTGGCTGGTTTCTGTTTGCATCTTCCAAAAGTGAATCTGTGCAGTACTGAAGGTCTGTCCTCAATAGCACCTTCCCTGGACAGCTGGGCAAAGCACACAAAAGAACACACTTGGTTTATAAACTCCAGAAGAGAATATTCTTCCCCCACCCCCGCTTTTGTAGAGCCTCAAACTTGATAAGGCAAAATTTCAGGGACTCTCAAAGGAAACATATTCATCATCTCCAACCTGCAGAGATCCTTTGTTACCTCTGTAAAAGGCGTTGTCAGAAAGCCAGCTACTGCTGCATGCCAATGTTTTCTTCCATTGTACCTTCAAAGTGTGCTTGGTGCCTATGGAAAGCCCCATTCATAGCACCACTGACCAGGAATCTCTATTTATCCACTTAAGGGGCACAACACAGGCAAGTTGTCCCACAAAAGGAAGGGTTCCCAGCACAGTGGGGGTCAGCTTTGAGGAGGGGAGGGAGAGAGCAAAGAGGAGATTTGTTCTTCTGGAGGGTCATTCCTTGCTCTCCCTCATTGGAAAACCATAACTCCCCTCACACCGAGGGCAGCGGCTTCACATCAGCAATATTGCACCCTTCAGTCATAGCTGAGAGGTTTGAGAGGACAGATGTCATGTGGAAAGCCTCTGCAAGCCCTAAGGTCATGGTGTGCTTGCAAACACTGCGATGCTTTTCAGGGACAGCTCTCCCCTGGGACGAGGACAGGACTGAGCTACCCCTTGAGGCTGCCACTTCTGGCTGGTCACTGGGATATTCCTTATGTGCTGTGCTTGGTAGCTCTTCTCCTGGGGCCTCTCTGCCAAGGAAACATCTCAGCCATAGCCAAATCTGCTCCACTCCATCATCAAGAAATGAACCATGAAGCCACCAAGCTGGGCTTCGCTTTTACTCACTTTGCCTTAAATCAGGGGTTGTGCCACCAAATCCATCCCAGTTAGACCCTACCCAGAGCAGCAGAAGGGGACCAGGAGGAGGTCTGCAGGCAGCAGAGGACTCTCACCTATCTTTGAAGGTCTTGGTGAGATGTGTGTGGCTCCACTTGACGAGCGTGTGCTCGCTGCCGGTGCTGGGGCTGGTGGCCCACTTGCATTTGTGCCATATCGTCACCGAGGAGTCGCCGATGGTGTTATCCAGCTGGGCACCACTCTCTGTCTGCAGGCTGGGGCTGGCAATCAGGGTCAGGTTGCCAAGGCTGTCCTTTTTGAGGTGCACAGAAACGATGCCTGGACACAAAAATAAAGAGGGGGGAGGATAAGGGGGGGAACAAACCAGAATGAGATTAACCCCTGAGTTACCACACAGGCTTGGCCACCATCTGCATCAGCCCCAGGTGGTCCAGGTTTCCTGAGAGGGCTTGTGCTCAGCAGGACAGTTGCCTCCTTGAGTTTTAGTGGCCTCTCACACTGATCCCGCTCTGATTTAAGGTCTGATAAACACCATTAGTCTGAGAATCTGGAAAACAGCCACGGGCTTTTCTGATGTTCCCTCCTCTGAAGGCTCGGCTTGAAACCTGCCTCCCCTGAACATCATGTTCCTTTGTCCTCCGTCCCTCCAGGCTCTGCTGTGCCACAAGTGACCCAGAAAAGACCCCAGCATTGGACCCAGAGCTCCTGGCTTATTTATGACAAGGGATTTAGGTCTCACTTTTTAAGACGGGGCAAGGTCGGAAATGCCTTTCATTGGCAGGAAGCAATGGGAGGGTTGAGGACCCGGAATTTTCCAAAGACAACCAGCATGCCAGCTCCTTCCTTTATTTGGAAAGGCCCCAGGAGTCAGGGCAGAGGCATGTGCATGGGCTGGCAGTGCTGCCCATGTGCATGATGCCCGAAGATTGTCATCATCATGTCCTTCCCCAAGCGCCAAGGACCAGCACCCAAACAGTCTGATGGGGAGAACCCGACCCTCACACGTCTGGTGTTCATGCACGAGGTGGGACATGACTGTGATGGGGGAATCACTATTTTCCACCCTAAATGCTTAAAACACCATTGTGTATTTTATCATCGCAGTTTTCCCTGGCTCTAGCAGGAATTGCAGGGCTCAAATGCCATTCAGCCCATCACATATTTAGCCCAGTCTCAGCCCATCCCTGGCACGGGGACGGCTGCCTCCGTGGCTCCAATGACAGAGCAGGAATGGCCATGGCTTGCATACCAGATGGCTCTGACCTTTCTGGGAAAGGCTGATAACCGCAGTCCTGCTCCTGCAGCCTCTGTCAGGGCTGTCTGAGCCTCTCAAAGCAGCAGAGGCATTTTTAGAGCATCCCTGCTTTGGGTCTCAGGGGGGATGCCGGCCACGTGAGTCCTACCCGGCTGCTTTTGAGTCCAACTGCAGTAAGGCAGGTCCAAAAGAGGACGGTGGAGGCTGTTGGACCAGCAAAACTCTGGAAAGAGCCCCCATTAGCAATGTGTGGAGCTGGGTTTTATCCAACTGTCCCCAGGGTACCCTCACTTGGTCTGTTGGGCACTGCGGGGAGATGCATTTCGGCAGCTTAACAAACAAGGGAGCTCTGCTCTCCCAAGCAAATTTGCCGAAGCAAATAAATATGCAAACTCCCTTCCCTCCATTTAAAGTGAGATTAGAGTGAGCAAACACAGGCAGAAAGATTTGCCCTCTATGTGCTGAGCTCTGCCTGATGGGTTTTGCTGACAAAGGGAGGTTTCCACCACCTGAATTGCAGGAGCCCTGTGTGCCCACAGCCACCAGCCACCTCCATCAGACTCAGGGAGTCCATCCCTCCCCGGGTCCTGCACCCCATATCCCTCCAGCCCTTCCCTCCAACCCTCTGTACAGCCCCTCTGCTCAAGTAGCATGACCATTTTTGTTCCCTTTTGCTGTAAAATCAGCATTAATCTGAACCGTGTGCCATGGCAGACTTGGTTAAATTGGCACTGAAATGGGGGAGGAATACACACAGGCTGCTCTGCTGAGGGAGCTGGGGGGCTGGGAACATTAGTTAAGGGGAAAGTGATATTTTTAGCTATCTCAGTCCTTTGTTCATGGTGATGTTGAGCATGGAGAGCTCTGTCTTCCCTGGGCTCCAACATCACCCACCTTTCACTGAGTCCCATTTGTGAAATTCCCATTTTACAGATAACCGAGAGCAAGTGGAATTCCTCTCGGCTGGGACCTCTGCTTTGAATTTTCACGGGAGGTAGGCTGGGAAAAAAACCCTCAGTGTATCTTTTACCTAAATCAAAGCCTTTTTATTTATAAAAAGTCACTGTGAGGCGAGCAGAGTCCTCGATTCCAAATCTAGCTCTCTGCCTCGGTGACGGCGCTGTGGCAGCCTGTAACCTTAAAAACTGCCCCAATTCCATATCTGCAAGTCAATGGAGCTGTGCTGATTTGCATAGTGCTGACAATCTGGCCCTAAAAATGTTATATATAGCATGAAACTAAGAGTTTTAAGTATCTTAAATTAATAAGAAAATTAATGGGGAGATTTTCAAAGGCGAGAACGAGCAGTTAAATTGTGAGGGAATGTGACCCTCTCACTCCTTCCAGCTGCAAACTCTGCCTCCACAAACCCACGCCTCAGCCTGAGAAATACTTTTGTTCCCTGGTTTGTGGCCATCCGGGGTTTGCCCGTGTCCTGCAAGGGACCTACGGGTGCAAACCAGACCTGTAACAGATGGCTACCAGCCTTCTGTTCTAGTGCAGCAAGAACACATCCATCTGGGAGCAAAGCTGTACTTAGGTACTTCTCTTTGCCGGCCCTTTAGTGTCACCCAAACTGCCACCTCCCCTCCTGGCCAGCCCCAGCAGGTATTTATGGGTGCTGTCAGTATGCTAGTGGCATCCCAGTCCTCCTCAGGAGCATTTTGGTCGGTAGCTCTGCCCTCATGGGTTTATTTTTAAGTTTACAAGTGCATTTATTTACTGCCATGAGCAATAGGAACCTGAGCAGAACCGGGGCTGGAAAACAAGTCCAGCATCCCCTTTGCACGCTCTGCTGGGGGCAGGAGGAGGTTTGCAAGGGGGTGGGGTGTGGGGACAGGGGGGCAAAGCCATTCCCAAGGTCACCAACCTGCCTGAAACAGTTAAGCAAGCAATGGGCATTTTTTTTCAAGCAGCCAAGTCTGTGTTGGGGCTGAATGGTGACACTCGATCCCCCTTGCACATAATGTCATCATTACATAATGTCCTGTGCATCGTCATCCCCCCGACTCGCAGCCCGAGAATAGAGATGAGGAACACGAACACATGTGAAGGGGTGATGAAGACCTCGGGATTATTCCCCCTGATGCTCACCCCCACCTCGTGGGAAATTGTTCCACCTCTTTAACTTGCCCAGCAGTCAGGGCTGGGACAGGTATAATCAGTGAAAAAATTCATGTGCCCAACGCCAGAGTGGAGAAGAATTGCTATTTAATTACCCCTCCTCTCAAAACTCACTGGGACTTGCAATAGAAGAGAAAAAGACAAAAGGGTATTTATAACCTGGCCACCCCTGAACTGATAAGCTGGGACTGTTTAACATCTTTATTAGAGAGACGGAGCAGGGCCCAGCTCTCCAGCACCAAACCCTGGCCCCTGCTAAAGAAAATTGCTTAAAGGAAGGCTTTTTTCTTTCTTAAGCATCTTTTTAATATGGTCCCATAAATCTGCAGAGGCCCCTGACTCTCTGGGAAAGGGAGAGATTGGATTGGAAGCGCATCGAAGCCACGGCTGACACTTCGAGCTCTTTTCAGTGACGCTGAAGGACCAAAAGATATTTTAAGTTTTTACGTGACAGCTGAGCTTCTCGCCTCTTGCAAAACTCCAGGGTCAGGAGCTTTATGAGCAGCACAAGTCTGGCAGTAAAAGCAGAAATAGTGAGGGAATAAGAAAGAGGAGGAGAGGATGGCTTTAAAAAACTGCCAGGACCCCCATCAGACACCGAGTGCTGATTTTCAGAGGCTCAATTGAGAAATTCAGCTGGGAAAGTGCTTCAGGGCAAGGAGAGTCAGGGACAGGGAGACTGAAGCAGGGGGGCCAGGCAGTGATGGGGGGCACTGGGCAGTGATGGGGGGCACTGGACGGAGGGGCTGGCAGGAGGACAGACCACTTTCATCCCTACTTAAGTGCCCTGTTTTACCGAGGACAGCCATAGCAGCAAGGGGACAAGCAGGGGGGAGGATCTCCTGGTGCCATCAGCCAGTGCTCAACCCTTATTAGACATCAGAGAATCCCCCTTCCCCAGCTACCCAGGAAATCCTCCCAGCCTCACAGACCTGCCCCTGTGCTCACACTCATGCAGGAAGCATCCTTGCTTCTCAAAACCTGCACAAGTGATGGGGCACCACAGCTCAGAGCCAGCCCTGACTGACCCCCACCAACCCTTCTCCCAGTCTCAGAACTTATACTGGTGGCAGACCCAACCCTTAGCTCCTTCCCCAGCTTCACTCCTTACCTTTGTACTGGGGCGTGAACTGCCTCATGGCCAAGGGCAGCGACTCGTAGAAGCTCAGCTCCTGCGAGACCAGGGGCTTGCAGACCGTGTGCTCGTCATACTTCATCATGCTCATGTGGCCGCCCACCTGATGGACGAAGGGCTCCAGGAGGATGACGGTCCTGCTCTCACTGGGGTCCAGAGGGCTCTGCCCCACCATGCTGCTGGGCGAAAGGCAGCTGGGGGTGGGTCGCTCCCCGTTAGTAGCAGCCAAGGGAGATCAGGAGCAGGGTGTGGGACACATTCTGCTGGGCCAGTTAACACCCACGCTGGGATTTCACTGGTGGTGTCTGCAAAACAGAGGGTATGAGGGAGCGTGAGGAAGGGGGATGAGCTGCTGTGAAGCCACCATCTGCACCGGCATCCCACAGCCAGGGCTGAGCATCAAGGGTACAGCCGGGCGGGATGAGGTCTTTAGGTGCCCAGGGGCTGGCAGAGAGCCCCAGCCTGAAATAGAGTCTAGAAACAACCCAATTTAAACCTGTTGGGAGCAAAAGAAACAGAAGAGAATGATCGAGAAGAGCTATCAGGTTAATGTGGTGGCCTCGTCAAAGCAGCTGGATCAGGGCATTCCTTGGACCGGTAATGCCAGGTTATTAATATGCTGTATTAATGACACCCCTGCTGTGAAACGGCCCCAGTTTGCCTTACGAGACAGTGTTAATGGTGGCCTTACTCTGTCCCAAGCTAGGACATTCCTTGCAGAGGAGGGTTATTAATAAAGCGCCTGCAGGCTCCCATCCCCGGGCAGCCCCTCGCCCCTCAGCGCTGCTGACGGAGTTAGCAACGTTTTCTGCACCTTCTAAAGAAACCTCAGTTTGGGACATTCCCTGTCATTTAACACCAGAGTAGCAGCAGGAGTGTTTCCTCCACCGTGTTAACACGTGGCACGAGGACATGTCACACCAGCACCGAGATGGTTTGCACCCAACCGCCCAGCTCCCCCCGAGCTCTCCAGCCCTTCCCTCTGCTACAGCCCAAGGCAGCACCCAGCACCAGAGCTGTTCCTGATCCTACTCACAAAGAGACATTCTTCCCTGATTTTGGCAGACATTGACCACCTCTGGGCTGTACTGCCTTGGTTTCTCTTGCAAGCACCCGGCATCGCCCACCCCTTCACTTTGTTCTGTGCAGGAAGCCCACGGGTGGCTCTTACTCTGGTGGGCATCAGGCAGGGCAATCCCATAGCCACCAAGGAAGACAAAAAGGCAACAGAAACACAGCATATTCCTCACCCTGCAACAAAGACCCGAAGCTCTGCTGCTCGAATTTCCCCATCACTCTCCTCCTGCTGCAATTAAACCCCTGAGAAAATGAGCCCTTGGCGTGGGTGCCCGGTTTGTTTTGTGCCCGGAGGAGTGGGATGAAGCGGGTGGAAGGGGGAGAAGAAACGCTCCCACCTCCAGAACACAGGGAGCAGCTCCTTTACCTTCCCCCGAGGTGGTGGGATGAGGTGGTGGGATTTCCCTCCTCCCCACCCACCCACCCACCCGTGTTTCTGTTCTTTTGTCGCACTTTTGGAGAGGAATTTCTACTCTTTGGAGAGGAATTTCTGCTCTGCAATTACCAGCCTGTACCAGCCAGAGCGAACAAAGCCAGGCCACTTAGATGAGTGCTTTTCAGCCGGGAAGAAAGCGGCTCTTCGAGAGCTTTTCCAGAAGTTAATACAAGCATTTAACATTTTGTTAAGTTGTAGCAACTTTTAAAGAGGGTTTTCTGCCTTGAAAGCTCTCAGGTTTTTGTGGTTTGTGGGTTTGTTTTGTTTGTTGGGTTTTGGTTTTGTTTT
>VZTM01002588.1:328577-339574 GCA_013400555.1 Jacana jacana
AAAAAACAACAAAACAAAACCAAAACCCAACAAACAAACAGGGAAAAAAAAAAAAAGAGAGAGCAAAGGAAAAAGCAAGGAGATTTGTGGTAACACCTCTTGGGAGCAGAGAGCTCACCATGACTCCCATCCAGAATTCATTGCTTCAGAGACAGTCCAAGGCCGACACACCACAGTTCTGGCAACCTTGGGACTGTGAAGAGCTGGGGGGGAGGAGGACCCGCCACCCTTGGAGAAAGCTCTGAGTGTTTTCTCTTAAGCAAAATCCGGGAGCAAGGTTTGCAGTGAGAGGGAGAGGCTCTTCCCATTCAGCTGGTGTGCTGAAGCAGCTCGTCCATTTGGAGCAGACAAATGCTGCTGCAAACACTTGCTGAGCTGCTCTGAGCTCCTCTGAAACAAGACGCTCCTGAAATAAATCACCTCTGCCAGCTCAAGTTATCACCGATGCCAAAAGATATTTACGTCACTAAAAATACATGGAATTACAGATAAATCTATATCCTCAAAAACAAAACCAGGAACTGTGACTGTTTTTCCCCTAGCTATGAAAATAAAAATAAAAATAAAATAAAACATATATAAAAAAAGGAGACCCAGTCACGGCAGATGAGGATGAGTCATAAAACACCGGAGAAGGAAAATGCAGAGAGCTCCCTTCTCCAGGAAGACAAACCAAACCAGGATACTTTACACCACCTGGGTCTGCTGGCTCTCCCCCCAGCAGTGGGGGAACACACCGGGTCCCCTCCCATGGCAGCAGCCACGCTGCTCTGGACCTGTGTCTCGAGGACCTGCCAGTCCCCAGCCATGGCCCGTGGGGACACCGATGGCCGGGGAGCATTACCCTCCTGCCCTTAAGGGCCAGATGTCCTAAGTGCTCCAGCTGAACAGGTTATTTACTCCCAACTCTGAACACAGCTGAAAGAAATCCAGCAGATTAAATCCTCTCCTCTCTTAATTCCCGCCTGCTCCATCCCATCCCAAGCAGAACCGTCGTGGCTCCCAGTCTCAGACACTGGGGACAAAACGCAGGCAGCCCCTGGCTCCGAAAGGGCTGGGATCCTCTTAGCAGAAATACTTGGGAATATTAAAAAGCAGAATCACTTTAAAAACAAGTGCTCTGCCAGCACGGGACCGTGTTCTTATTCTTATATATCACATTCAATACCCCCACCTCCAGGCGAGGTGCATCTCAGGGCACCCTGATGGAAGGTGCCTTTCAAGCACAGCAGGGGGCTGCTAATTTATTTATTTATTTTAGTTTACTAAAAGCAGAGAAATGATGTACTTGTTAATTTGAGGAGATCTCATGGCCGTAGCTCTTGGTGCTGGAGCCGGGCTGGATTCAAAGCCATCTCCTGCACTGAGCACCAGCCCGGGAGCACAGTGTGGGCAAAGCCTGATTGCCCCATCTCCCTTCAGACTTTGGTCCTGTCCCTCCAAACCCTGCCGCACCTCGGCCATACGGACAGCCCCGCTGGTTCCAGCTCAGAGCCCACCCCGGCAGGGCTTGAAGAAGACTTGGGCTGTTTGCACAGGAAGGCAAAGGGCTACAACCTCAATGGACCTTCAAATCTGCCTTTCCTGCTCTTGCCTCAGCCGCAGCCCAAGTCAGAAACAGCAGCATCACACCAGGAGCAAAAACCTCCGCTCCCAGCAAGAAACCCCGCTCTCACCGTCCTGCCGTAAATCCCTGCGTGCAGAAACCCTCAGCTCTCTTATCTTACATCTCCTCTCCTGAAAGAAAATGATGTTCCTGAAGTTGATGACTGGTCCCTCATGAGGAAGATGCAAAGATTGGGTTTGCTGCACGGAAGGATTTATTTGGCTGCCTTGCAGGAATGGCTGGGGAGGGGTGGAAGTCACATTTCCTGGGGGTGCTGGCAGCCCCCTGCCCACCCCCGGGGCTGGGCTGGGCATCAGGAGATGGTGCTGGGGCTGGCGAGGGCTGGGCTTCCTGGCAGGACATAGGAAAACGCCTTCAGAGAACCATGGCGAGCTTGGGGCTGCCAGCAGCGCCGTGGGATGGGGGGATATGGTGCCGCCACATCCCATGGGAAAGGGCATGGGTCCCCTCACCCCCCCTGCCCAATTTCTGCCTTTTTGCTGAGCTTCCCCATGATTTCCAGCAATGCCACAAGTGCAATGGAGAACCCAAAGCCACCAGGCTCATTTTTTCCAGCCCCCCCAGTGCTCCAGAAGTTCATACCAACACCTCCCGCTCCAGGTACCAGCTCTGCCCCTGGGTACCGGCTGTCCCCGCTGCTCCCATCCCTTCCCATAAGCCACAGGGGTGCTCGGAGCCTTCCAAGTAATATCCCACCCACTCTCCAAAGTCAACCGCTTGTGTGTCCCACCCGTATGCATCCTGCCCTGGGAGGCAGCCGGCGCTGGTGCAGAAGCCACCCTGGACCTCACCTGTGGGGCGTACGGGGGGGGTCGGGGCTCGGTGGCGAGTGGCGGCTCAGGGCGCTGCTGGGGCCGGGCTTCTCGCTGCTTCTCGCTCTGGTTCGAGTGTGAGGAATGAGGGAGCGAGGGGAGGGCGCAGGCGTTTGGGCCATCACCTGACTGCTGCCCTGGGTGCTGGCAGCCTCCTGGAATGTCCAGCTGACGGCTGAGCCTTCACCAGGGGGAGAACCTCCCTCGAGTGCCAAAGGAAAACAAAGCCGGGTGAAGGAGGGAGGGAGAAGGCCAGCCCTGTGGGAGGCTTTCCAAAATACGTGGCCACATTCCAGCTGACCCTGTGGGACCATCTGCCCAGGAAAACAACTCTTGGGGTTTTTTCCGGTCTGTTTTCCACCATTCCACCTGCAAACACCACCCCATCCCCCAGCTCAGCCCCACCGATGTTTATCACCTCCCTGGGGTGGAAGCTTGGGGGCTGGCGGTTGGAGTGGGATGGACATCAGCTTTGCAAGGGTCCCCAGCAAACAAGCCCACTGGCTGTTTGCACCCTACATGGGGAAAACACTGGGGCAGTGCACGGGGGGGCAGGCAAAGGGGCTGCGATCCATCGCTGAGGGAGCTCGGATGCTGCGGGACAGACCCAATCCCCAGTCTTTTCGGGAAAGGAAAGCTATTTATGGGAAGAGATGGTCGGGGGGGGGATGACAAGGAGACCAGGGTTTGCCTGAAGTTGGGCAGCAGGTGAGTGGATCAGGGAGCGGAGCCTGCAGATGCCCCAACCCTGCCAACAGCCTTGTGCAGGGAAAAACGACACTGCAGCGCTTTGGGACGGGTGAGGGGATGGAAAAGTCCCAGGGATCGTCCTGCCAGGACTGAATTGTCTCCTCCAGTGAGTCAAGGACACTGTGTGTGTCACCCTCTGGACCCCCTACACCCGCAGCGAGGAACAAACACCCACTGCCAGGCATCTCGCCTGGTACATGCCAAGGGCAGGCTGCTCTGGTCACGCTGTGCCAGCCCCATCCATCCCAAGAAGACACAACCCCTCTATTATTTAGGGGATCTGGGCATCCACCAGGACGAGCAGGGGGTGGTGCCCACTCTCATCTCCCCCATCCTGGGGGTTCTGGACCAGTCCCCACTGATAACCCGGGGGACACGAGTAAATCAGTGCCCACAGCCGGGGTGCTGCAGGCTGTGATGGGGAAGGTGCTGGGAGAGCTTTGCAACAAAACAGTGGGAGGTTGGGAAGAAACTCTTGCTGTTGAGATAACGATTGATGGATGTGGTAATTCTCCCTAACTGGAGGGGAGAAAACAGGCTCACAAAGACCAGAGGGATCAAACTGATGGTCAGGAGCAGAGGCTGAGATTAAAGACAGGGATGAAACAAAGACCCCCTGATACCCAGCTTCACTCTGCTGTATGCTGGAGGTTTAGATCAGGAAAGGGCTTTTTCTTTTTTTTAAAGCTTGGATTCTGAAGGAAAAAAAGCTGATGTGGGCAGTCTGCGAAGCCAGCCATGGGGCATCCCCTGCCAACACATTCTGAACCCGTTGGTCAATCTCAGCAAAACACAACAAAGGCATCACAAATTCAAGGTGTAAATTCATGGTGCTGGGGAGACCGAGTGACCTTTCCAGCCAGGGTGGAACACTCTCCTGTCCTCCCCTTCCCTCTGCATCCCCCTCACCACAACATCAGCCCTGGGCAGACTCAATGATATTAAAGATCCCTTCCAACCTGGATGGTTCATTATTCTCTCATAGAACTCCACAGATTCCCATAGAATCCCTCACAGATTCCCTCCCAGCCAGCAGCTGGGCTGTAGCTTCTCCTCAAATGTTGTTGCTGTGGCCTTGGGGAGAACTTGCACTCCATAACGTACCCCTGGTGAGAGATGGAGGCTTTTGGTGGATTTAGGTGCTGTTAAAGGGGGCAGCAATATGAGAAAGGGTCAGCCCAGACCTGGGGCTGCCAGGACAGTCTCAGACCCAGCTGCTGCCTTCTCCATCCCACACAGGCTCACCTAGACAGGGCTTAGCACCAAAACCCCTGGCTCTCCTGGGACAGGGGTACAAGTGACACAGCCCACATCCAGAGCTAAAGTACCTCTCACCCTTCAGCAAGCCAAGGGCGATTGCTGCAGGCACCAGCTGCCTCTCCTGTGCAGCTGGGAAAGGCTCAGCATCACAGGACAGTGTCCCCATGTGCCACCACTCAGCATCAGGGACCATGCCAGCAGCAGGAACGTGCTGGTTCCCAGCATCTGCTCCTCCCTCCTCCTGTCCCTTAAATCAGGCTGGTCTTGGCATTTCCTCCTCCTTTTCCAGGACAGACAGAGCAGGTCTCCAAGCCAGCCCCTGCTCACCCTGCTGCCACGATGGTGGCACGAGCGAACAGCGAGTCCCAACATCCCTTATTCTCACCTTCACGCACGACAGCCCATTGCTCCAAAAGCCCCCAAAAAGAGAAGCCAAGGCAGTGTACAATCCCCAAACACACCAGGCTTTAACTCTAATCGTTACTGAGCTGATAGGAGGGGGCTGGGACCGTGCTGGGGGGGTCCCTTGGGCTGAGGACCGAGCACCCAGCTTTTCCCTGTGGCCGCGGGGAGCCCAGCATGGGTGCAGCACATCACGGCGCACACCTTTCTCCTTGGCAGATCCTCCTGCTGGATATGGGATGCATTTTTAATGCATGTGTTAACTGAAGCCAATCTCATTTTGATGTCGGGCGTATTGTGGGGCCGGGAGAGACGTGCCCTTTGCAGTTATCGCTCCACTGAAACCAGCGCAGGGAGGATGATGGGGCCCGGGAGCGGCTGCCGGGGTCCCCGCACAGGCAGCCGGGCTGATTGCCGCAGCCGAGGGGACACTGAGCCACAGAGGCAATTACTCAGCTCTTGTAAAAAGCAGAGCACTCTAAGGGGAGAGCAATCCTGGCTCATATTAAAACTATGCTAATTAGGACCTAATTACGGCCACAAAGATATTATTACCCTTGGCTAGCCTGCAGGCTGCCGCCTCGGTCCCGGCTCCAAACCTCTGCCAGCCAAGTAGTCCAGGGGGGGCACGTTGTCACCTAGAGAAGGGGATGCCAAGGCTGGAGGGAGCCAGGGCTGCCTGGTCCCCAGCTCCCGGGTAACCTCAGCAGCACCGAGCCTCAGCCTGACATGACCCCGGCAGGGCCCTTCTCATATTAAACAGCTGAATTTATATCTGCGGGAGAGCTGGAATAAAACTCTGCCACCGAGAACTGCCTGAGACGGTAAAGAAAACCAAAACCCACTGAGGACACGCAGGAAGGGGCTGACACCGACCCCGTTGTGCTGTGCCCATCCTTTCCCCTCCTGCACAGACACCGATAGCGTGGGGTTTTCCCCTTCCCATCTCTAAAGGCTTTAGACCATCCTTAAGTCTTTGCTGCTCTTTTATTCCTGCCCTCTCCCTGGCCAGGCAGCAGTGCCCGATGGGTGATGCCACTGTGGCACAGTGACACCAGGGCAGCCAGGCTGGGTCAGCCCCGGGGATGGAAATGCCCTTTGTGCTGGTGATGGAGCCTCACCCACCGGCTGCACCGAATCGTCAGAGTTGGAAGGGACCTCTAGGGATCCCCCAGTCCCACTCCTGCCAGAGCAGGGCTGCCCAGAGCACAGCACTCAGGGCTGCATCCAGGAGGGGCTGGAAGGTCTCCAGAGAAGGGGACTCCACACCCTCCCTGGGCAGCCTCTGCCAGGGCTCTGATACCCTAAAGAAGTATTTTCTCATGGAACTTCCCGGGTTCCAGCTTGTGCCCGTTGCCCTTTGTCCTGTCACTGGGAACCACTGAGAAGAGTCCAGCTCCATCCCCCCACCCTTCAGATACTTCTGAGCACGAGGAAGGTCTCTCCTCAGCCTTCTCTTCTCCAGGCTACAGAGTCACAGCTCTCTCAGCCTTTCCTCTTCAGGGAGAAGCTCCAACCCCTCCGTTATCTTTGTTGCCCTATGCCGGGCTCTCTCCAGTAGTTCCCCATCTCTCTTGAACTGGGGAGCCCAGCACTGGATGCAGTATTCCAGTTGTGGCCTCACCAGTGCAGAGCAGAGGGGACACACACACATAGAACCCCTTTTCAAGGTGTTCAAGGTGGCACCATTGGGACCCTGGCTGGGGGCAAAGCAGAAGCTGCTCTCTTTGGAGGGAGCACAGGGACCATCCCTGGACCCATTTCTGAGCTGTTTTACATGGAATTAGTCCAACTGCAGCCCCCGAGCCCAGCCCTGCTCACAGCCCCCCGTGGTGTTTTCCTCTGCTCTTGCTGTTTGGATGCCAAGAGCTGTTTTGGAGTCGGGATGTAAACACTGAATCCAACCCTACAGCAGGTCATCACAAAGTGACACAGGGCAGGTGGCCTGGGGACATCACTGGAGGTTCTGGTGTCCCCAGGGAGGTGCTGCTCTGCTGGGAGCCAGGGAAAGGGGAGCTTGAGGGGGGATTGTTGTGGGGGGTCCTGCAGTGCAGAGCCCACACTGCCCCCCTGGGTGAGACAAGCTTGAAGCCAAGCAAGGTTTCCACAACCCACTGGAGTCTCCTTGTTGAAAGACACCCGTGGGCTTTGTATCAGACCTCCCCAGCCCTACAGAAGCGTTCCTATGAGGGTAATTTGCTCATTAACTGTGAGCAGAGGTCTGGTCCCCACATCAGAGCCCCCTGAGGGACAGGGAGATGGGACAGGACTCACACCTCGCTCTCCACCACAGCCAGTGTCCCTTCCTTAACTCAAACCCCAAACCTTTTGCAACCCTGAGGTGGAGGCTGTTGGTTAAAGGTTGAAGGAAGCCATGGTGAGATCCCGGGGGAGGCAGCGGGGACTGATGGCCTCGGACAGAGCCTGTGCCGGGGGGAGGCGCCCCCGGGCAGGACTCACTGGCCACGCTCCTTCTTCTCCATTTCCCCTTGATCTTTCCAGGAGAACTGGCACCGTGCCCCGTCCCCGCGCCCCATAAATAAGGCACAGCATCAGCTGTCATGTCAGCAGGAGACAAAACATTTAACGTGAAAGGCTTTAAATGGAAGCAGGAAATGAAAAGATAAAGGGCAAATTTTATTTTAGATTCCTTGTTGGTACATATTTTCCTTCCTGACAGCAAAGGGACGCGATGGCTGCATCGGCCCACCATCGGAGAGCTTATTTATAGAAACATTAGTGCTTTGCAAGAAAGCAGGAGGGGGATCTCTGCAACTCCAGTAGAGTGAACACGAGTTGTGAGGAGAGAGGGAAGGGGACGAAGAACCCAGCCAGTCCCTCTGCTTCGAATGGACCTGGGGTTCTGGGGAAGCTGGCGCTACAGGAATTATCGATACAGCTTGTAGAGAGCAAGCAGGAGCTTGGCAGAGAGGGACGGGGAGCTGGTCTTCTCTGCTCTCAAGACAGCAGCTTGAAGAAGGGACACTACCCCCTCTGCTCTGCCCTGGGGAGGCCCCATCTGGAGCACTGGGACCAGTTCTGGGCTCCCCAGTTCAAGGGCAGGGAACTGCTGGAGAGGTTACACCAGAGGATACAAAGATGATAAAGGGCCTGGAGCATCTCTGGTGAGGAAAGGCTGAGGGACTTGGGTCTTTTTAGTCTGGAGAAGAGAAGGCTGAGGGGGATCTGATCAACACCTTCAAGGGTGGGTGTCAGGAGGATGGGGCCAGGCTTTGTCAGTGGTGCCCAGTGACAGGACAAGAGGGAACGGGCACAAACTGGAACATAAAAAGTTCCACCTAAACATGAGGAGGAACTTCTTCCCTGTGAGGGTGGCAGAGCCCTGGCAGAGGCTGCCCAGAGAGGTGGCGGAGTCTCCATCCCTGGCAGGGGGTTGGACTGGATGATCCCCAGAGGTCCCTTCCAACCCCATAGCACCGTGTGGTTCTGTGAAGGCGATCACAGCATCTTGGTTGAAAGCAAGCATCCTCTGGCACATGGAATTACACAAAACTGAAGGCTGTTTCCTAACCTTGAATATATTTCAGCTGTAACTTAGCAACCCAGACTGGGTAAAAGCATCTGAACAGGAATGCAGGTTCAGAGGAGAGGTTCAGCCGCGCGTCCCGCTTTGTTCCCGACCCGTAGCAACAACCCCACACCAGAGGCAGCGACCACGGCGGCTGACCTCCTCCTGGGCCTGTGGAAACCTCCCTGCTCGTCATCCAGACCCACATCAGGGGATTAATTAAACACCTCTCTAACCAAAGGCGGGTGAGTCAACCACGTCCACAGAAATTACCGAGCGATGATTCATGGACGTGGCTCGTGCCATTTCAGGGGAAGGTGACACTCTCTGTAGCACGTTCTGAGTCACCAACGCTCAGGTGAGAGGAACTGAAAACACTTAAGGAAATGGCCCCCAAAGACAACCCAGACTTGCCTAGAATCATGGAATGGTTTGGGTGGGAAGGGACCTTAAAGACCATCTGATTCCAACCCCCTGCCATGGGCAGGGACACCTCCCACTGTGCTTACATGTCTTCTACTCACCAGGCAGACTTGGAAACTGGGAGAACTGGTAAATAGTCATAGAGTTGCCTTTTCTCCTTTTTCCTTGACATAAATATCCCCCCTTTTACAGCGCTTTGTAATAGCCTTGCTAAAAGTGCATTAACCCCTGGGACACCATGAGGGAAGCCATGTGTCCAGTGACAAGCAACAGCCCAGGAGCAAGGGCAGGGACCTCCCTCTTGCTCCAGCGCCGAGTCTGACACTCCCCAGTCTTCCCATACATTCACCAGCCACTTCCCATCACAGCCCAGCAGCCGGGGCGGGATAACCAGGGCCTGAGGGGGCCGTTGACTTTCAGAGACCCAGTGCCTGAGGGACCTGCCTTTGGGAAAACAAGCACGAAACAGATGAAGCTTGAGCCCCCCCCTGTTGCTGCAGACTGATTGCACCATCCCCTGCCCGGCTTTAAATAACCCACTTCCTTACGGCCACAGGAGCGCTCAGCCAACCCCTGCTGGCAGTTCCACAGCCCTCCAAGCCGGGAATCTCTACAAAGGGCAGCAAAACAAGTGCTTTCCCAACGCCAGCTACTCCCAAACCACGGGTTTCACCTGCAACCACACACGTGCCGGCTGCTGCGCCGCCATGGCCGAGCGTCACAAGGACCCCGCTGCCCGAGGGGGCTGACACCCTGTCCCCAGGCCCCCTCCAGCCTTGTTCTTAGAACCCGCCGCCTCCCCGGAGCAGCAGCTATTCGATCCGCCCGAGGGAACGCGCCGGGAACATCCTGTGACTCCCCAAATAAAAATAAAGGGAGCAAATTATTTGTAATAAATTTATTTCATATATTGATTTAGGGAGCTAAACTGAGCATGTAACAAACAGCACCAAGCCAGGGGAATTTATGCTACAAAACCAAGTTTTAATACAAAAAAAAGACGACCGCAACGCCTGACTCCTCACTGCTGGATTTGGACGGATAAAAAAACCCCACAACCCCAAGCTGACCCAGACCCCACCAACAGTGTATAAAGGCTGAAGAATGTAGGCACTGGTGTGTGCAGAAACTTGTGTGGCAGCAGCAAAGATCAAGGCCGCCTTCGCCTTCCCCCTATGTAACAGTGGAAGAAAGCGGGTCAGTGTCTGGCAGACAGCTACTGAGCCTGCTCCTGCTCAAACACCTCACCCTCTGCAACCAAAAAGAACTCAGGGGGTAAGAGTCAACTCCACGCAGGGTATTCCCCTGGATATTTACTGGGAAAGACTTCCCCATGTTCTGTTCCTGGGGAAATCTTCTCTCCCTGCTCCTTTTGGCTGATGACCACCAGCAGGGGGTACGGAAGGAGTCTCTGCCGTCCCTTCCCGGCAGCCTGTGGGGAACAGCAGGGGAGAACTCCACCAGAGCCATCAGAGACACACCGGGAGGTGTGCAGGGCTGGCACAGGGAGCCCACCCAGTCCACAGCCCCTCCAGCCCGTAGAGCAGGGCTCTGGAGATGTCCTAAGCTGAGCCAGAGCCTGGAGAGGAAGCTCTGCGTGCAGCCAGCCCCAGAGATGAACGCTCACACTGGCCCCACCAGGCCCAGAACATCCAAAAACTGCTTAAACGGGTTCAGACCGACGCTGCAGCTTCCACTGGTTTCTGCCAGGAATTGACTTGGTCCCCGCTGTCCCAGCGGTGAGCTGGCCAGCTCTTTGACCATACTGGGAAGAGCGGATCTATCCTAAACCGCCACCCGCTGCTGCTTTTTTCCTGGAAGCAAACCCTCCTTTGCTGGACACGCACAGAAAGTGAAGTTCCCAAAGGGTTACAGAGAGAGCCTGCAGGAAGGGGGAGCTGGCCACCCCTGTGCTGACGCTCCACCGCGGCACACGTCTGCTCCGACACGCAGCACACACATCGTGGACAAACACGGACAGTCAGTCCCAAAGCCCTTTCCAAAGCTGCTCTCCAATGGCCCATGAAGCTGCCCTTTGGCTGTAGCCCCAAGAAAGCACTTTCACAAGCTTCCTATGTCCTTTATTTTCCACTCAAATTCCCACCCCCCGCCCCCCAGAAACCATAAAGCACACAGACTGCAGACTCAAAAAACCACAAAAGGGTCACAACTGCTTCTCCATCCCACCCAACCC
>VZTM01002588.1:340805-369418 GCA_013400555.1 Jacana jacana
TGCAGACCCCTGTGGATGCACTCAGATTCCTTTGCATGCCTGCAGACCCCCGCAGACCCCTATGGGCCTTTCCGGACACCTGCAGACCCCTGTGCACGCCTCTGGACCTCTGTGGACATCCCAGACCCCTATGGACTCCCACAGACCCCTATGGAACTCCCAGCCCCTGTGAAACCCTGCAGAACCCGCCCAGACCCTTGTGCAGCCCCCCAGACACCTGGGGACTCCTGCAGACCCCCCCCCCCAGAACCCTGTGGACTCCTGTGGAACCCCCAGACCCCTATGGACCCCCTGAGACCACCAAGGCACGTCAGACTGCACCCCTTCCCCAAGGACTACCTTCACCTGACTTTCCCACCCCTTCCCCATTTATAAGGGTGAAGCCAACACCGACAGCTTCATCGTTAGGAAGCAGCAAGTGCTTTCATCACTGTCTTTGTACTGATAAAAAAGAAATTCTAACAAAATGCCTCTGAGCTGCCACCCTAGTGTTTTCATGGGACACGTTAAACTTCTTGAAACACAGTCCCTGATGGACGTTGCCATCAGTTGGCCTTTGCAGAATGGAGGTCAAATTTCAAACGCCCCAAGCTTTGACAGAAAGACCTGAAGTCCTTCAATATGAGGTCTGCAGTTTCTTTTTTCTTTTTAAAACGTTGTTCTAGGCTCACTTGCCTATGGAAGCCAGAGACCTGCTGGAAGGCTGACTTTGGTGCAATTCTAGCTTCCCACCAGCTCAAGCCCGTCTCCTTTCCAAGCCAATGTTATTGCCCTGAATTTTTGTGTGTGAAGGTTTTCAGGAAGAAGAGCAGACAGACATGCACAACCCCCAGCCCGGGGAGATCAGGGCCGTGACCTGCTCCTTCCCACCACCAGAGAAGGGACCGTCCCCTCGCAGAGGGTCCATATCAACACTTGCTCAACTCATGCTCATCCTCAGTGCTCCGAGTCCGAGACGTAGGAAGGCTGAGTCCATCTCCACACCAGCATATCCTCTCCTGCTATTCTGTGCGACTCCGTCTGAATCCGTGATTCATTCGAAGCCAGAAAGTCCACAGCTCTCTCCCAGACCCGCTTCATCTTTTTTCTGCAAGAAACAGCAAGAAAAGGAAAATAAATTAAAATCGTATCCTCCTTGTGGTTCCCTGCTTGCAGCAGTTGCAGCTGCTGATCAAGCGACCGCCTCCTGCTCCCCGCGTGCAGACGGGAAAGGAGATTAAACCACAGCTCTGGTTCAGAAGCAATTTCAGGGCTGGGCATGAAAACACAGGTCCTGTCTGGGGGGGAGCAGGGAAGAGGAGACCCTTTGTCAGCACCGGTAACTGACGACTGCGCTGAATTTCAAGCCGAATTCCTATTGAGAAGGCCCTCAGGCAGCAAACTGCCCTCATCCTCCCCGCACGCAGAGATCTCTCAGACCAGGGAGCACAAACTGGAGTTCACCCCAGCTTTGAGTCAAGTAATTCTGGGCACCACACACCCAGAGATGGGCTCAAACCAGGGGAAATAACCACCAGTAAGAAAAGGAGGTTTGTGACTGATAAAGAGCGAGGACGTTTAAGACTCTGCAGCAGAGGCAGCATTCTGTGTCCTCAGGAGAACAAAGCGGCTCCGTTTAACTGGAACACATGACTGCAGCGATGGAGCAAGGGGCACAAAACCCAGCAAGAGCCAGGCTGCAGCCCCCAGTCCCACCACTCATGGAGCAACTCTCTCAACAAGACTTTATTTTCTAAAAAGGACCAAACCCAGCCATCTCACTGTGTGGGGCAATGGTTTTAAATCGAAACAGGGGAGATTTGGGTTAGATACCAGAAGGAAAGTCTTTGGTGTGAGGGCGGAGAGAGCCTGGCCCAGGTTGCCCCGAGAAGCTGTGGCTGCCCCATCCCTGGAGGGGGTCAAGGCCAGGCTGGAGCGGGCTTGGAGCACCCTGGTCCCCACCCAGGGCAGGGGGTGGCACTGGGGGGGCTTTAAGGTCCCTTCCAACTCTGACCATTCTATGATTCTGTCATTCTATCCCCCTTTCAAAGCTGCCCAGCTCAGACAGTAACTCTCCAGGCAGCAACACACAGGGCTTCAGAAAAGCCTCCTAATCCCCTCTTCACAGCATGGGAAGGTCTGCTTAGAAAAGCAGAGCAGCTCTCTGGAGAATACGGTATGACGGCTGAGAAAGAGGACAGCACCCTACGCACGTTAGATGAAGGGAGAGAAAATCAGATGCTCCATGCCCAAGCAAAACAAAATCCAATTACTGATTGATAGAGCAATGACAATACACCTGTGTGGCTGCACAAAGCCTCAGCCCTGGGACTGTCACATTCATCTGCAGCAGGTTAAGACACAGCCTGAGTTATGTCAAAACCTTTTATAAGCTGAAAGGCCAGACAGACTCTTCTCACAGTCCAGCTTCCCATCAATCGTGGGATTGCTCATGGTCTGCTGCTCTGTACCGGTGGTTTTCAGCTGAGCTGGACAACACCACACGAGAGCCCTCCTGAATGAACAAAATCCAGCTCACCTGCTCTGAGGAGGGATGAGGCTGTCCCGAACGTGGAAGATGCCAACGTAGGGGTAACGCTCCAAATTGCGTTCCCATTCCTTGTAGTGGTCCTGGACAACAGCTGGAGGGACAGAGGACATAACGGTGAGAGACCTCAACGCTGCAGGGGGAAGAACAGGGCTACTTGCATTTACACAGCTACTGCATCCTACCGATGATCTTCTTCACCATTTCATACATGGCTTGCTCCTCTTCCTCCATCTTCCGCCAGCGATACCTGAGGAAGATCAGGATGCCCCAAAGAGTTATCAGACCTAGGAGAATAAAACCAAACAGAACTCAGTAACTGGCAGACGTGTACTTGCTGGATGCTAGCGGCTTTATTTCCGACACTGTCCCTCCCCAGAGGCGGTTTTCACTCCCTGCTACCCAGGCCTGCCTGGAACTGAATCCAAGCAATTCATTTTGATCATCAGTGCAGCTGTGCCCCACAAAAACCTTGGTACCGACAACACCTGCAGCAGAAGACCACGCAAGCACGTGGGAAAAGGTGGTCGTGGTCGTAAGGCCTCATCATCGAGCTTTCCCCCCGCACCAGAAACCTCAGGGCTTCAATTCTCCAAGTCCCAGAGCTATCTCTTTGCTAGAGGCCTCCCCCACAATAATCACTTAGGAAGACTGTCAAGCTCCACTGCTCCGGAGATAGCGGCTTGATAAGGAAATAAAGCCTGGGGCTGCAGCGCCAGCCTGAAATTCAGGAGATCTAGATGAAGGTTTAGCATTGACAAATGCCCCCGTTACAACACGAGCTAACTTTAGTATCTCGGTCTCCACAATAAACATAACTATCCCCTTTCACCCCCACCTTGTCTGGGCAGATTATAAACTCTTCTAGTCAACACTCATCTCTCGTTATCACCTCACTCAGTAAGACCTCTGCTGCAGCTGGGGCATGACAGACTATTCCAATAAAACCTCTAACAGTGAAATGCTACAAGTCATTATTAAAGAGGCTGAAAGGCTTTCCAGCTTAGTGCAAGAAAAGAAAGAAAAAGCGAATCCTTTAGGTAGGTTAACATACTTATTTTGCAGACCATAGTAATGGGTACTTGAGGAATACCCAGAGAGCTAATCAGCTCGCTGATTTAAAGGAAGTGTTAAGCACTCGCAGCACAAGAGCGGGTCTACAGGTCTCCCTCTGCTGCCAGAACAAAGGTTAATTAGAAATTAACTCATCAGTGGATTTATTCCACCTGTATTGGTAATTTCACACGGCTGGGAGAAGGTGTGCACACGCACAAGTCTGTCTCTACAGCGAGGAAGGGAAGAAGTCGATGGCCAACACCGCTGACTTACACCAGAAAAACAGGAAAAGGTTCATAATGGCCGTGACCACTGCCCGGCGGAAGCGGCAGCCGAGCCCCATCTGAGGGTGGGCCGACTCCAGGCAGAACACATCCTCCACTTTGGTAACCGGTTCCGAAGGGTCTCTGCTTCTCAACCTGACGGAAAGAGGCAGAAAAGCTTCACTGAGGAGCGCAGACATTCCAACTGCAGCCTTTAATCAAGAGAGGGAGAACTACCAGACTGCGGCTGCAGTAACTCGTTCTGCACACACCATGTAGAAAACACACCACCAGCCTCCCAGCTCCTCTTCCCAGAACATTTTGGGACTGGCTGCTTAGCAAGGAATGGATATGGCTTTAGAAAAGGCAGCAGGGCTGGAACTCCCACTGGTAAAGTGAAGTCTCCCTCTGCAGACTCTCTGACAGCACCTCTCAGCGTGCAGAAGATTAAACTTTAAATTGGATTCCCACCTCCCAGCACAGAGAAATGGAAATGTTTACTGAGTCACTCATCAGCAATTGCAGAGAGAGCAGTTGAGGGAGACTGCCAATGTCCACCGAGGTTGCACTGTTTTCCTGGGCACAGAGGAGCATAAACAGTTTAGCTAGAAAAGTGGCAATGCATCAAGTGTATCTGCAGTGAGAGCAGACACACCCTCGGAAAGCATTCATGGCAAAATCCATAACGCATCCTCCTGCAAAACCCCTTCTGCACACCCGCTGTGCCAGCCAACGGGCTGTAACTCACCCCCTTGTACACCCACCCACTCACTCCTCTGTACTCCCACCTACTCTGCCATGCTTCCCTCACTGGATACTCGTAGCCAACGGGCACCGAGTAACCCGAGTGAGAGCCACTGGACCCAGAGCAATTGGACAAAAGGGGATTTTAGGTATTTTTTTTTAAAGCTACTACTTCATTCTGTGTTTGCAATGAGTAGCCTATTAGACAAAGGCATTTCCTCAATTTCCTAGTGCACAGCTCCCGAACTGCTGACAGCTCGTTCTTGGTTACCGGATTCCACAGTAACTGGAGACACGCAGTTGTTTCCCACCCCCTTGTCTTATTTACAACCCAAATTCCCTGACAATATTTAAAACCTGCCGCAGAACCACCCAGCGCAGAGCTCACTTCGGGTTCTGCCTCTCAGACTAGCACCTAGAAAAACAATCTCGGGTAGGGTTTGCTAAAAATGCCACCTGCGGGTCTTTAAGCACGCTGGCCGCTCCTTCTGCACGCCGTGCGGCAAGCGGAGCCTCTCGGCAAGCGCCCGGCAGAGCTGCCAATTCCAGAAATAATGATAAAAAAAAGATATAATACCGTGGGAGCATATTGTATCACAGGGCTCCTGACGTGAGCAGTGCTCCCCTAGAAAAACACAAGTTTGAAATCGCTGGATCCCAGCCCACCTACAAACCCCAAACCTGCCACTAAGGAAACTCTCTCCCGGCCTGGGAATCTGCCGCACACCAGTAATCGACACCACAGACACCGCCAGACCCTCAGTCCCAGCAGCAGCTGCAGACAAGCCTTCTTTAGAGAAAAACCGAGCAGTGGGAATTCATACAAGCTACACACACCAACTCCAGCCTTACTCCTGTTACAATTCATTTAATCAGAGATACATTTAGCAATGTTAAAATGCAAACAAGTGTTAGACTTCAGAGCTAACACAGACTGGAGGCAGCCCACACTTCCCGGAGGAAGATAATGATGTCTGCAGACTCTGGGTAACAGTCTTTCATTAGGTTATGGCCAGAATGTTGTATTTTTTCCCCCCAAAACAACAGTATTTCTGCTACTCTTTGTGTCCTGAAGAAACTGCTAGCTGAGAAACCCAAATGAAAAGAAGCCCCAGCGATGACTGCCCAACACCCTACACAGTCAAACTGTTCACTTTAACAGGTACCGTGTGTTCTGCCAGAAACTCAAATGACACGAAAGAAAATACACCATTTAACAACCCGTTTTCCCCTCCTCACTGGGACTTGCTCCAAAAGATCCCAAAACACAGGGGGTGTTACCTAGTGAAGAGAGTGCTTTGCTGCTGCCCAATAAGCCAAAGGACGCAGTTCCACACACTACTGGAGAACTGAAAAAAGGTTATCTTGGGAAAAGCGAGTCTATGGGCAAGTTTAATAGGTGTGCTGTAGCCACAGGACCACGGTAGGACACCAGGACCACCAGCTCTAAACCCTGCAGGAAGCACAGAACGCCTGTTGATAGCCACAAGCAGCCCTGACCTCGGATTTACGCCTGCTCTGCGAGACGGGGCGTTCGTGAACGCAATGTCCCCCCCAGCACAGAGGCTGGGAAAGAGCCTCCCAAGGGATGAGCTCAGCTGCCAATTTTTGCTGCAGGGCCGTGCATTTGGCTTGGAAGCTTGCCCAGCAAGCCCTGACAAAGCCAACCCCAGGTTATCTTCAGAAATTTAACGAGGTATGGGAGCTTTTAGGGCACACCACAGAGGAGGTCACGTTCCCTGTCAGCCAACACCGAGAAACACAACTCCAACACAGTGGGCTTCCACTTACCATACTCCTAAATCCTTGTTACTGTTCAGTATCCAGCGCAGGGCAGCTTCAAACTTCTGGGAGGAAGCACCAGTTATATTCTGTTCAAAGGAATCCGTAAGAAGATTAGTTCTCCATTCATTTAAAATACTGAATAATGTTATGTCATTGCAGTGCGGGGGAATTCGTTCTCTACGCTCTGTCTCCAGGTCAGTTCCAATCATAATTCTGCCAACTGGAGAAAGGAGAACTAAATCTGAAGGTCTGTCTGGACGAAAGTCTTCTGACTCTGGGAGATGATGCATGAAGCACTCCGTAAAATAACACTATCCCAGACTGTTAAGACTAACCACTAAATACAACATAATCTTACTGACAGTTTACCATGAAAGAAATGGAATGCTAGATCAAAGCAGTCTGTCTTCTGACACTTTGGGGTATAGAAAAATCCTTCTTCTGCCCAGGCCCTCGATACAGGGAAATTTCTGGTTCCAGAAGACAGATTACTATGGTGAAACAACAAACCATTAAGTTAGATTTACAGGGGCTGAATCAGAGATGTAGGAGAAGATTATTTCCAAAAGAACTGCTGCGAACAGGACTGGCCAAAGGGGAAGCCAGAGATATGGGCAAGAATCAAAACAGGATGAGGAAGTAGAACAGGTGGTGAATTGCTTTAGTATCTACTATTTATTGCCTTATAAGAGACTCGGTGCTACGTTATAACAATAGCTGTTCACAGCCTACTCACCACCACGTGATCCTTCGCTTCACTAACCCAAATGCATTTGCTTTTTAGATTTTCAGGGTTTCCACATTCAAAATTGCCTGGTGGAAAAAAAACAGTCAAATAGAAATAACGTTTTTGGGAGAAAAAAAACAAAACAAAACAAAACAAACCCACAAAGACCCTTGAAGAGTTCAGCAATCCAGTGAAACTGCCTGGAGATGGAAATGCCAGCCCTTCAAACCGGCTACAGCTGCCGGCAAACTGACTGCCAGGTACGGCTCGTGCCGTGGGCAGGCAGGACGGTGACTGCTAATAAAACTGAGCTGCTGCAGAGAGGCAGGACGAGGACCATCAAACCTCACGCTTCAGACTGAGCCCCTTGAGGCACGAGGGGGGGACAAACAATTACCCACAACCGTCTCTCTGCCCTAGCGCCCTGCAGAGGGACTGCTTCCACCAGGTACCAAAGGCTGCGGCGCTGGAATTAATGACCAGCACTGGAAACGCTTCCAAGGAGCCTAAACCACAGCTCTGCCTTCTGCCCAGGCAGAGAGAGGCTGGCAAGGAACTAAATCTGCTAAATCCAGCTTCACAAAGGTGACTAAACAAATACGCTGAGAGACCACGTAAAACGGGTGGAAATTTCCCAGGTGCTGAAGTCTGATCTGAGAAGACTCAGGAATTCTGCAAAGCTTAAAGTGTCTAAAGGATTCAGCCTTACTGAGGTCTGCAACCAGGAAAACAGAACTTGAGTGATTTATTGATTATTGTACATCTCACTGAACGAGTTACTGCTCATCCACTGAACTTCTAGCAGCCTCCTCCACCACAAACCAGTAGTTATGGGCTGGACTGGGTAACACCTAGCAGAGACTCGGTTGGCTCCTCAGCTGAGAGCCCGTCCCGCTCTGTACTGAGAGGAGAAGAGAGGCACTCACATCAGCTGCCACATTTCAGCAGAAATCTGCCAGCTCCTTAAGCTGCTTTTAGTTATTTGTAAGAACACATCAGCTTACACTTACTGGCTCTGAGTGTCCTGGAGACAATTTCAAGATGCTGGTAGAAAAGAACCCTAAAGCTGAATATTCCTATCTCAAATTCCCAATGTATCAAGTGCAAATAAGGGCCACTCTGCGAGAGCATGGTGATGCCAGTGCATCAGCTAAGCACTATTCAGAATAAAAATAACCACATTTTTTGATATTTTTCTATTACCTGACTTACTCAGAGCTCTTCAAGTGGAACCGACCGTTCCCTAAACCCCTCTCTTCACACCGAGGTTAAAAATGCCCAGATAGCTGGGAAGAGGCAGTTTGCTGGAGGCTCCCAAGTGTATTGTAACGACAACTGGAACTTACCAGCTTGTACAGACAAGTAGTTATACAGCTCGTGCAGCACGTTCATCATCGCATCCTTCTGTTTAGCTTGACAGAACTGAAAGTGGGAAAGAGGTATCAAACATGACCAGACCAGCAGCAAGGGGACAGGGGTTAGAGTAGCTAGAAGTACCACAACAAAATACCAGCACAGGGGGGTTGGCTCGGTCATCCACCCCTAGCTCAAATTAAACACTCCCACGGCAAAGAGCGACAGATTCTGAGTCCAAAGCGAGCCAGTGCAGCCTCTGAAAGTGCCACCAAATCCCCAGGTCACAGCCCAGACGTCCCACCTGACCGATGGCACACCGATTCTCTGCCTCCAGAACATCACAGGAGACCGTAACTCTGGATTTAATAGGAAATTTCCTCTCTCTAAGAATACATTATGATAAAAGCCAGGGGGCCGTACACCGCTCTACGGTGTAGTCCTGGGAATTAGCTGGATTAAATCTTGCATTGTTGAAGCTGAACACAGCTTTACTGCAAACCAATATCACTTCTGTTACAACTCTTAAAGCAATTGATTCACATAATTGGGAATTCAAATTTTTATCTTTCAGAGTCATATCCAGCCCTAATTTAATCTGGCCCATTAATTCCGACTCATCAAATCACAATTTTCCTGTGAAATAATAGAATTAATGATCTTACAGTGATACTGATACTGGTGGAAGTTACCCAGAATAATTCCCCTTCCCTGAGAATCCCCTCCCCACAATACTTGAGGATAAATAAGTATATGCTTACATCATCCGTCCTTTTGTCACAATCCACAGGCAGGAGATTAACTATGAGAGAGAAGGGGAGGGCGAGTTAGCTGGCTGCAAAACAAGAGCTTTGATCAAGAAAGTAATTATCTTTTTAAAAAGGCTCTACTTCCAAGCCTGATTCTGCTGTTCTTAATCGCACCCTACACACAGCACCTCGCCAGGCAAACAGCACATTCAAAGCACCACAAAACAAATAACATGGGTGCAAATGATGAACCCTGTTCAGCTGGAAAGTAAAAACCGAGGTCTGAATATGTTAATAGCTCCTTTTGAGTAGATGTTTCACGTTGCTCCATGAACCACTGCTTCACACTCATCTTTCACATCTAGTACTGCCACTCGCTGAAAGCCACGGTCACCTGAAATATCAGGGTGATAACAGCGATTTAAATCCAGCCTCTTCAAGGCAAAAGCAGAGGATTTATTTCAGTTGGAGCCGTCAGCCCTGCAGATTACAGCCTCTGGTTTCAACTTCCCTCCCGCCCCGACAGCTGGAGGTACCCAGTCCAACCACGCAGAACTTTCCACCAACCCAACCACCCGGGAACTTAAAGAATTCTTGTGTCAAAATCCCAGGGGTCTTAAAGCATCTACCAAAGTTGTAAAGGGAGCACCAGAAACTCACTGAAATTGGGCAGTTTTGTTCTGCCTGTGCAGGAAACAGCTTTCCCAGCCCACACAAAGCACATAGACACACACCTACAGGCACAGATCACAGAGTTCTGGGACTCGCACCTTCCCAGCCACACCCCAAATCCATTCTTTCAGATCAAAGCCATGAAATGACAGTGATTTCCATCTGCTCTAGCTGGGAAACCCTGCTTTAAAAACCCAGCAATGGGGGAAGCCCCTTTTTGCTTCTCATCGAAGCTCTGCCACACTTTCAGTGAAGTACCCAGCCCACCGCTGTGCTCCTCAGGGGGCAGGACAGAGACCTGGAAGGGCAGCGCCTGGCACAGACCAAGGATACAAACACTCAACAGGCAATTGCACAGAGGTTGTGTTACACAGCAATCATAAAATACATCCTTGGCCTTAGCAGCAACGTCGCTGCCCATAAAACCCATGGTTCTGCAGAACCGAAGGCCAAACTTGTCTCAGAAAAGGCACACACTTGACTTACTCTCCCTGACTAACAAGGTTTCCCACGGGCAAGAGGAGACAGAAATGGGGACAGAAGCAGAGATGCCAGGTTATGGCATTGAGAATGATAAATGCGATGGCAATGGAAGTAATAAAGGCGGCAAAGAAAGGTGAACAGAGTTTAAAAACAGGATTAAACCAGCACACGTACAGTTCTCCTCTCTCTTGTCAAGCCAGCCTGACCCGATCATCTTCACCATGAGGATGCCCAGAAAAATCAGCAGCAGCACAAAGCTGGCGAGGCAAAGGAACTGGGAGAAGTAGTACTCGAGGCCTTTGCCCTTTCCTTCCACCTGCTGCTTTGCAGCTGACCGCAACAGGGGGGCTCGGGAGGTTATTCCCTGGCCTCCCCCCCACCGGCTCCCCGAGGCCAGCCCTGTGTCGCTCGTAGCCCTCCATGGGAAGCGCCGGATCAACCCCCCTCCCCGGCTGCTGGGGTTCAGCTCCCTGTTCGCCTCCTTCCGAACACTGGAAGCCAAATCCTCTTTCCCTCTCCCAAAGTGGTGGCTCAACCCCCCCGGCCCTGCTGAGGTGCCCCAGTGGGTGCTGGGTGTCACCTCACTTTCCTGCCTAAACGCACTGTTGGAGGAGAATCCCTTCCTTTCCCCTGCCGTCTCCCACTGAGCTCGGGAGCTCTGCCCCCCAGTTCCTCCTCCTGATGTCCCCCAATGACTCCTGGGTTTCAGCCCCCTAGTCTCATCACTGGAAAGGGGGTTGGAGCTGAGCCCCCCACTCCTGCTTGCAGAGGCACCCCAGGAGGATGTGGAACTCAGGCCCCCAACCCCATCCAGGGATGTCCCCAACCCAGCTCTGATGCCGAGTCCCCCACTTCTCTCTGCAGCTGTGCTCCTCTGGGATGTGGCACTGGACCCCCGAAACCCATCCAGGGTCGCTCTCAAGCCTGTGCCGAGCCTCCCGCTCCTCTCTGCTGATGTGCCCCACTGCAAGGTGGAGGAGCTCGAGCCCCGAAACCCATCTGGGGATGGCTCTGACCCAGCGCTGAGCTCCTCACTTCTCTCTGTAAACGTGCTCCACTGGGACGTGGTACTTGGTGCTTGCAACCCACCCAGGGACGGCCTCAGCCCAGGGCCCCTGCTCCTCTCCTCTGACGTCTCCCAGTGGGATGTGGAGCTCAGCCCCCCAGACCTATCCAAGGCTGGCTCTGACCCACCCCCAAGCCCCCCGCTCCTCTTTGCGGATGTGCCCCATGTGGAAGGGGAGCTCAGCCCCCCAGGCCCATCCAGGGATGTCCCCAGTCTGGCCCCAAGCCCCCCACTTCTCTGTATGGACGTGTCCCACGGGGAGGGGGAGCCCAGCCCCTCATACCCCCCCAGCCCGGCCCCGGCACCCCCACTTCTCTCTACGGACTCCCCCCACGGCGCCGAGGAGCTCAGCCCTCCGAGGCTGTCCCGGGANTCCCGGGACAGGCCTCCCTCAGCCTCGAGGCCAAACACTATGCCCCGGCCCGGTGGGGACCCCCGAGAGTCCCCCCAGGCCAGCCTGACACCCTTCCCNCTGCCCTTCGCCACCTCGGCCCGCAGGGAGTCCAGCTTCTTCACGTAAACCTTGCGGGTGGTGGCGGTGATGGGACCCGGCCGGTAGCCCAGGGCTGTCAACTCCTTCCGAAGCTCCGCGTCTGTTAGCTCCGCCATGGCCGCAGCGCCCGCTCCAGGCCGCACCGGAAGTAGTCTGCAAGTAGGAAACGCGGCCGCCATCTTGGGAGGGGCCGGCGGCGCCGTCCCGCTAGGATGGCCATCTTGAGAAGGGCACTCCGCGGTGCCATAGTGCTAAGTGAGGCGGGGCGCGGGCGCCATATTGAGAAGGTCGAGAGAGGCGCTGCTCCCCGCCTGTCTCCCGTAGAGGCAGTCAGTGGTTCTGCCATGTTGGGGAGGTCAGAAGCCCTCCCAGGGTGGCAGTTGTGCCTGGTGGGAGCTCTTGTTGATCTGAAGAGAGGGGAAAGTGGGGAAAAATGGATAAAGTGAAGGGCGAGAGTGGCCTCAACATGAGCGGGCCAATGTCACCACCCCATCACCCTGAGGGACCCTGCTGGCAGCGGGGAGGAGGCTTGAGCACCTCTCATGTTACTCCAACCGAACTGCACCCATGTTTTGCCACTTTCAGGGACACTCGTGAGAAGAAGTGTCTTTCCCAGCCACCTGCCACCCCCCCACACACACTTCCTCCTCCTCCCTCCCCGCTGCCAAGTTCCAGTCGTTTAACTGGCGCCCATCAGGCGGGCTGGAGCCTCGGCAGGATCGGACCTGTGTCCTCAGGACATCTGCCGGGGAAGGAGGTTCCGTGCGTCCTTTGCAGAAGGCAAAACCAAGCACGGACTTGAAAATTTATTTTGGCAAGGCAGTGATGTACAGTAATTGCTTTTTTCCCGCTGCCGCCTGTAAAGGAACTAATGAAAGTGGCTGAAATACTGGGGCGTAATATCAGAATTTAATTAAAGATAATGAAAAAGCAGTGATGAATGCGTGCGGGCTGTCTGCGCGTCGCGGTTTTTATGATCGACGGGCGGCACCGGAGCGGTGGGAACGTGGTGGTCCCTCGGGAGCAGGATCTGCAGCCGGTGGGAACGTGGTGGTCCCTCGGGAGCAGGATCTGCAGCTGGTGGGAACATGGTGGTCCCTCAGGAGCAGGATCTGCAGCTGGTGGGAACGTGGTGGTCCCTCGGGAGCAGGATCTGCAGCCGGTGGGAGCTGGAGGGCAGCTCGGCAGGGACCCACATTGCCTGCCACCGTCAGGCTGGAGACATGAAATAGTGCCTTTTCAACATAAAAACACCTTTGGGGATAGCCCTTTCACCCTGACTGCACTGCCATGCCCTTTGTGTTCAGGGCACCAGGCAAAGCTCACCTCGCTCCTGATTCATGCGGGAAAGCAGCACCAGGACGCTGAGGTTTGTTAGTCTGTTGGCAACCACAAACACCCGCTCGGGAGAGGCTGGGGAGCCCGGTAAAAGAGCATGCTCTGCTCTGATGGGAAGTGTGACCCAGCTAAGCTGAGCCTGCCCTGCTCACTGACTGGAAAGCACAACCGACAGCTAATAAATTGGAGCGGTGTCTCATGTAAATATAGAATTAGAATATGCTCTTAGTACACAGGTTTTGGAAGCTCCCAGCTTTCAGTCTGGAGAAGCTCTGCTAGCTGCGTGCTGACATCTAAACCTCAGCTGGTACAAGCTCATGAATTAAGTGAACTCCTCTTGCTTTGGAGAAAAAGCACAACAGCAACCAAAAAAACCATCCCCAATGCTTCATCTTCTGTCTTTCTGGGTCTCAGGGAAGTTACACAGAGTTTGGCCCAGCAGCCTCGTTGCGTGACCTTCAGAGAGGAGAAGATGGCAGTGGTGCCGGAGAACAGGAAGGCTGGGGAGAAGCTGCGATTCCTTGGCAGAAGGGAGGTTGGCGGTGCTGGTGCGTGGTGGGAACAGATGCCTCTTCTTTGCAGAGAGAAATCCACAACCCCTCTCCCTTCCTCCTTGGCAAGACAACCCTCGGGAGCATCCCTGCCTTCCCTGGGAGGTACCTGTGCTACCTGAAACAAAATCTCTTGAAACCAGAAGCAGTTTAGAGAGGAGATACTGCTTTATTTGATGTTGGGTGCCAGGTGGAAATCCAATCTGACACACCTTGCTGGGGACATTCACCCATTACTTGTACACAAAAGATTCTCGTTATTCTGCCTACCTAATACATAACTCCACATGGATTTACATGTTCACCAGGATGACAACAGCCCCTTTGCACATGCCTATTACATTTTGCAGCATCAGCACAACACTTCTGCACAGGCCTGAGTTCCTCAGTGGTCACTTGGGTAGGGATACCCTTCCTCACGTTATCCTTTAAGGGTACTGAGTCACCTCAGGACAATAAAAGTTTACTGTAAGTTTACCAATTTCTTGAGGATAAGGATGGCCCTTGAAGTAGCCACTGCTGTGTCCTAATTGATAGAGGACATACACTGACACATGAGAGAACCTTGAAGTGATTCTCTACTTCTTGTTATCCCATCCTTAGCACTGTCAGCTCAGTGACTAACTATGTCTTTACACAGTAAGAAGCTCAGTAATTAACTCATTTTAGTTAGCATATGGTTATAAACAAGGCAGAGGTCTGCCTTTGGTAACACCTGGACACCACGGAAGCAGCAGGAGAAGGCAGCCCGCTGTCTCTCAGAGCCTATATCCCCATGGACAAGCCCCTGTTCTCTCCTGCCACGCTGATCACAATGCTGAGGCTGAGGCTGACGGTGGCTTTTTTCTGATTTTTGGAACCCTTTGCCATCCCCACATCTCTGGGCAGCAGCAGAGGCTGCCAGGGCGAGCAGAGCCCCACGGATGCTGCAGATGGGCTGCCATGCTCGGAGACGCTGGGCTGTGAAAAGCCAGTTTCCCAGCCCACGGCTCAGCTCTTGAATATCTTGGCTCTAAATCTGCTGAGCGGGATGTGGGAAGATGGGACGGCGAGGAGGGGACAGCCTCCACCCTCCGTGCTCGCCCAGAAGCTGCCTTAGGACTGCCTGGCAGTGACTCAGCTCTCGAACGGGGAGAGCAGGCGTGCTGTGCCGTCTGCTTCTCCTCTGGAAGCGTCAAGATGGGACTGCTGTACTCAGAGGGGTAGAAATAGATCCTCACCATCTTCACAAGGTGCCTGAAGAGGGGAACATGCTGCACCCCAAAAAGCACAGGCAGCAGCTGAACCCTTCCCACCCCTGACTGAGGGGCTGCTGAAAAAAACCCTGCCACCTCCCCTGCTTTTTGTGCATCCCGTGGCATTTGGACGACAGTCCTGCAGATGTCACCGAGGGAAGTGTCAAACCCTACTCAGAGCCGACTGCGCCAGTTTAACACCCTGTCACTCCCAGCCACAGCACAGGTGTGACCCGAGAACACCGCTTCTCATCCCCCCGATCGCATGTCATGTCCTCAGCCCGACGAGCTGCTTATTAGGTTAGAAAGTCAGTGCCGGTGTCATTCTTTTCTCTCTTCCTTTCCCTCAACTCTTCACAAAGCTCTTGTTCTGGTTTTGGAGCAGCAAGATCCCCCTGCCTGTCTGTGGGCACGGGCTTTGGTGCTAGTGGCTGCCAAAGCAGCCTTCCAGGGCACTGGCGAGACAGACCTATCCTGCAGCTTGGAGGCCATTTTGCTCCTTAACAAGAGATACAGCCCTGACAGCAGGAGTCCTGCCTGGGAGGATGGTTGGGCTCCGTCCACCTTCTCCTTCCAGCAGGAGAATGTCTGCTTCTTTCCACCACTCAAGCCCCCAAGGCTGGAAGGAATTTACTTCCAAAAGCTGAAGGACCCCTTGTACTTTGGTGTCTGTTTGGACTGCAGGGTGGTTGAGCAGGGCAAGATGGTTACAGTCATAACCAACCAGACATCCCCGAGCTCATTTATACATGGGTTAACTGGGAAGAGCTATTGGCAGAACCAATGGCCATGGTTAAAGTAGACCTTTGCTGTTACAGCTTGTCTTTAATCAGAATGTAAGAGAAGAGGAAGATATCCCTGCAGCCACACGATGGATCTCCTTATGGAAGTCTCTGCAGCGTTGGCCTCACCATCACTATGATGGGAAATGGTCCAGGAAGCAAATCCAAGAGACTCATGTTGACTTTCTTTCCTGCTGTCACTGGGAAACTTTCTTTCCTAGAGAGCACAGGGGAGCTGCCTGCCTGGAAAACCACCCAAGTGAGAGAGCTGGGCGAAAGGAGGACATGCTAGAGAGCATGACAGCCATGATGCTTAGCCAGGGCTTTTAGGAGCAGTCTGCCCCTCAAGGGGAAGTTCTCCTTGTTCCCTGTGGCATGGCAGAACTAAAGCTGGGGTAAAGGCTTGGGTCTTTCAGAAGTACCAAGTCAACATGCCCCCTCGAAGCAGAGTCTTTGATCCCGCTGGACACTGGTGTGAACGTGGCGCAGCTCTTCCTGTGATTGCCACGCCAGCTCTTCCGTGGGTATCGCTCCCCTGCAGACTGAGTCGTGCTGCCTGAGCTCCTCTAGCCCAGCTACACAAGCAGCCCATTTCACTCACAGCCTAATGGAACGTATTATTTTCTCTCTTCCTCCCGCTCAGACTCATTTATAGTGATTTCATAGCTCGACCTGCCTGAGCAATAATCCCTGCAAGCTTTGAGTTACGCTGAGCTGATCAGTCCCTGGACTGGGAATGTGCCTTTGAATCAAATAGAGCTGGAATCCACTCCACGCTGGATGTTGCATTCTACATCAGGAGATTTCTTTTCTCCTCAGAGATGGCTTGCAGCAGGGAACGTTCCAGGGAGTGCTGTTCTAGCACAAACACAGCTATTTACATGAACCACAGCAAGAACAGAATTTGTGTTAGGTTGGGAGGATAAAATTGGATTGAATTGGATATATTCACACACACACCATTGATCTCACCTGTCCTTACTTTGCATATGTTGGATTTCCTGCTGCCAGCATAGAGGAGCAGCTCTAAAATAAGCCAAAGGTATGTAAATGGAGAGCAAGGCGTTCGAGTGGAATTACGGTTTCACCTCTGGGTTTGTTTGAGAGACAGAGCTAAAGCCTAAAGTAAACCCTGCGTCGTTTCACACACGCTGTGCCTGCTCACGTCACAGCCATGGGCTGAGGGGCTCCTCACAACGTTCCTTACTTTTATATGGCCTGGGTGAGTAAGAGGGGGCTGAGGGCAGAGGTAGGAACTGCAAATGAGGGCTCCCGCTCTCTCCCAGCAGCGTGGGACAGAGGGCCCTCCTGCATCCGGAGTGGGGAGCCCAGTAGGGATGCCCAGCTCCCTCACCCAACACTCCTCATTCTGCCCCTGTGTCACCAGTTTGGCTAGGAGATACGGTAAATACTTGCCTCAGTTTCCCTCCTTGCCAAAAGAGAGGGCTCAAACTTATTAACCCGCAAAGATTAATTACCTGGGCTTTGCAACATGCTTTGCACTTCTCAGAAGGACGGGGATGTTCTCGAGAGCTGGAAACCCTCCCTCTGCTTTCCCACACTCGCTGCTTGCCATCTGGCTGGGAGGCAGGCAGAAAAGAAGGCACAAATCCTCCGTTTAATTATGCTGCGCATTTTATTATCTCACCTCAGATTTCGTTAATCTCTTTCACAGATTTCGTTTACATAAGTGGAGTCTTTGAGCTTCGGCAAGCTGCACCGCTTTCTCTTCTGATTCTGCAGATATCAGTCAGCTGAAAAGAAAAGAAAGGAAAGAACAAGTGTCCTTAAACTTGTCATTCACTCTTGCCTAGGCTTTATATATTGCTGCTTCCTCCTCAGCTCCCCAGCTAAACAGCTAGAAGGCAAACTGAAGCCAGTGCAGCCCAAGCAGAGCAACATATCCCGCAGGGAGAGAGGACACACTCTCCAGGGGGGGACATTTAAACCTGGTAAGACCAAGGGTCCAGAGTTAACACTAGTGAGACCCCTTTCGGGTCTGCAGGCAGGAATAGGTGCGTCACACACTGCCCCTGGATATTTTCTTTTTGCAATTCCCACCCGCTAAAAGCAAAGCCCAGGGCTGGATTCCTTAGTGCTCAACACCTAATTGCAGCTAATTCTAGTTGTAATTAAGTGTTAGTGTAAGTCCCTGCGCAGGGAGTGAGGGGTTCGGGTCTGGCTGCAGGTGCTGAGCTGCCTCGCAGGTGTAGCTTGTGTTACCAGCTCTGCTGGCAACTGCACCCTGAAGATTGAGGACTTTTGGGGAGGAGGAGCAGGGGAGTGGGAAGCAGAGCCAAGGGGGAGTGTTGCAATGCTGCTAACAGTCAATACCAGCTCTAGGGCACAGACAGCACCCCAAGAGAGTGAATAACCTTCCCAGAAGAAGAGCGTGTGCGTGAGGATGGGTGGGGTATCTGAGGACTGCGTAAAGTGAGCAAACATGACACAAAAGCCCTTCTGAGGAATATAAATATCTCCTGATGATGAGCTGGTGAGAGGATGGAAAGGCAGAACTCCCAAGGCAGAAATCAACCTCCTGACAGTACCGTCTGGGGTGTCCTGTAACATCTCTGCTAGCAGTTTCTCCAGGACATCTTGGTATTTTTCCAGCTGCCGTGGGGTGAGCCACATCCCAGCTCTGACAGGAACAGCTAGCTGTGGAGGAAGCCAGAAAAGTCAGAAGGAAAAGCTGAGGAGAGCAGAGGGAGGCAGGCTGGGGTGCTTTGACTCCACTTTGCTCAAGTTGGAGGAGAGTCTAGGGCTGATTTGAAGGGAAGAGGATGATCCTTATATGGGGAAAGCCAAGGTTTTTGAAGTCAATGCAAACCTGTGCTGCTCCGAGTGCCAAAGTTTTCATGCACTGGATCATCTATGGGCTGACTCAGAAACACAGATAAAGGTACCTCCTGGCAACAGAGACTGTAGAGAAGAAAATAATTTCTGAACCTTATAATCCCCCACTATCTCACACCTTGACCCTTCAAGCCATCAGCTTTGCTGATGCTGGTGAAGCACCCTGCCTGGGTGAAGGCTGAGGATGAGGCATCATCTTGCTTCCAGAAGGGCTGACTTTGAGGCAGCTGCGGCTCAGATGTACCCGAAGTAAATAGAGTTGTTCCAGTCATGGCTGGAGGCACAGGAGGGCTTGTGGTTGCAGCAGGGGAGTGTTAGACACTGGGATGTGCCAGTTATTTAACGCTTTGAACTGAGAATCCTTGCTGTTTAAATCCTGTTATTGATTGGTGGCGTACCGCGTTTGCGAGAGTAAGTTGCACATTAACCTGCGGCTTGGCCAAACTCCAGTCTAGGTGGCCCCGCTGCCTGTCCCCCTCCATCTCCCCCCGGTTTGGGGGGACCGACGTGCTCCTTGTGTTGGCAGAGAGCGGCCCAGCTCACTGCAGGAGCAGCAGCACAGACAGGGCAAAGGGTTCTCTGTATTCAAGCGGAAAAGAACAATTTTCAGACTTGGCTAACCAGGTAAGCTTGCCTTTGAGGGCTTAGACTGATGCTTAAATCCCTAAAATTGGCATTTTCTGCTCTGTATACAGATTTGGGGGGGGGGAGGGGGGAGATGGGCCAAAGTTGGTAAATAAGGTCCTGCCGGTGCAGAGGGCTGTGAGATCGGCGGTGACACCGGGCAGCTAATCCGGGGCTGGGTGGAAAAGTGACAAGTTAAACCCGGAGCTGCAGCAGAGCTGCAAATTCCTGCCCTGCGGCTGGCTCATGGTCACTGCAGGGCAAGGAAAGACCTCACATCCTCCCTCTACTAAGGGAGACGCTGAGTGGGACTGAGGGGTGACCCTGCTGCTGAATGCCCAAGATAATTTACAGGGGGGAGGTAATTTTTTCTCTGATGCAGCCTCGCTCCGTGTCCTGGTAGGAGGCGGGTGGTGCCCCTTTATATTGACTGTGAGCTCCCCAATAACACCTACTGTCTTCTCACACAGCCAGGCCCTGCAGGCTGACCCTTGGGCTGCTTGTGTATCCTCATGGGCTCCTTCAAGTCGCATGGTTCTACGTACCTGGATGGTCTGGCCCTTGTTGACATCTGCCCTGGATGGCTCAGAGAAAGCTTCTTCTTCCAGCTGCTGCAGGGAGGTCAGGGATTTCTTCTGCCCTCCTTTGTTCCTCTCCTTTTCCTGCAGTTTCACAGCAGAGAGAAAACAAGGCAGTGACGATGGGACGCAGCATCGTGTGGGTATCAAACCCACCCTGCAGCATGTCATCAGTGTGTGATACCCAGCAGCCAGGAGCCTGCAGAGCTGGGAGGAGAACCAGAGAAACTGAAGGTCTCACTGCTGCCTGGGGCCAGTGGCATCCTCCCCCGGTGGCATCCTCCTCCTGGGGCTGTGGCATCCTCCCCCAGGGCCACAGCTCACTGGGAAGAGACCCATCAACTGAGGCCAGCATTGCCTTGGGGACTGTAATTGGTGCTTTGGTTTGAGTGCGTGCTCAGAGAAGGGAAGGCTGCCTTTGGAAGACTGATTTCAGCCATGCACATCTAGAAATCCCTCAATCACTAGCAGACACGTAGCTACGAGGGTCGTGATATATGAACAATCTATCTGGGGACCGTGCGTGGGTCCCCATCATCTTCCTCAACGAGGCTGAAGGATGATTGTACTCCCCACAGAAAGCAATTGCTCCCCAGCACACGGATGGGTGTTGGACAGGAGCGTTTTCCCCAGGATTAATGGGTTGTGTTGTGCGGGGGAAGCTCACTTCAGCTGCGTTTAAGAAGACGCAGGCTCCGAGGCTGCCTGCCTGACACCTCTCAACAGTATTAGTTTCACATCAAAAGAAAAAACATTCTCCTCTCCACACAACCCAGAGGTGACAACCATCTGGAGATGGTTAATTATTTGTTACAACAAAAAGACCCATCAGTGTGAGGCTGCAGCTTCTCTATAAAAATTACAGCCAGGAGCAGGGAGGAGAGAAACCCGAGCCCCGCTGGCTGCAGCTGATAACCCTCACGGGCCCTTTAGTTCTTATGGAAAGGACTCCAGGCTCCTTCCCACTAGTCCTGTCTAGTCTCACATCTTAAAAGTTGTCTCTGCCCTTACCTTTGGGACAAGGGAGGCACTGCCAGTACCTGTTTGAACAGGAGGGGCAGATGAGGGGGGTGACAATGGCCCGAGGTGCACTGGCAGGCTGGGGGGGATTAGGGAGGAAGGCAGGCTTTTCCAGGTTAATTCAGGGCTCCAGCCCCTGCAGAACATTTCTTTGGGTTACCTGCATTTTCAGAAAGTCGCTTTGGGTGAAAAAGGGCACGAAGCCTTCGGTCTGCTCAGCCAGCATTGACACCACGTACACCAGGAGCAAACTGGCCACCACCTTCTTGGAAACCATCACGAGAGTCTGAACGACAGAGGAAAGAAGATACCAGGGTGATAGTGGAGAGGGCTGTGTGACAAGAAATCCCTTTGGCTTTTGATCAGCTGCAATCTAATTTATCCACCAGCCAACTAGAGGTATATTTACTCTTCCAGTTGCTCCTGAGCTGAGAATAGAAGTGTCTTGACTGACAATTCACTTCTCAAACCTTTTTCTGTAAACACATTTGTTCTTGAGCAGTATCTCTGGGGAGCTCAAGCCCAGCCCTTCAGTACTGGTAAAGACTCCCTCTGTTCTGCAGGCTTTAGCCCTCTAGCTGTACGGGTGTAAGACCTGCACACATCCAGAGCAAAATGCTCCCATCAATCCCGCTGACAGCAAGGGAGACGGAGTGGTGCTGTAGGAGACAAAAAGCCTTAAGACAGCTGTTTTGTTAAATTTTGTTTTCATATTCCTCACTCCTGAAAACCTGCATTGATGGACTGAATCTTTTAATAAGTCTCATTGGGTCCAAGAGAGCCAGGAAGGGCATTTGCCAGCTCGACTCCATAAAAGCCTGGTATAAAGGGCTTTAAAAACTACCTTTCTGAAGTGATTTAACCACGACTTCACGTCAGAAGAGGACTTACATAAACATTAAATGTTCTCTTTAAATATTAAAATATTCTCTCTGGACGAATTTAATGAAGTCTGGTCCCACAGCTTAACTACTCTACCTGATTTGAGCCTGATCCTTAATTAGTTTCAGAAGCCTCTCGGTTTGGACATTATTGAAAAGACATTGTTAGGTCAAATTTGACCCCTAAATTAGATTTCCCATAAATATCAGTTGGTATTGAACTGAAGGCCGGTGGAAGTTAATAGATATGCCCTTCTGCAGCATTTGCCAGTCACATCCCATCACTGTTCCAGGCCAGGGGAGGGCTGAGGGTGGCTCTAGCCCCTCTCCTCTCCCATGGCACTTCCTAGGGCAGCACTGGCACCATCTCTCCCATGCCCACCCCTGCTGGGCTGTGGAAGCCATCAGCTGTGGCCCAGCGGGATGCTCTGGTTGCTGCAGTGATCAAAAGAGGATTTCTCAGGCTCTCCCCTTGTAATACAAGGTGTTGATATGCAGATGTGCTGATAACATGGCAGTATCTCATAGCATCAATCCTTCTTGCCTTTTCACTTATTCCACCGCCACAATAAAATACTGCCGTATACAAAGAAATCCGCCCAGCCGCCTCCTCCATCTCTTGCTGACTACCCCTTTGTGAATTGAGGCGCTCCCTCTTCCCCTGGAGAAACACCCCCAGACATGACTCCAGTCGAGAAATGTCATTTCTGAATGTCCCTTCCTTATTTTGTAAGCAGGACATGTCTTTCAGACCCGATATCTCTAGTTCAATGCCTCTCCAGGCAGATTCGTACTTTGTTGTTAGTGAATTTGCTTCCCAGCTACAAAGAGAAAGCCCAAAGCAGGAGGATCCCAAGCTCAGCAGCAGCACAACAAAGTACTGCGGTCGCATGGGGCTGGCTGCAGCGGTTCCCAGCTCTGCTTATAAATGCCTGAAATGGGCTGAAATGCCAACCTGGGGGCAGGAGGGGTGAACATCCACCTGGTACCGGCGTGAGCACAGTGACAAGACAGTGAGTTTATCTACTGAGCTGTCTTCCAAAAAGAAGAATCAGATCGTTGCTGTCAATAGGAACCGTCTGTGACTCATCCTCTGTCTGTTCAAAGCAGCTCCCCGAGCGCAGAGGGCACCTGGGGCTCCCTGCGCCTCTGCTGGGCGTCACCACAAGCAGGGAGGCGGTGGGATCAATGCTCCTACCATGGGGGATGAGCAGAAAACACCTTTCCCCTTGGTTTAAACATCGATTTTGTTTCCTCTTTCTTGTCAGAGCAATCCTGGCTGAAGCCAAGATGTGCCAGTAGCACCAGTGCCAATCTCAGCACCCAGGAGGTGCCCACCCCCCCAAGCTGGCAAAGGGCAGCAGAGACCGAGCACCTACCTGGGAGTGCAGCCACAGGGTGCTGGAGGTCAGGTCTCTTCTTGCTCCTTTTCACACCCAGATGCTCCCGCTGGCTTTCCCACCCTTTATATACGTGTAGGGGCACCAGTGTGTGATCACTTACCCACGCTGGGGCCACGCTTCCAGCAGAGCTGACGAGCCTGGTGTACGTGGAATCGTGTTTGCCAAGCAGGGAGCGTTGTTATCTCCATTGGATTTTTAGGAGTTTCTCGTTTCCAGGAAGATCCCTTTTCCTCCTACCCCAGGCTTTAGGCTGGCAGCTGTTAGTGGGTCCCACAGCTGGACAGGGCATCTCTGCCTCAGTTTCCCCATCTATACAATGGAAAATTTTCCTCTTTCCCAGTTTGTCTATTTAGCTCCTGAGGCCTCCAGGATAAAGCATGTTTGATGTGAGTGTATCAGTGATAAAACGATGCCTGTGTCTTAATTATATTTCTACTGTAATGTGGACAAATCACAACAACCACAACGTTGCTGCCCAGTAAGCGTAACACAGAGTGAGGCTTGACCCATGAGCATTACAAGCAGCTTAGATTTAAGGTAATCAATCCCCTGGCAGGATCCAGAGCTAAATATTAAAATAATAAATAAAACTAGACATGCTAAACCTCGCATCTAGAAATCTTTACAAACTGAGCAGACGAGTGGGGAGACACCGGAGCAGGAGGGGGTTTATCTGTCCACCTCGAGGGCCCCTTTCACACCCGAACCGAGCAACATGGGGTCCTGGACACACCGACCCCCCTCAGGGCAACAGAAGTGTCCGCTGCCTTCTCTGGCCAGACAGACGGGGTGCAGAGGAGGGCAAGGGACTTCCATAAGGTCTCATCTTGGGGCTCTCAAGACCGCCAGGCTGACTGGTGCTGGCGGGGTTGGGATCAGGGCAGGGTGCTTCTCCCGGGCGGGTGGTGACGCGTGAGGAAACCTGAGGGCAGCCAGGTGAGATGAAAGAGGAAAAGATGACTTGGGGAAGCAATGAAATCCTCCTGCATCAAATGGCTTTATGGGCTGTACGGAGGGGTGTGCAGCAGCGTTCCTGCCTGGCTGGTTGAGAACTAAGCACCAGCACTATTTGCTGGAGACAAGGGGAAAACCGCTCTTGCCCAAACCCATAAAATGCCTTTTCTGCCCCGGCTGCGTCGCAGGCAGTTGATACCGTGTGTACACACTGCTCTGCACCTCAGGCCTCGCAAGGGACTCGCTGCTGTCACTGCAGTCAATAACGCTCAATTTGGGGCCCAGCCCTTCCTTAAAAATCCTGGCAGCCACTAAGATGCTTCCCAGAGCCCGCACATTCACCCCAGCTTCTGGCTGGGCACTGAGGTGCTCCCGGCTATCGAATTCCAGAGAGGTCAACACCGACTTTCTCCCCGGGGCCCTGCATAGGTGTGTGGATGAAAAGGACCTGACCTGAGGGTGGGGGCTTCCTCGCCCCCCTCCTTTGCTCAGAATCTGCACAAAGCCCATTGGACATCAGTTCCCATTTTAATCGACTTTTCCAGTGGGTTTTTTGTGCTGTTATGATGGATGCAGCTGACGAGTCAGCAGATGGCGTTGGGAAGTGACAAATTAATTACCAAGAAAGGTCACTTTTTCAAAGCACTAAACTTTCCCATGTCTTGTCCCCTTTTACCTCGAAAAATGTGGCAGGCTGGCAGGTTTCCCACCCATCTGCGCTGGAGCTTTCTGCAATGGGAAGGACAACCTTTAAAAACAAAAAGGGAAGATGAAAATTAATCATGTCTGTATTAGCTGGATGCTGTCTGCCGGGCTCACCTCTTAATTATGCAAGAGTACTCAAAAGGGAAAGGAAACAGAGAATGGAAATAGGGGACCTGACTCCAAGAATTCTTCAGTGGAAGCACCAGCACAGGTGGGAGCGACAGCCACCTTTTTTTTTTGCCCAGTTCATGAAAGCAGCTTTCGGGGTGTCCCCGTTGCCCACACCAAATGAGAATAAATGAAAGGAAGGATGGCAGCTGGAAATCTCCCTCCCCGGCTTTACAATGGAAAGCAGATCTGTCCTGCTGCAGCCCCCCTGGCAGTCTGCAGCCCCCCGCACTCTCCTCGGTGTGTGGGGCAGAATTGCAGGCGAGGTTAGGAGCTTAACAGGGAGATGATGCACCAAATGGAGCTGCTCGCAGTTCTCCTCGTGCCTAGAGTTAAACGCTTGCCATAATTGGGAGTGATTTTAGCAGGAACCTGGCAGTCGCAGCAAAGCCCATTAAGCCATGTATCAATTGCAATGTCAAGGAATCAAGGGAAAATGAGCTTCCCTCTGCCAGTGACGCCGAGCATTTGTCTCCATGTCCTGTACTTTTCCCTCCAAGTCTCTCTGCGCTCGGGGTACTTTGGCAAGTGGGCTGCATAAAAAGCAGGAGGTGGAAGCCAACGTGAGGCTGAAGCTGAATTCCAGCCCTCAGCTAACGCAGCAGGCGGAGAGAGCCTGAAGGACCGAAATCCCTCACAGCCGCTCTGACTGACCCTTGCTCAGGCCTTGGGGTGTCCCCCAGCAAAGCTTCCAATCTGGGGGTGAGTGTCAGAGTGGTGGCACTGGCTCTGGCAGCCACCGTGGGCCAAATCGCCCACTTTTCCCCCATAACCAACAACCTCCTGGACGGGGCTGGCACACAGGAGAAAGGAGGATGCAGCTTTGTGCCTGTCGTTCGCTCTCACAGCCCCACCAGACCCACAGCAGCCAACAAGCTTGGGAAAAAAACGCATCCCCCAGCCCCAGTTCCCCTTCCCTTTGCTCCCAGAAATCTCTCTCTCACTCTGCTCCCATTACATTGTTCTTGTTTGGAGTCAGATGGGTCACAAAACCGTGGCGCCGTGTGCTCTGCCGAACCCAACGGCTGCAGTCGCGCAGCTGAAGCCGTGGGGAGGGCGTTCATTGTGGTTCTGGTTTTAGGCTCCCTGCTTTGGAAGCAGGAGCAGAAATCTCCTTCTCCTGGGCCAGGCAGCATCCTGCAGCCGCCGTCTGTGCACGGAGGGAGCAGGCGCTGCTGTCTGCGGCTGCTCATGAATAAAGCACCGGTGGCAAATTCTAGTGCGGTTCTCGAAATATTAACGCTAGATAAATATTTGAAGAATCACAGGCTTAAAACACATGTTAATTTGCAGCATAAATATTTCAAGGGTGCGGGCTTCCCCGCTCCCATCCCCACGCTTGCCTGGCGCCCACTTCAGCGTCTGCCCGCGGCTCGGCAGCCTAGCTCAAGGGGAATTCAGGGCCGGGCGAGAATCACCAACTCCTGCTGACTGCCCCAAAACGGTTCACCCTCCTGGTCCCAGCAGCAGATAACGATGCCCTAGATTAATGGGAACTTGTCTCACGTTTTTCTCTCTCCTCCAGCCCTGCCTGGTCCCAGACTGGATGTTCTTGGTGCTGAGGGCAGTGAGCTGGGGATGAGGTGCAGCCACGGGGAGGGGGGTGAAGGTTTGGATGGGTTACAGGGTGTAGGGAGCATCCTACCGCTTGCCTTTCAGAGCCAGTGATCTCAGTTTTACCTGTAAATGCACTGCTCTGGAGCTCTTCAGAACCAGCCTCTCCAAGAGCCCTCTCAGGAGCAGCATCTTTGCAGCAGACCCACCTCCAGCAGCGTCACACCAACTTTACATCCTCAGCACCTCTCCGAGTCCCTCTGGCTCTGCAACACACCTGCAAGAGCTTCCCACAGGCATATAAAGACATCCCAAAACTGGGGACACCTGGAAATTCTCCCTGTTGCCTCTATTTCCCCATGGAAGGACAGAAGAGAAAAGAGAGAGGTGTTTCTGGCCATAGCCTGGATGGACTCGGCTTCTCTACCAGTGGCGGAGGAGACAGGCACTGGCCAAAGCATCCTATCCCCTAACAATTGCCTTCCTTTGCAATTAAATAGAGAACAAAAATAAAAGTATCCTTTTTTTTGTATAAAAGCTGTGCTTATAAAGACTTCACAGACTCAGACAAGGAGGAGAAAAAAAACCAAGAGAAAAATGTTTCTTTGCTTTGTTTTTTCTTCCTTTTTGGTCACTCCTTTGCCATTCTCTCCTCGACGTGGAAGAAGTGAGGAGAGAAAGGAGAGGAGGTGAGAAAACACGGTGGGATGCAGCTCAGCTGTTTCCATTTTGGATTTCAAATCCAAACCACCGTGTCTTCACTGGAAGGCTCAGGCATATTTTTAGGAACGGTAGAAAAGATGCAGTTTCCTTTGCAGGAGGCTGGCTTCTCCCTCACCCTGGCTGCTCTCCCCTCACGCCCCACCGCTCTAACCTGCCGGGGTGCTGCGGGGCTTGGCTGGCAGTAGCCCAGGGGCCAGCGCCGGGCGACCCTGCCTGCACCCATCAGCTGATGACACTCTGAGGCAGGGAAATCACTTAGCACTTCAGAAAACGAGCTCCCTACCCCACTCACAGGGCATATTTATTAGATTTGATGAAAGAGCAATTTAGCCTTTACACACACCGGGCACCCACTGACCTTTTATTTTCTTATTGCCTCCTTTTACCCCCTCCTACCGCTCCCCCATCAAACAACATCCCCCGCTCCAGCACAGCCAGACGGAGCGCCGAGGCAGCGAGAAGCGCAGTGAATGGCCGCTCTGCGGGGCTGCTGGCGCTGTCAAACCGGCAGGAGGAGGATGTGGGACATCCTTGCTCCCGCCCGGGACAAACGCCCCGGTCCCGCGGTCCCGGCCGCAGGCGGCGTCTGCAGGTGAACCCCCTCGGGCTGCGGCCGGGGTCGGGCCGGGAAGGGGAGCAGGAAGGAGAGCAGTCAGGATCCGACCTGTTCACAGTTGTTCTCCATGGAGAGTTATCCATCCATGGGAGAACTGCGGCATGAAAAGGCATCGCTGTGCTGGCTGCTGCCAGCTCCCAAGAGCTATTTCCCGATACAGCAGACTGGATTATGCTGGATGCCCGGGATTTGCCAGTGCTTTCAATGGAGAGTCACCCTTCTCATCCCAGAAACCCTCAGCAGTTAATAGCAGTTTATCTGCAACAAGAGAGAAGAGTTTTGCTGTTGCTTTATCTCCTCTCAGCCTTTCAAGGCACCGATTCATTCTGCGAGGGAATGAGGAAACAGGGTCAGATGCCTTCAGGGTGAAAGAGAGAGCGCACGCGGCAAGGCAACGTGCTCGCTGGCGGGTGCTGCTCAGGGGAAGGAGCCGGTGAAACAGAGCCACACACCCATCCCGACTGGGAAAACCACATGGGAAACCCTGACACCAGCAGCAAGGCCTGCAAAGACTTTTAGTCCCGTCCAGCCGGGTCCGAGTCCAGCACAGGACTCCAATTCGATCAAACACCCATTTGATTCATGGATACTCTGCTTAGGTGATGAACAGCAGCCTCAGTGAGAGCTTCTCAGCTACAAAGGTTTTAGAGAGCTAAAGAGTAAAGATGGGGAATTCAGGAAAATAAATATTAATGAAAGGAGGGGGG
>VZTM01002588.1:369448-522959 GCA_013400555.1 Jacana jacana
CCTGCCCTTGCCTTGCTCTTCTGTGAGGATCTGCTGCATTTACCACTTCTCTTGCAGGACCTCGTGCCCCAGGAGCTCATGCAGAGATGCAGCCCCTGCCCGAGCAGCAGCCAGGCTGGGGGGAGCACACACCACATGTGGGAAGGAAAAAAAGAGGCAGAAAAGGGGAAGAGAATGGGAACAGCAAAGGAAAAGGGTCGTTGCTCCGATGTGGGATTCAATGTGCAAGAGGAATCAGTGCAAATCCCCCCACACACACTGGTTTCAGTGGCTGTGGGTCAAGCCCCGAGCGTGGGGGCTTGGCAGAGCCCAACGCATCGTTACATAAAGGGATGGGGAGAAGCCTGGGATGGGCTGGATGGAGGAAGTGAATCCAATTACAGGATGAAGGGCAAAGGGAGAGAAGGGCACATTTGGGCTGGAGCGGATCCCCAGCAGGGTTTAAAGCAGGGGCAGCAAGAAAAGGACAAAACCAAATTCCAACGCAGGACACCCAGCTGCCAGCAGGAGAAACAGGAGCCTCAAAGAGGGCAAACAACAGGGGACGGGGCTCTTCTGCTGGCTGAGAGTGTGGCTGGGGCAGTGACATGAGGGGTTCTCCCTGGGAGGCTCAAAGTACCCCCAGGACATGACATTTCTGGGAGCTGGAACGTGGGGTTGTTTTTCGTGGTCCTGCAGGGACGTGGGAGCAAGAACCCAGCCCAGCCAGGCCCTGCTGGAAAGCAGAAAACAAGCGAGCAACCCCCAAATTTCCTCTGTACTGATTCCCAAAAGATTATAACCCGGCTGGCCGTGGCACAGCAGTCTCCAGGCTCCCACAGAGAAAACCAAGGGCTCTGCACTAGAAATGGAAAAAAAAATGTAAAAAAATGACCCAGTTACGACAAAACGAAGCAGCATGTGCAGAGCATCGCTGCGGAGGGCTACCAGGCATCCACAATAAGGCCCTCAGGAATAACAGGGTTCAACTTCAAATGAGATTTACAAATTAAAAATAAAAGCGCTGGATTATTTCTGTTTGCCTAAACCCTCTCTTCTGACTGCTCAGCCCTTCTCAGAGCCACACCACAGCAGGCGCCGCTGGACACTGCGGAACAGAGGTGCTGGGGCCACACTCCTGCATCCCCCTGGAATTAAATTAAATAAAAGCCTCTCTCTTGCCTTTTTGGCTGGTCAGTTCAGCACCTGCCACCGGCTGAATAAAGCAGAGCTTGGGGAGAAGAGCAGGACACAGACCCCTGACCCCTCCTGAACACCCGCCTGGCTCAAATAGCCCATAAAACACAACCAAATCCAGCAAGGGTTTGACTGCAAAGGTCTCACAGGAGCAGACAGCATCTCCTCCCTCACACTGGCCATCATCCTCCTCAGAAGACAGCTCACTCCCCTGCACAGTTGCTGGTGTATAGAGAAATACAAAGAAAAGGGGCTCCAGGAAAGCTGGGACGAGCTCATGAGGGAGGGGAGCCCCAGGAGGGAGGGAAAGGGTTTGACACTGAAAGAGAGGAGATGGAGCTGAGCTGTGGGGAAGAACTTCTTTGGTGGGAGGGTGGGGAGAGCCTGGCCCCTAGGTTGCCCAGAGAAGCTGTGGCTGCCCCATCCCTGGAGGGGTTCAAGGCCAGGTCGGAGGGGGCTTGGAGCACCCTGGTGTGGTGGGAGGTGTCCCTGCCCAGGGCAGGGGGTGGCACTGGGAGGGCTTTAAGGTCCCTTCCAACCTGAACCATTGTATATTCCTAAGAAATATACTTGTGTTGTTGGATTTGCTGGGCTGTGCTGGCTGCTCGTCCCGCGGTGCTGCGGTGCCGGTGAGAGTGTCTTGCAAACCTGCCCACTCTGCACAGCCCCAGCTTATCACTTCTTTAAAAGTGTTGACAGCACCACACGGAGCGGAGCAGGTTCACAGCTGAGCCGGGATTGCTCAGCTCCCTGGCAAGAAAATGACAGGTCCCAAAGATACTCTGTCTCTCCAAGGAAATCCTGCAGTGCCTGCAGGGAAGTTACCTGGATCGACAGCAGGAGGAAAAGCCTGGGAGGTGCCAGGGGCCCGCTCCTTTGCGAATGCCACGCACATGAGATGAGGTTGGCAGTGGTGAAGCTCTCCCCCCTTCCCTTCTGGCTCCAGTGAATCCACTCCTTGCAAGACTGTGCTGGTGGGGAGAGCCTGGAGAAGGAGCTGTGATGGGGAACCCACCCAGAGAACAGGAGCTGGGGTTCCTCCTGCCCAAAGGCCGCGAGTGCAGTCCATCAAGGGCTACAAGCAAGACAGGAGACAGGCTTCTTGCACCCTTATTTCTGGGGCAAGAAGCAAGGGCATGGTACAAATAACGTCCCTCTGCACCACCAGGTCCTTGTCCTGGATGGATGTGAGCGCACAAGCCCGGAGGAGCGGCTGCCGGCAGAGGGCATGGCTGCCTCCTCCGAGCCGCCAGCCGTGGCCGAGTTAATCCCTGCTGGGGGAGGACCAGCCCACCGAACCGAATTGTAAATACATCTGTGCCCTCCTTCTCCCTGCCACACATTTAAATCTATTTGATCCACTCTAATGGAATGATCTACAAGTTTGTGCACACGCATCCTGCTTTGGACGGGGCGGCTGGCAGTGCATCGCCCATCACGACCTGTCAGCTCCACTCAGCCTCACCTCTGCCGGGAGCCGCCGGGAAGGAATCCAATTACAGGATAAAGGGTTTTCTTCCCCTCCATATGGTCTCTATAACGCTCTGGCTTTATCTTTCTTTAACCCCTTTCCTGGCGAGGGAGCTCACAAGCCGGGCATAAGCGGCTCAGCCCTGCGGCCACGCGTGGCTGCTATCTGATATGGGGAAACGAGGTCTTCCCAGGGCAGCCAGGGGTACCAGCTCCTGCCAGGGTCTCCTTTCCACCACGGAGGAAGGAGCCTCTCCAGAAGGGAGATTCAGCGCTACGAAATTAGCCAGAAGCACAAAAGTGAGCTCGGCACCGTTTTGCATTCAGCCTTGATGCTTGTGGCCAAGGTGCAAGGCCCTGTGCACTAGTCGATCACCAGAATTTAGGAGCAGATGTTGGCTCCACAGCTGATCTCCATCGCTTTGCTCTGCAAGTCATTCCCTGGGTGCCCTCAGCCAGGTCGTTTCTGTAACTCGTCAGGGAAGAGCCTTGCACAGGAATGGGAGAGGCACTGCAAAGGGCTCCAGGAAACCTACATAGAATGGTCAGAGTTGGAAGGGACCTTAAAGATCACTCAGTTCCAACTCCCTGCCCTGTGCAGGGACACCTCCCACCATACTAGGTTGCTCCAAGCCCCCTCCAACCTGGCCTTGAACCCCTCCAGGGATGGGGCAGCCACAGCTTCTCTGGGCAACCTGGGGGCCAGGCTCTCACCACCCTCACACCAAAGAAGTTCTAATCTAAATCTCCCCTCTTTCAACTTTAAACCATTGCCCCTCATCCTATCACTACACTCCCTGATCAAGAGTTGCTCTCCTGGGGCTCCCTTCGGGTACTGGAAGGTCCCTCCAGGTCTCCCCAGAACCTTCTCTTCTCCAGGCTGAACATCCCCAGCTCTCTCAGCCTGTCCTCATAGGAGAGGTGCTCCAGCCCTCTGCTCACTTTCATCCCCTTGGTTCCCTCTGCCTGTCACTCCAGCCCAGCAAACCAACCGTAGCAGCTCAGCACAAGTTAGTTGTTTGATTATAATTATCATTTCTTGCTTTACACAGGACATGAAAGCCCAGAGCAGCTCAGGGCTCCGTCACGCAATGTGCTGACAAACAATGAATAAAGACAATCTCATCTCGAAGAGCTTAGCAAAGCAGGAAAAAAACAAACCAAAACAAGCAAACAAACAAAAAAAAAAACCCAAACCAAACCTGCAAGAAGGAAAAAAACCCTCCCTTTTCTTAAGGACAAACACGAGGAACGGCAGCCTCTCCTCTCGCATTAAACAGGGCCCACATTTTGCTGTTGCCGCCTTTGCGGTGGAGTCAGCACAGAAGACAATTGAGAGCTCTCTGGGAGACAGCCCGCAAAGTTTCCCTGCTAAGAGACACCAAATTAAAGCCATCACTTTCCATTTCTGCGACAGAGAGGCAGAGGGAACCGAGGTTGCATTCAGTCCTGGAGGAACCAGCTATCCTCTCCCGTGTCATTTCCTCCTGCTGAGTTGACTCGAGGCCTCGGGCGTCGCTCCGGCGGCCGCTGACCCGCAGAGCTCTGAATCCACCAGCCCCTGTCGCCCAGAGGCCACCCTGGCTTACCTGCTCCGTGCTCAGCTCCCACGAAGGGGAAGGGTCCTGCTCCAGGTCTAGGTGAAGGTGTTGTGAAAGTCCTCTGGGTCCAGCTGTTGGCACTCCTCTGTATGAAAGGTTTCTGGCTGCTGTACATGAAGCCAAAGGAGAGGGTTTGCCCAGGGCAAGGAGAAAAAAATCTGTGAAAAAAAAAGGGTTGCTGATCCTTCTCCCCACCACCCAAACCAGACGGTCGGCTCACCCCTTCTCCCCAGAGCTGTGCTTCGTTTGCACAACTCCTGGCTCTCTGGGAGGAGACAGGACACCACAAAGATGTGGCAGAAAGTCTCACAGAGATGGGAGGTGAAAATTACTTTCTGAGAGACAAAAATGAGTGTTCCCATGAAATAACTGTGTTTGTGTACAAAACCTTGGGGATGCACCAGAGCCCTCAGGTGCTGCTGGCACTGACAGCAAGGTCCAAGTCTTTTGAAGCCAGACCATCTTAGGGAAACCTTTTAGCTGAAAAGAGTTGCTCTCTGTCCTGGAAGTTGGGAGGAACACATGGGAATGGAGATGCACATCTGTACACAGCTGTTTATGTGTACGAGCTTTTCCAGTTTCTCCTTTAATATTCAACAAATTCTGCAAAAATGTGCCCAACTTTTGTACATCCAGAAGCCTGACTATGGTCAGGAGAAGTGTGAAATACCTCAGGGGGAAGCTTTGTGAGAAGCAAAGCCATGGAACTCCTCCATAAGAAACTCTCAAGAAAGAGCTTGTGGACAGACTTGGAAAGAGCCAGCCTGGGACTTTCACGGCTGGTGGTTTCACAGGATGTGCAGTGAGATCCACCCAAGAGCCACAGCCAACCCATGGGGATTCCTTCTCCCGGGGCACCTGAGGTTTATGTGACCCACTTACTCTTGCCACGTCCTAGATCTGCTCCTCTTGGACCCGTCCAGAGGGATCAGCAGGTCCGCAATTAGGACATCATTCATCCCACGCTCCTTTGCCTTCCGCTCCTGCCCTCTAGGTCTGAGGCACTCCAGTCTTGCAGAAGATCTCATTCATCCAGCAAGACAGCATTGACTTTTTCCATCCACCTTGTCTTTGCCGAGGGCAGCGGTGGGAAAGAGGCTAACAGCTTATGGCATTAACAGATCAGGGCCATTAACACCACCACATGTCAGAGATTAATGGAAGAGCCTCGCTAAGGCGCCTTAGACAGGTCTCCTGGAGAAGAAGTGCCCATGACCCAGAAGGAAAAAGATGGGGAAAGAGCTTGGGATGGAACACTGGTGCTCCAAGCTGGCACTGACCCTGCTGAGAAGGGTTTCAGTCTTGTGTGTGCTGGGATGGGGATCCCACATCCCAAACTGAGCATTTAAGAGACCAAGAGAACCTTCTTTCCATCCCGCTTGCTCTCCCAGTGTGGCTACTGGCTGGTGCTGGTGTTTGGTGCACTGTCTCTGGAGGGAATTCAGGATACCAGCACTGCTGAGTCTCTCCCAGGGACACTCAGGTGCTGCTTCTCCAGCAAGTAGTGGCACTTTGTCAGGCTGCTTTTAGGGCTGTAGCTAAGGATGCCTCCTAAACCCACCAGACCTTGCAAAGCTGCAACCCAGACTGGTGGCCCACTTGCTGGGATGAGGAGGAGAAACAGGAGGAAGCCTCACCAGCAGCTCCCTAGGAGACGGGAAACCCCCAGGATGGATGGGGCATGGCCAGCCCTGCCGGATGGTGCACTCCCTCCTGTCCTGCCAGAGATCCTTGGAAGATCAGCTGAACAATGTATATCCAATGTATTTCATCCCAAAGGCAAGGGAGGAAATTTGGAGTCCTTGTACTCCAGCACAACCAGGGTGCTTGATTCAGGGTGTGACACAGCCAAGGGACCTGCCCTGACAATGCTGTGTTTAGCAAGACTGAAGCCTTTGGGATGGGAAGTCCCTGAAGTGGCCCTTGACCAGGTCAGTAGAGCTGTGTTTTGCCCTGTACTGGAGACATGTACCCACACCAGGCAGCATCCACCATGAACCAGGCACGCAGAGCACAGAGCAGCCAAAGAGCCAAAGCCAAGCCCACAGCTCCCACCCACAGGGCTTGGTCCAGCCTTCCCCCAGAGACCCCCCCAAGATCAGTGGGACAGAGCTGAGCACTCCCCAAATCCTCCCATAGCATCCTTCAGCCTCCCAGGGACACCCCAAAGGCTGTGACCCACCACGGACCCGAGGATGGGTCCCCATCAATCACCCAAAGAATCCGCTCCCCAACTCACCACCCTCCTCTTCCAAAGGGCTCCCCACCCCACCCCTTCCTCCCCCCAACTCCTTAAACAATATTAAACACTTAATGGCAATTAATAGCTTTAATGCAGGTTTTGGGGCCAACTGGCTGCTTAGAGGGTGCTTAAACCATCAGCCCCTCTCAATCCCGTTGCCCTTGTCATACAAAGTTAGCCGAGCCCCTAATCCGGCCTCCCCCCGCTCTTCCTCGAGGAGGCCGAAGGGTATAAAACCTCCCCGGGCACCGGCAGCCCCCGACGCGGAGCAGGGGCAGCGCACCACCTCCCGTCCCCTCGGGATTTACTGCCCTTCTTCTCCATCCCCTTGGTTGGGGGGGCGGGGGGACACCCCACAGCTGGGTTCCTGCCCGCACTGGGGGGTGGGGCTGCACTTTCTTGTGGGTTTTGGGGTTTTTTTTTTAATTGGGGTTGAAGCCAAATTAATTGCAGAACCAAAGCGTTTGGTGTTCAAAACGAGCCCCAAACCTTAAAAGCAAAGCAGCTGCCGTAGCACCGGCAGGATGAATGGGACAGAAGGTATCAACTTCTACGTGCCTATGTCCAACAAGACGGGGGTGGTGCGAAGCCCCTTCGAGTACCCCCAGTACTACCTGGCCGAGCCCTGGAAATACCGCGTCGTGTGTTGCTACATCTTCTTCCTCATCTCCACCGGTTTGCCCATCAACCTCCTCACCCTCCTGGTCACCTTCAAACACAAGAAGCTCCGGCAGCCGCTCAACTACATCTTGGTCAACTTGGCGGTGGCCGACCTCTTCATGGCCTGCTTTGGCTTCACGGTCACCTTCTACACTGCTTGGAATGGCTACTTCGTCTTCGGCCCCACCGGCTGTGCCGTGGAGGGCTTCTTCGCCACCCTGGGAGGTAAGGGCCATTGGGTGGGAGCTTGGGGTTTAAGGGCCAGGCTTGGCAGCGGATGATCTTGCTTCTTCAGGGCTTTGGGAATCCAATTCCACCCCTTCACTGTGCCATCAGGATGGCTGTGATGCATCCAGCTTCCCCCCCATGCAGAAAGCCATCACTTGCCATGCAAGGCGCTGCTTCCCTGTGGCTTAAAGTGGGGATAAAAAGAGAGATTTAGGCAAGTTGGACCTATACACCGAGAAGTGCCCATCTCATGATGAGCAGGACAAGGCAATGAGCGCCAGAAAGGGATCCTTCTTTGCAGGATCAAGCCTGGGGTCCTCTGGCCACACTGCCCAGTGTCCATTCAGGGGGTCTCACCCTCAGGTTGCCCGTTTAGCAGAGACCTGCTGGGGGTGACCACACCACGTCCCAAAATCAGCATCAAGCGTCTTTGCCAAAAGCCTTTTCTTGGGAAAAGCTGAAGCGCTTGGGAGGGCTTGGGGAAGGAAGAGACTCCCTTGGGAGAGGAACATTCGGGAGAGGGACCCTGCAGGGGTATGGGCACAGGGAGGAGGAGGTTGAGACAAGGAGACGGGTGACAGCTTATCTAGGGACAAAAGGAAATATGGCAGCTCTGAGGCAGAAGAGCCAAGCAGCAGCATGGAGGGGCAGGAGGATTCAGGGCTGTGCAGAGCTTGGGAAACCGGGGCCAGGCTTTGCAGCAGTCGCTCAGCTCTTGTCCCAGTTTGCAGATTTGGGTGCCCTCGGGAGCTTCCTTATTTCGCTTCTCAGGGACACCAGAGCTGCTAAAGGCTTCACCCTGCAGAAAGCCCCCCTGCAGAACAGGGAGAATTCGTTTCGCACCCCGTGCCCACGCAGCCAGCCGGGCCCACTCCACACCTCCTGATGGATCTGACAACCCTGAGCCTTGCTGCAGATCCAGAACCCCGGCAAGGACCTCACTTCTTTTCTTTTCCCCTAAACGGGCAATGCAATTTCCTACAGTAAGGCTGATCTGGGGGAGGAAGAGAAAGTAAAACAAACAAACAATGAAACAAACAAGATGGATATTCTGCCAGGGAAAAGCAAAGCTAAATCAAGATTGAGGCTGAGGATGGGCTTGGGGTCAGGAGATCATGGGGGTCTGCACCATTTCTGACCAAGTGGGCTTTCAGGCAGCATGACTTGCCTGCTCTTCCAGTGATTTTATCCAGGAAAGAACAAGGAGCCTCCTGTTCCCGGGGAGGAAAGTTTGATGGGAAGCAGTGGCTGTGCGAGCAGCGGGTCTCCAGCGGATGCTGGCACAGGGTGTAGTTATCAGCAGATTATCACAGCTGGGGGCATTAGCAGGCTTACAGCACCGACTAAACGCTCCCAATCCCCTGAAGTTTAATTATCCCTCATAAATACATGTGCATGCATGCCTGCCCACCCACACAGCCTCCCCCACACACATCCCCCCCGACCCAGCACTGGTGGAAAATTCATGAAACACATCTAAAGGCATCAACAGGTTTGGCTGCATCTGGCATCTTTGCCGGAAATTGTGCTTCCTCATGCCCAGGTGGAATTCACACACACACACACACACCCTTGAGTTTTAGATGATTACAAAGCCACCACAGCCCCCTCCCCTGTCACCAGGATCCTGCTGTGGCACAGACACCCCCTCCGCTCCCAGACACACTGCACATTACAGCTGGCAGAGTCTCAGCTCTTCGCCAGGATGCTGGTTATCCCTCGCCGATCCCCAGCCCCTCGGTCCCCTCCGTGACCACAAAGACCAAGCCCAGAGGAGCTCTTACCACCACCGTACGCTCTCTTTTTCCCTCCCTCCCACAGGCCAAGTCGCCCTCTGGTCCCTGGTTGTCTTGGCCATAGAGCGTTACATCGTCGTCTGCAAACCCATGGGAAACTTCCGCTTCTCCGCAACCCACGCCATGATGGGCATCGCTTTCACCTGGGTAATGGCCTTCTCCTGTGCTGCTCCACCCCTCTTTGGTTGGTCCAGGTGAGTCAAAGGATGCGCAGTGTCAGCCCCAGGTGCTGTGCAAACACCCCTGTGGGACAGGAGACATGGCTCAGGCATGAAACTCCCTGGGCTCCAGGCAAGAGAGGCAATGGGGCAAGCCAGGGCAGAAATGGGACCTCAGCTGTCACTCTCTTGGTGTCCCCCAAGCAAAGGCAGCCACAGGCTCAGCATCTCCAGCTGCAAGAGCCCTTTGTGCTCCCTTGATGTTCTGCAGGGAAAGAGGGGCTTCAATAGGCACAGCTCCTCTCACCCATGCTGTGAAGAGCCCATTTCTCTCTGCAGACCATAAAGGCCTCGTTGGCTCCCAAGCAGACCTGAGCTCCATGCCTTTGAGCCAGGGCCCCTCCAGACACATCCTCCACCCCCTGCAGCAGTGGGGGTGAATCCCCCAAGAGCTTGGACCCACCAAGCTGGTGGTTCTAGTCCACTCTTGGCATAGCTCCATGGGCAGGGGGCTCACAGCAGACAGGGGCTCAGCCACATAGGAAGGCAATAAATAGCCTGTTTCCCATGGGAGGAAGCAAGTCTCACAGCAAACCGAGGCACCACGCTCAAGTGTGACATGTTGGTGTGGCTCGTGCTGGCCCTGAAGGAGCTGAGGGCTGCAGGACCAGCCAGGATGGGTGCACGGAGCACAGAGAAGCCGAGAAGCAGCTCACCTGAAGCACACATGGCCGTTCTTTGAGTATCTCCCATCCTTGGGGAACTGGGTCCTCAGGTTGAACCCCTCCCATTACCCCCAGGGGAGGCCCTGGGGAAGCTCCTAACCTTTCTCACCGGCAGATACATGCCAGAGGGGATGCAGTGTTCCTGCGGCCCTGACTACTACACCCACAACCCTGACTACCACAACGAGTCCTACGTCCTCTACATGTTCATCATCCACTTCATCATCCCGGTCGTGGTCATTTTCTTCTCCTACGGGCGCCTCATCTGCAAAGTCCGAGAGGTAACGCTGGGAGGGGAGGAACAGGGACAGGGAGGGTGGCTGGGGTGGGAGAAGGGAGGTGGGAAGCTCTGGGGTACCCCTCATCACCCCCCCACCCGCAGGCAGCTGCCCAGCAGCAGGAGTCAGCCACCACCCAGAAGGCAGAGAAAGAGGTGACACGGATGGTGATCCTCATGGTGCTGGGGTTTATGCTGGCCTGGACACCCTATGCTGTGGTGGCGTTCTGGATCTTCACCAACAAGGGAGCGGACTTCACTGCCACGCTTATGTCAGTGCCTGCCTTCTTCTCCAAGAGCTCTTCCCTCTACAACCCCATCATCTACGTCCTCATGAACAAACAGGTGAGATGCCCCATGTCACAAGAAGTGAGCCCCTGCCCTTGGTCTCCCAGCACTCCTGGGGTCACTGCAGGTATCTTGCTCCTCCCCATAAGGGACTGCATCTCAGCCTGGGAGGGAACAGCACATCTGGGGGCTGTTGGGGGCTGCCACGTGCAGCACATCCCCCCTGGTCCCCGGTGCCATCAGTCTCCATTTCTCATCCCTCTTCAGTTCCGTAATTGCATGATCACCACAATCTGCTGCGGCAAGAACCCCTTTGGGGATGAAGATGTCTCCTCTGCTGTATCCCAGAGCAAGACCGAGGTCTCCTCTGTCTCCTCCAGCCAAGTATCACCTGCATAGACCACGGACAGTTTGAACTGGGGCGACCCGCTGAGCTCAGGGACCGAGCCAGACACCCAGGCACCCACGGTCTCGTGTCACACAGCCCCCCCTTGTGCAGTGACCCCCTCCCTGGCACCAGCAGTTAGCTGTGCACATACCACAGTAGCTTTCCCCCCAACAAGTGTAGACTCCCAGCCCCAGGCACACTCTCCGGGGCACCCCTGCACCCACCAGTACCAACATGGCACGCTGGGCTCTTCCCCACTGACACAGGTCCCTTCCCCAGCCCAGGAGCCGGCCAGCTTTTGGGGACCATCTGTGTGTCAGCACCACCACCACCACCACCCCCTCTGTTGTCTCCCACTTCCTTCACACCATATTAAAGCAGCAGCAGCCAGTGGGACACCCCAAATTGCAGTATTTTCCTCCCTGCTGCTCTGAAACGCGCTCCCTGCCAGCATCCCCGCTCCCCAGCGCCCCAGGGAGAGCTGCAGAGAGCTCGGCCCTCATTTGCAAAAATTAGGCATACAGACACCATCACAAAACCCCCAGAAGAACCAGCCCGTGACCAGAGGGGTCCCAGCTGCCCCTTTCCAGCCCTCGAGCCTGGGGTTGGCCCGAGCCGTGCGCCCGGCTGCCAGCACAGCCCATGGAAATCAATACCCCTCGTCTTTATAAATCAATATAACAGATGGAGCTGGGAGCAGGCTCCACTTCGAGCCCAGCTCCCTGTGTCCCCCAAGACAACACTGTAGATATATATTTTTTTTTGTGTCTTGGAACCTGTAAATATTTGCTCACATACTTTGAAGTCTCTATCTTTCTCAGCCCTTTCCTTCCTCCTCCTCACTCCAAGGCAGAGAAACCATCTTCCTCCTCCGTTCCCGACACGCACAGCCAACCTTGGAGGGTGGGACCGGCACCCGAGCGCTTTCCTGTACATATTTTATAAATAAATAATATTGTGTCAGCACAAGGACTTCTACAGTCAAGAAGTAGGGAGTAAAAAATAAGAAATAAACAGAAGCAGCACAGAGAAAAAAACCAAACCCCACAGGTGCTCAGTGCTTGTCCTTTCTGCTGGGCTCTGCTGAGAAGGTGCTGGTGTCCAGCCCAGACGGCGCAGCGCTGCCGGTGCAGACACAAACCTGGGGCTGTCTCAGAAGCCATGGAAAAGGGGACGCAGGTCAGAGGGGAGAGCAGCGACCACCCCCAGTAAGGTGACAGCCCCATGAGATGGGGCACCACGGGGGTTTAGAGGCAGAGAGGCACGGAGCGGGCAGCCGCTGCCGCTGCTTGTACCACAGTGCTCGCCGCCCAGCCTGCCACCAGCCATTACCTCCTTGCCCTTTAATATTTAAGCATTCCCCACGCAGCCTTAAATAAAGCCTCAGCAGAAGAGCTTTTTGCAGAGTTCAAGTTCCCCTCCCCACGGGGCCTTTCGAGTCAGCGTCGTTAAGGAATCGGCAGAGTCAGGGAAATATTGTTCCCCGTGTCAGTGAATTTGTTACCGAGACGGCGGGAGATCAGTCCCCAGCGCAGCCCCTGCCAGGGCTCTCACCCTCTGCCATCCTCCCCATTTGGCACAGGTGTGACCCCTTTCAGGCCTTTTTTTTTCCTCCTTTTTTGGGGTCCAAAGCAACCAAACCTCATGGAAAGCCCAAGGCTTGCCCCGGGGATGGGGATGCAGGAATAGGAATGACCTTGTGCTCCAAACCAGCAGCACGGCTGAGCCTTGTGGGGCGGGAGGGGGAAGGATGCTGCCCCCAGCCCCAGTTATCTTCAGGCACCCAGCCGAATTCAGGGTTCCTGGCCAGCACCCACCACTAGGGGGGGGTTACCACAGGAGCAGGTCTCAGCACAGCTCCTGCACCAAGGGCCACGCTGAATAATTCATAGCTCGCTCTCCCCGGGTCTCGGGAGCCTCCTTCCCTTCGCCTACAAAGCAACAAGCCCATTTCCTTTTGTTCTTTGAGGCGAGGGAGAAGCGGAGGAGTGGAGGCACCGGGGCTTTTTTATAGCCAGCCACCGAACACACCACGTGTGAAGGTGAAGGAAGCCTCCTGGCCTTGCTTATCACACCCCCCCAGACCCTCCCAGGCTTCGGAGTGTGATATACCACGGGAAGGCAGCCCTCTGTAACCACACTCCCCACACGGAACATGCTGCCTGGCTGCATCTCCCCCCCACTGGTGGGGTTTTTTATAAATCTGTTTATATATTTAATTTGTTTTAAAAGCTGCAGCTAGAGGTGAGGGCTGCTCGCCTTCCTCCGCCGTGCAGCGACGCTGGAAGAATCCACAATGATGCAGCAGACCCTGGAATCGGGGCAGGGGGGAGGACGACAGCAGCCCATGGCTCATAATGGGAAGCTCTGGAGAGCCAGGGGCCACCTCAGGGTGGGCTGAGCCTTTGTAGCCAAATTTCCCAGCACACCAGAGGGATGGAGCCCAGTGCCCCAGCTCGCTGGGCAACGGCAGATGGTGGCAGTGAAGCTGGCATTAATGCCTTCTGGCCGTCCCCCACCCCCAGACCTGCACCCAGCTGCCTCCCCAGATGTGTCACCACCCACAAGCCAGATGTGTCACCATGCGTGACACCACAGTGGAGGAGCGAGCATCGTTCTGGAAGGCAGTGGAAGTCAGGAGCACCCAGCCTGGCCCTGCAGCCCCCAGGGTGCTTCGCAGAGGGCAATCCCTCCAGCAGAACAGCCTTAAAGGAGAAGAATCTCTCTCAAGAACTTTACCTCCTTGGTGCAGCCACCCTGCTGCGAGGAGCCTTCTCCAGGTGGATGCTGCCCAGCCAGGCTGGGTGGTGCGGGATGGCCAGCGACCCTCGGTGGTACCAGCAGCTTGGAGTCACCTACGAGGCAAAGGAGGAGACGTTTTAACTGGGGCTGTGGCTGCAGATGGGAATAAAAAGAGAAACCTGTACCCAGAGCAACCCTCTGCTTCTGCCACCACTCCCTCTCCAGCCCAGGTGGCCCTGGGAGCAGCTGACGATGATGCTCACCTCTCCTGGAGCAAATCCCTCCAAGAGGTTAAAGCATCCAAGCACTGCTTTCCCCCAAAATCACACAGTCTGGCCAGGCAGGGGCAGGGGAGGAGCACGGCAGCCGGGCAAACCATAACCAAAAGCTACAGCCTCATCCAGCCCTCATCAATTCACCCTTTCCCTGGCAGAAAACATCCCATTCAAGGGGGTTTCTTTTTCTTCCCCCTCCTCCTCGTTTTTGGAGGTGTGAAATCATAATTCTCTCGCAGCTGCCAGCCAGGCCATGCTCCCCTCATTTTTCAAATCCAGGGGCCTTTAAAGATGTTCTTTATTGATCCAACACTTATTTATATGCGAACAATAGGAGAAAATGGTTAGTTCAGTTATTAAATTTAGAGAGCTGACAAAAGCAATCAGAAGATATATCACTTAATAAGAGATTAAGAGGAAAGCAGCAGGGGCCCAGATTTCTGACCCAGTGTTTCAGATTGTTTTATACGTGTCCATCTATGTATTTTTACTGCTCAGATGGCACCATAATAAAATGATACAATCCCACGCCTTGCCCACAGGCTTTTATCACTAATTGATTTTGCGGCAGCTCATCTGATCTCAATTCTAAAGGCTTTTGTGTGGGCTGCACGGAAGGGGCATCTCTGGGCAGAGGGAAACCTGGGGGGAGCTGTAGCCAAAGCCCAGAGCAGGACAGGCACAGGGAAGAGCTGGAGCTCAGTCCCACACCATCCTCGCTGGGACAGACCCAGGGTACCAGCCACTTGCCACCCTTGAGGAAGTCATGCCCGATGTCTTCCTCAGCTCAGCCTGTGGTGTTTGTGTGCCCTGGCCAAAACCACCAAGGGCTTGGGTCTTGGTGCACATGGAGCCGAGGAGCAGCACATGTGCCCCTCCCACAGAGCTGGTGGCACTTGTCCCTCCTTCCCCTTGCTGCTGGGACCATGGCTTGCTGTCACTGCTGCTGGCATGAGTAAATCAATATTTCCCATGATTTGGAAAGGCAGACAAATGGGAACCCAATTGCAAGATTTCCTTAACTCATGTTCACATGGTTAAGCTTTAATCCATCTTCATTATGTTTCTTTTCACTAAAGCACCTCATATTACAAGGACAAGACATCCAGTGACAATTATTTATTCTTTGAAGTTTGATGAACTTCATATGCAGACGAGACCTGAGCACAGCAGATCCTGTTGATGGATCTCTGAATAACCATTCGCTCAAATACCCCGGGGCAGGAGCTACCCTTTAGGACCCCTGGAGCACCCCCAACTTTTCCCATATGGGAAATCCCCACCAGCAACATGGAACTGGGAGACCCCCAAACCCAGCCCTGAGGTTCCACCCCTGAAAAATCATTTGGGAGTTGTTTCTTTCCACTTTTCTGCAAAGACATTGATATTTTTCAGGCACTGCTTGCTTGCAGTCAGCCAGGACCATTCCAGCATCGCTCATTCGTAGCAGATAACTGCACACAGAGCAGGTACCATCACCTTCTCCAGCCTGAAGGCTCCTCCGGCTGCTGCCACCTCAACCCACATGCAATCGAGGAGAGGAGCCAGACTCTGTCAGGAAACAGAGACAGCTGGAAATTTGGGCCCAAAGGGCATTTCAGTGTCTAACTCTTATCCCCGCTGCAGCTGGGATTGCTCCTCCTTACCCGAGTATTGCCGTCATCTGTTTTAGGAAAACCGCAGTAATTGGCTCAATTCATTTTAAATCAGTTATCGTTTGTGCAAAGCAGCAGTCGGGGGAGAAGCAGCTTGTAGTTAATAACATCCCTAATTTGGAGACATCCGCAGGGATGAGGAGGGAGATCTCAGCACGGGGCCCTTCTCTGGTCCTCGCCCCGTGGTGGCTGCAGGGCACAGACAGGGATCCTGCACCAAAACCTGGGGACAGAGGCAAGGTTTAAAGATGGGGTCCTGGCCCAGTGCCACGCCATACAGCATCATCCTGCCCCGGGGCTGATCCCTTTCAGGCTGGGACATGGCTTTCTCGGGTTTCTCCTGGGACATATTTATCACGTCTGAGTGCAGGAGCAGCAGCCGGGACGCCGGAGGGCCTGGCTCTGCCTATTTGTCTCTGCCAAAAAGGAAAAGCATCTCCTTGTCTGGCCGCGCCAGCAGCTCTGGAAACAATAAGATAAGATTAAAAAACCTCCCTCTTCCTTCTGTGCCATCACACTCACAGGACTGGGGGGGGTCCAAATTCCACCCCAGCCCCTCTCTGGGGTGCATGGACCCTGGTACCATGGGGAGAACCTGTCCCCCAGGGGCAAAGCTGTTGGGATTTGAGCTTGGGAGGATTCCCCCTGCCAGTGCCAGGGAACATTGCACAGCCCCAACAGCCTCTCTGCCAGGAGGCTGAGCCCAGGGATACCCAGACGGTGTTTGCACCCCCTGGGAGGGTGCATGAGCACCCTTATTTCTGCCACTTCCCAGCACGGACATCCCCAGCCTGCGCAAAGGCTCCCTGAATCCATCAGCGCTGCCTGATGTCACGTTAGCAGCAATAAAAAGATTCAAACAGCAATTCCTTACTTTTATGAACGAATGGCCCTGGATGGATGATTCAGGCAGCATTCAATTCCCAGCAAGAAAGTGTCAGCAAAAACCCAGCCTCTTTCATGTAGGTGGATAACTGCAAATAAAAGTAGGGAATTATTAGCACTTAATACTTGGTGGGTTTTTTACTCCCTAGTGCTCTTCTCTGGTAGATGCCAAGCACTTTAGATAAACTAACAGGCGGGGGGAGCTCCTGAAGGGGAGGTGCTGGATTGTGAGGGTGGCTCTGGACACTGAGACCATCCCCATCCCTCTGACAGGGCCCTCCACAGCCTGTCCCCTCCAGAGCCCCTTTTCTCCTCCCCATGGCCCCTTCTCCCATCTCCTCCCCACCTCATCCAGCCCCTCCTTGCCACCAACTGGAAGCCATGGGACCACCAGCCCCACCGTGGCACAAGCCCCCAGCCCCGGAGAGGGGTCGAGGGTGGCTTCTCCGTGAATCTGGGGCTGCTCGTGACTGTGAGCGGCCGTGGAAGCACTCGCCAGCCTCCTCCAGACTCTCTATTTCCCCTTCATCAAGACTGCCTATATTTTTCTTGTTCATCAGACTGACAAATGGGCAGAGAACAGACTTCTGGCTATTTCCTGCGCAAAGCTGCCCACTCCTCCTCTCCCTTTGGCGGTGACTGAGAGCTGAAGAAGCAGGAATAGCATATAAATTTCCTCCCTCCCTTAATAAATACCTCTATTACCTAGCACTTTCTCCCAGCTCTCTCTGGCTGGCTGCTGCAGGCTCCTGCTCGCTCGCTTGGCGGCTTGCTGCCCGCCAGGCAGACGTGATAAACTCAATTCTCATTTCTGTGGGGAATGAAGGGCAGGAGGGCTGCAAAGGGCCGGGGGCAGCGCGGGAGGGGAGAAAACCCCTCTCTGGGGTCTGTCTGCCGCCTTGCATCGTCACACGGGGAGTCAAATGAGTTCATTTATTAGGGAAGGTGGGGCTGGGGCTTCTCTGGCTGCCTGGCAGCAGCTCGTGTCCTCTCTTTGGACACCCTGCCCTGGTCCCCAGGGACCCTGGTGCTGTGGGTGCAACTGCACTGTGCAGCTTGCTGGGGGAGGAACCTGAGATTTAAGGAAATCTCAGGGAAGGAGTAAGGTCAAACAATGCTTAAAATCTCAGGGAGAAGGTGCAGGAGGGTTTGGCCACAGAGGGAAAGGCATCACCAAAGTGATTTGAGCTGTGGTCACCAGCAAAAGAGGCCTCCCGAGGCAGCTTCTTTCTGCTGGGGAGCAGCAGGGATGCAGGTGGCTTCTGCTGGAAAAACACTGATGGCAGAGAAAGTTGTGATGTCTCAGGAAAGGCAAAATGCCCTTCTGCCACCCTGCAGAAGGCCACCAGCACAGGGACAAAGCAGGGGGACCCAAAGGAAGAGGCTAAAACTGGACACCCCCACATCTATGCCAGGACAAGCACATCCAGCTTGGGAGCTCTGGGAGGCGGAGAGCCCAGGCTGGCACGGCTGGGGTGGCAGGGGATGGTATCCTGGTGGCACTGCAGCCCAATGGCCTCCTGCAAACCCAGGTCCACGTAACTCCCCATCTGCCATGGGCACAACAGAGGAGGGGAGAGACGTGTCCCCCCCACACACACCCCCACAATGCAATGGGTAGCACTCAGGGTGTGCAAAGCACACCAAAAAAAGAGCCCTAAAGCTACAGAAGCCACAGACAGGACCAAGCTGTGCACCTCGGGGCAGCACACTGGGCAATCAGCAGGATTTTCAGCAAGATGGGAATGTCCCTGCAGCACAACCCCCCTTACACACACACACCCCAGGGGGTCACTTGGCATCAGCACAGCTCTGTGGGCACCGAGACATCTCCACCACCCAGAGCTCCCCGCCAAGGACGTGCCAGCCCCGTGACAGCTTGTTTACCAAGTGGCCCTGCCCAGAGGCGACTCCTCAACACATTTCACTCCCTTCGATGCTGCAGGGAGACAGCAGCGAGCTGGGATTCATCCCCTGCCTTTGCCAGAGCAGCTACTGCCTGTGTGCCCAAGCAGGACTGCTGCTGCTGCACACCGGGAAGAGCATCCCATGGAACACCCACCGCAGCGCCCTGCTGAGACTGCCCGAATCCTGCCCTCGGCTCAGCCCACATCACCAGCAGCCCTTTGGGGGATCAGGCCACCCCTTGGGGTACATCTCCTGCGCTTTATGCGAGTGGAGTTTCTGTGGTCCCACATCCCATCTCTCACCCACTGAGCAGGTGACATTGCTGTCCCCATTCCCTGTGGCACAACACCCCTTTACAGCCCACAAACAGCCCTCAGCTGCCTTCACCCTCACAACCGGATTGATGGCAGTGCTTTGCAAAGCTGGAAAAAAAACCCACCTCAAAAAGCAGTATTAGGGGGTGGGCAGCCACCCAATTTCCCCCATAGCTGGCACTTGGTGTGTCTCATCTGTTTCCTGGAGTCTATTTAACTTCTAAATTTAACAAGCTTCTAAACAAGTAATAGCAGCAAGTGGCAGCACCCGGCTCCCAACCTGCAAGTGGCATTTCAGGGGCCAGGCCGCCATCAGCACGAGCAATGGGAAATTTCTCAAATGTCTCTTTGATTTATGGCTCTAGTTAATTCTCCAGGAGGCCTGTGAGCTGCCCCGAGTGCACGAAACCTCAGAGGATAAATAATTTAACAGGTGGTTAAATATTCTTTAAGGTCTGGAGAACATCAGCAGGAGCACAGATTTCGGGGGATAACACAAAACTACAAATTGAGCACAGAAAAGAGGTGGGGGGGGGAAGGGGAACGGCCTGAACTGGGCACTGCCACAGGGTTAGTACTGAAGAAACACTAAGACAAGGCAGCAGAGCCTGTGCCATGGGAGGGGAAAGGCTGGGACATGCCACCCAGCAGGATCAGAGACAGCAGGGAGCAGGCCTAGCCAGGGGCTATTGTGGGAACATCCCACCCAGCTGTGCCCTGCCAGCTGTGCAATGCAGATGTGCAGCATGGGCTGCCCTCCCTGTGCCAAAATAATTTATTAAGTGAGGAGCAAGGAGGGAAGCAGTGGGAGAAGAGTGCCCAGGGCATGGGGGCAGGGGATGCTGCATCACCTGGCAGGGCTCAAGCAAAGCCACATCTGGCTTCAGGTGATGCTGATGCTCAGAACAGCCCCACAACATGCCCAGTACACCCTGGTGGCCTTGGGGGCCACTCTGGAGGGACACAGAATTTGGGCAGCAGATGCTTGATGAAAAGGGATGTCAAGGGGTGTTTTCCCCCCCCATGCAATCCTCCTGAGGCAGAGATGAGGGAGGCACACCCTGCACTGGAGGGGAGCGAGCAGCCTTTGGGCTGGTGCTGGAGGAAGACCCTGGAGCAAGAGCCACCACTGACCCACGCAGAAGGATGGAGAGAAAAAAACCAAAACACTCCCCTTGGAGGAGTCCCAGCACAGTTTCAGTCTCAGGTCAGGGTGTTTTGGGAGCAGCAGGGTGGCCCTGAGCCCCGCAGCCTCCCCACCGCACCGGGTCTGGCTGCCGGGGAGCCCGGGAGAGGTAGATGGCAGCAAAGCCTATTTCTTGCTGCAGCCGGGATGCGACAGCCCTGTCCCTGCTCTGGCACCATCCAGCCCTGCGGGCCATGGCCCCCAGCAGGTATTTACAGGCAGCCCAGTCCTCCCCTTTTCCCGTCTGAGTTTTCCACCGCAGCTCCTTTTCCCCAGGCTTCTCTCCTTGAGCACGACTCAGACTTCAGGCTGGATTTTCATTTCTCCCTGGTCAGGCTGCATCAAGCCCATTAGCCAGCCAGGTGTATATAAATGCCTCTGAGCCCTTTGGCTCTTTGCCTGCCTCCCCATCCGACTAGGGCATCCTTGGGTACCAGCACAGCAGCAGCCAAGCTGCCACCTCAAGTTCAGGTTCATGGGGGGATGGTGCCTGTCCTTTTGGGGACCACAGGGTGTTCCACTGCAGACAACCCACCCCACTGTCCCCTTGTGGGGAGAGGGCCAGCCCCACTTCCCCCCTACATCTCCAACCCCACTTCCCCAGCCCTTTACTCAATTTTTGGGGTGCCTGCTGTGGCTCAGCACATGATCAAACAAGCAAAGCTTTAGGGAAGATGTTCCCTCAAAATCCCTCCCTGGAGGAACCCATGGGGTCTCTGACCCCCACGGGTCCCACACCAACCAGGGAAGATCACAGAATCATGGAATGGTGAGAGTTGGAAGGGACCTTAAAGGCCATCAAGTTCCAACCCCCCTGTCCTGAGGGGGAGACACCCTCCAACCTGGCCTTGAACCCTCACAGCAAAGAATGTCTTTCTGGAATCTAAAGATGAGCAGGTCTGTGTCTACATTGGGCTGGGAAGGGGAGCCCACACTCAGCCCCTGTCCCAGAGGGATTATCGCAGCTGCCCCTGATAAATGGATAATGAATAATTCACTGTTGGCTTTTGCTTTATGAAGTATTCATTGCATTCAAGCTTCCCAAGGTAATTAACTATCCTATGAGCCCCATGTAACACAAGCCAGCCACAATCCATCTTCAACACTTCATTAGCAGGTCCCCACGCCACTTCAATAAATTAAAGTGGAACAAACACACAAACAAAGCTTTCCCCTCCCCGAGACACCACCCCCTCGGGACTGAGCCATCACTCCCCCAGAGGAGGGCACTTCCATGGTGGGTGCCAGGACTGGACAGGCACAGGGTAGGCACCATGGTGCTGGGGACGAGACACATTTCACCTCAGGGCAGTAACACCCCCAAAGTCGAGCTGGGCAGGGGGACTCCAGCAGAGCCAAGCCTTCCCCTTCTTCTTGCAGAAACAATACAAAATTTTACCCCTTCTCCCCACCCGGCTGCAACACCCCACCACCGAGTTACCCACCCTGCTCAGGGCCCAGTGCACTGGTCTGTCACCACTGCTCCAGACCCACCCCCGCAGCATGGGCTGATGCATGATGTGGAGCTGGATCCTGCCCCAGAGAGGCACGAGTCACTCCCGCAGCCACCGCTACGGGTCTCAGCCCAGAGATGAGCCCACTGCAAGGTGACACAGCCAGCAATAAACACAGACTGGAGCAGGACTCATCACTTTGATAGATGTGTAAAAATTTCCTGCAGCCTCCCTTGCTGAGTCAGCCTTTCTGACTTCAATAATTTACAGCAATAAACAGGAAGATAAGAGCAGGCGCGTGGGGGACGCAGCAAACCTGGGCGAGATGAGAAATGGCTCTGCTGACAGTCCTGTTTGCAGGGATGGCACCCAGCAGGGCAGGCAATTAAAGCCAATTTCTTGAGCCCGGCTCAGCTCACACCAAAACACTCAGCCCCAGCCCACGAGCACAGAAAGAGCCCCAGCTCAGCAGGAAGAGTGACTCCCAAACCCCGTCCCTGGGGTTTCCTGTGCAGAGCCTACCTGTGCTCTTCCAAACCTCAGAGGAGCCCCAAGGTCTCTGCAGGGCCTCACCAGCTCCTCTCCCTGCAAAACCTCCCCTGTGGCTCAACCAGCCCCTTATCAAGGGTGAAGCCCTGGGTGTGCCCTGTCTTCTGCTAATCCCCAAATTGCCCCACCTGGGGCTCAGCTCCTTTCTCATCTTCCCTGGGGCTGCCAGCCCCCTCCCTCACCCCTCAGCTGGGCTTTCCCACTCCTTGCTTTCCTTGTGCCTTCCCCTGCCAGCTTCACACTGCCTCCTCCAAGCCTTTTGGGAAGCAAGTGGAGCCGCTGGGCTTGTCATCTCTGCTACCACTTACTGCCGCTAAAGATGTGTATTCCCAGGATCCAGGCCTTTTCTTTTGCCCTTCCTGATCCCTCTTGCTGCCACAACCTGTCTCATTATTCCTTGCCTCATCGGGTGCCTAATTAAATTGGTCCCCGGATCCCACTGGCTTCACCTTGCAAGTCCAGGTGGGAATCTCCATTCCCCACGTGCTGCTTGGCTGCCTGTATGTATGGGCATCCCAGTGATCCCACAACTGGCCTCTCACTTCTGGCATCAGCCCAAGATGGGCTGGACAGTGAGATGTGACACCCCAAACATGGGGACAAAGCACGTGCCGGTGTCCCCTCCATAAGGGGCTGAGTTATGGCAGGACCCCCATTGCTGAGAGTAATGGTGAAAGAAACTGACATCCCTGAGCTGGAAAACTGATGGGTTTTTTGTCTGAAAGTAACCAAACAGCTTGAGGGAGGGCATCCTCCGTGGTGGGAGAAGCAGCCAGTGCAGCTTGGCCCTTCTCCATGGCTGGGGGAGCTGGGCTGTCCCCAGCAGCTCCAGCAAACACTGCCCTAACAGGGGGAGCACGTGGGCTAAATGTGGAGCTGTGTATCCTGGCCCCAGGCGAGGTCATAATACACCTTCCTACTCCCAGTACATGTGTCCTATCTCGTTATGAGCCCTGTTAAGGAGAAAATTTAATAAAACTGCTATATTGCAAAGAGAAAGCAGCAGTTCTGGAAGGCAGGGTCTGCCCAGGCAGCGCAGCTCAGGTGGAAGGGCCGGGCTGCACATCCCAGTGGGGATGCGGGGTGGAACGAGGCACGGGGTTATCCCGGTGGCAACGGGGCTGCCCCAGCTCCTTGGACAACCAGCTCCTGTGGGCTGGGGGCAGCAGGAGGCCCAGGTCAGGGCTTCCAGGTGCCCTGTCCCATGGCCACGTGTCCTCCCGGGTGTCACCATCAGCTACAGCATCTGGTTTAGGGACCCTGCGGGGCACGATCTGCAGATGTTGGCATCTGCTTTAACGCCCTGTGTTTGCCAGGCAGAGCCCAGGCACGCAATTTTCATTGTATGATATCAACACTTAGCCCCAGCGTTGGCGATGTCAACCCTAATTATTTTCAAGAAGTCTTGAGGGCTGCAGGGATAAATCAATATAACTAACATGTTCATGAACTCTGAATCGTGTTCCTAACGGCATTAGGGCTTCAATCTGAATCTCAGAAAGAGTGAGTTTGGGTCAGGTGTCCCCCTCCCTTTTTCTTTCACTTATTAATCTTCACCGTCTGTTTGTCCTCGTCCTCATCCCCTGCATCCCACGAAGGACGATGCTGCAGTGAGTGGCGGAAAGGAGCTTGAAACTGGGATGGCTCCGTGCTTTTCAGCCACAAAAAGGAGATGGAAACCTGCCAGTGCCACCCCAGGCAGGCACAGACAGGCACAGGCACAGGCACAGGCAGAGGCACAGGACTCATGGATGGCCACTGCCACCTTCCCCAGATCAGGGCCGTGATGCTCTTTTGCCCCGGGCAACCTCCTCCTCACCAGTGGCTCTTTTCCCTGGCTCTCGGGCAGCCTTCTCCTCACCAGTGGCTCTTTTCCTCTGCTCTCAGGCAACCTCCTCCTTGCTGGTGGCTCTTTTCCCTGGCTCTTGGGCAACCTCCTCCTCTCTGGGCTGTGTGACGGGGCTGTCTCGCCTCCCCCGCCTGCGGTGCAGATGGCCCAGCATATGGGCAGCCTCCCCTCGCGCTCGCACCTTGTAAGCAGATTCTGTCAGGTTTAAAGAGGAAAAGCTTAATTAAGCAGTTGTGTGTGTACAATTACGTCCTTAATTATCTCTGCGTTTCACTTCTTTGTTGTTCTGTGTTTGCAAGAAGTTTGGTAACAATCAGAGGCGACAGTTCCCTGAAGCGGGAGCTTTTCTTTCCCTTGTTCTCTCTTTCTCCCTCCCTCCTGCTTCACCTTAGGGACCTCGTTCTGGACAGAGGGAGCTGTAGGAAGACCCTCAGCCAGGCAAGACCCCACAAGCCCCGAGCCAGGTCCCACCTCGGTACCCAAACCAGAAGCAGGTCTTCAGAAGTGCTGTGGAGGCAAGGTGCAAATCCAGCGGGTAAAAAGCTGGTTTAGCCAATTTATTATTATTCCACACTTGTGCTACAGCAGCATCAATGCTCCAGCCCAGCCCCAGCACAGGCGGGGAGGCACCAGCCCTCACCCCAAACACCCTCGAGTATAAATAAACCCCACGGGAGCATCATCAGGGTGATGCTTAATTGCACCCACACCAAGGGACTTGCATGCAAGGGATGGCCCTGCCTAATTAATTCCTGCAATTACTCCATTCCACCCCATTTCCCAGCTTGGGCTACATCTCCATCCCGCAGTGAGGCAGGAATTGTCCCCGGGGCTGTCCCGGTGCCCCTCGCGCTGGGCAGGGCTCAGAGCTGCCTCAGAGACTGGGGACAAGCGGCAGGAAAAGCAACGGGCTTCATTTGTGGCGGTGCTTTTATTTCATGTGAGGAGCACTAAACAGTCATAAACATCCAGAGTTGGGTATTGGAGCTGGGGGTGGTTTTATTGTTTGTAAGTCCTCAAAACTCTGCCATGTTTATGAAGCTTTTATTAAAAATAAGCCCAAACTCTCACTTCTCTAATTGAGCGTATTTCAAAAAACACATTCCCGCTTTTAATACAGGGGTATATTTATATCACCATCAGTTAATTTTTATTTACCTTGTAGTGAAACTCGTCTTCATCCTTAATTCCCAAGCCCGTTTTTGCTTTGAAATCAGAATTGGACCTAACAATCAGCCGTGTATTTAACGTGCCATTAAATTCTCAGCTCTGCTTTCACAGCTTTCAAACCAGCCGGCTTAAAATACAGCGGCGATCCCCCTTCTCCCGGCGTCGCAGCAGCCCAGGCAGCGACAATGAATCTTCACACGGCTGAAAGATGTCAAGCGCTGGGGAACGAGCCCAGAGAGAGCAACAGAAATGATTTGGGGGGTGTGGGGGGTGTGTGTGCAAAGCCAGAGCTGCGGGCAGGGATGAGAGCGCTGGGGGGGGGAGCGGTTCAGAGGTGGCAGAGGGGAGGAGGCACGATCACAGCTCTCAAAGACTCAGGAGCACCGCAGGAGAGGAATAAAAATAATAATAATAAAGGGATAATCAGTCCCCTGGGGGCGGGGAAAGGATTAACAGGGTTTCAGAGATGGAGAGATTCAGGCTGGGAGGGAGGAGAAGGGGAGGTGAGAGAACCTCCCCTCTGTGGAGGGTTACAGAGCCGGGAGGGAGGCCGACAGGGAAGTCTGGGGTCTGTGGGAAGAAGCTGGAGCAAAACTCATCCTCCTCACATCCCTCTGCCCCCCCCCACCTCAGCCCCACTCCTTCCCAGCCCCGAGAAGGGGCTGCCTCCAAGTCTGGAGCTGTAAATGACGCAGTGGAGGTAGCCATCCACCCCTGCCACCGTGGGAAGGAGAAGAAACTGGGGCAACTCGGTTTTCCCTATTGCCAAACTGCCCTGAAATCCCTTTGAGTGGCAGCAGGGTTTCTTGGGACACGGTGGGACATCAGCCTGTGCCCCCTGCCCACTGCTGGACCCAACACCTCCAAACTGTGCCTGGGGCAGCTCCATTCCCCATCCCTGTGGGGAGGAACCACTGCGATGGAGACCCAGATCCTGCAAGGGCTGATGAGAGGGGCCTGGGGGACCCTGGTGAGCGGCACCTTGATGTTGGTGAAGAGAAGATTAGGAGACAAGCGGATCACAGCCTGTAATTAAACACCCAGGGAGGAGGTCTGTGATGCTGGAGAAGCCTTTCATCCTGCAGTCAAAGCACAACTTCCCAAGGGATGCGGGAAAGGCACCAGCGCTTTGGAGGCTTTCACTGATGTCTCACCCCAATCTGGCTCCAGTTCTGGGGTGCAGTGGGGTGAGGGTCTGCAGACCCCAGCAGCATCAGGATCAACACAGCAAAGGACCTGCTGCTTCTACCCAGCCCTCATCATCATGATGGAGGGGCAGCTTGGGATGCAGGAGATGCTCCTGGCTGGAGCACAGGGTGGAGAAACGCATTTGTGCCCCAAAGACACGTCCTCGAGGATGCCGAGGAGCTGAACTGGGGGCAACCAGGGCTCGTGTGACCCCGACATCTCCTCTTTGCCCAGGCATCCTTGTGCTCTTTGGCCGGGAACGCTGCAGAAATTGGCCAGGCAGCGCCCACAGCAAAAAGCAAACACAATATTTTAAAGTCCTTCCTGGCGTAACAATATCCCGGGCGCTATTAATAACACTCGTAAGGAGTTGTTCTGGAACAGATACGATTTTTATCTTGACGGCGTCTCTTTAAATCATTTTTATCCCCATGAAGTTTGCACGAAGCATATTTTCTGTGCAACATTTATCTTGCCAAATATCCACCACCCCTGTTTATTACTCACTCCCTCTTTAACCATTACCAATGGGACTGGTCCCCACCCTCCACTTCTGCACTGGTTCCCAGCCTGTGATGCTTCTCCTCCCTCCCTCCCTCTGCCCCACAATCCCCCTTCGACATGTGTTTTATTGGTGGCAGCAAAATGAAATCAAATGCTCAAACCTCTGTGGCTGAGAAGCCATTGGGAGGTAGGAAGGGGTGTGTGCTTGGCTGCCAAAAACACCCTTAGTGTCTTTACCCATCTCATTTCTCCAGCTAAAATTCAAGTTGATAAAAATGCAGAAAATTCTCCATCTTTCTCTGCAGAAAAGTAGCCACAGCCCCTTCACTGCTGCAAGGAGCTCTTTCCAAAAGAAGCTGGTGCATTGCAACAGCCTCTCCCTGCTGCCTCCCTCAGCTTCTCCCCACCTTCAACATCAATTTTAGAGGCTCCAGACCCCGAGAAGGGACCCCTGAAGCTATGACAAGCTGTGGGACGGGTGGCTTTGGGCAACTTCTTAGTAACTTCTATGCAAAGGCAGCCTCATGGCTCTTAAATCAGCCCACAAGGGGTGCATCCCATGGGGATGTGGCCCTGAGAGTGGAGAAGGAGGTGGCAGGGGTATCACTGGTGCTCCTCTGGCACCAGCTGCATGGAAGCATCTTGCTCTTTGCAGCTGGAGCCGTCAGGGAATGGCTCGGTTCACCAGCACCTGCAGGAACCGGGCAGCAAAGCGGGAACACAGTGGAGACAGGGAGCAGCTCTGCATGGGTGGCTGCAGGGGAAGGGGATGGGGGGCCTCATCCAGCCCCCTCGCATGGCTGGAGGGGAGCAGAGCCCAGCCATGACTCCTTGGGGATGGATTCCAACCAGCGGGAGATGGGGAATAGAGACAAAATCATTTGGGACAGCCTGAATGGGCTCAAATGCAGTTCTCTAAGGACATTTTGGCTCCACTACCTCCTTGCAGGGGCATCAACTGCCCCAAATCTACCCTCTCTGCCTGAGCCACCCCTTCTCCTCTTCCCTTGCAGCTCCTAAGTCTTTCCCCCACCACACAGGTACCTGGGCAATTGCTGGGACAAGCAGCCAGAGCTGGTACATCACGTTGGTTCCTTGGGCTGGGTGGGCTGCGGTCCTCAGGGAAGGACCGGGATGATGGTGAGTGTTTGATCAGCAGCTGAGTTTGCAGCCACAGCAGCGTCACTCGCTGTCCCCAACAGCCTCCTCGGTGTGGCAGATGGACAAAGGCACAGGAAAACCTTGGGGCAGGGAAGGCAGAGCCAGGCAGCAGGAGGGACGGCGGCAGGGGGCATTCCTGCTGTCACATCCATCACTTGCTTGGAAATAAAGACATTTTTAGAGGAAAGCTGCAGAGGAAGGAGCAGATTCCCTGACACAACATAGAAAACACCGATTCTGTTTATAGATGGCCCACGCGGGGCTGAACTCACCCCAGTGCTTGGACTGGCACAGGGAGCCCAAAGGTGGGTGAAGGTGCCCATCAGAGCAGGGCTTGGGATGCAGGCACAGCACCAGGACCCTCATGGTTTGAAATACCTAAGAGTAGAGCATCTCCACCAGGGACGGGGGCCTGGAGGGTGCCACACAAGCCCTCTTTCTGCCCGCCAGCCCCAGGCACGCTGGCATGGCGTGCCGAGAAGGAAGAGATGGCGGAGCAGAAGGTGTAGCAGCCCCGGGCGAAAGCAATGGGTTGCAGCACATAATGTAATTGGAGCGGGAAGGGAGGAGGGAAGCAGGAGCGCCGCGCCCAACAAAAAGCAGATGAGAGCCGGGAGTAATAAAATATTCCCAAACCAGATTAAGAAATTACAAGTGGGGAAGGCAGAGCGCTGGCTGGGCACACGGTCCCGCTGCAGCTGGGGCCGGAGCACACACCTCCCCGCAGTATTGTGTGTTTTTATCGGATGAGGCAGCTTGCCATCCCGCTGTGAAAATGAATCTGCTCGTGGCGTATGATTAAAGCCAAGCACTCCCGCTCCCCTTGTTTCTGAAGGCTTCGGAGGCCTTTTTGAAGGAACACCTGTTACCAGGACCTGGTTAATGACTCATTTGGGGAATACTCCAGGCTCTTCTCTGCTTAATAGGTTTTGCATGAGCGGAGCAGGGGATCCAGGAGAGACCAGGGCACCTGTAAGCAGCAGGGTTTGTTGATCCCTGTGAGGATTTGCTGCTTGAAGCGATTGCCGTCGCTCCCGGACCTTGCTCTGCCCTGCAGGGACATGAGGACCACATCCTGCAAGGGTCCCTTCAGCGGGAGCACCGGGGAGGTGTTCCTGGATTGCTGGTAGTGGAGGACCTGGCTGCATTGCTGACAGGCTTGGGAAAGGCTGGAAATTTCCAGGTGCCGAGGAAGCCCATCCTCACAGCCGGCCCAAGCGGGTGGAACGGCTGGTGGGCACCTGACAGCTCCTGACCTTTGCAGCGCTCGGCTGGAGCCATAAAGATGAGATTCATTCTCTCCCTCCTAATTTGAATTTTTGGTGAAAGACAGGAGTCCCCTGAGCGTCTGCATTGCCAGGCACAGGTCACCTGCTGTTCCCTGCACTGGGGCAGCGAGAGAGTTCGGGCTGATGCGGTTGCAGGGTGCAGGCTCCATCTCATCCTGCTTGTCCTGCCAAACCCCACCTCTGGGGATGCTCATCCATGAACAGGAGGCACCGTGGTGTTGTGCATGGACAGACAGCCCCAGGAGGAGAGGCCCAGTGTCCACTGAAGAGTATGGGGCATCGGACTTTGTAGGATGGTGCCTTCAAAGCCCACCATAAAGAGCCCCCCACAGCCGGGGAAGCCCACAGAGCCCATGCCCCAGCCATGCAAGGAGCTGGCACAAGCTGCTGTGCAGCAGCCACATCCTTTAGGAAGGACCAGAAATTGCTCCAGAGATGGAAGAGAGAGAGTAGAGGGAAAGCACTTCCCTGGAAAAGGCATCCTAGAGGTTCAGAGGGCCGAGCAGGGGTTCTGCCCACCAGCTCCAGAGCAGCCAGCAGAGGAGCAGACACTACTGCACATGAAATGGGAATGGCTCCTTTGGTAGGAAGTTTTTCCTTCCCAAGGTGTGGGCAGAAGGCACATCCCCGCTGTCAGCAGCGCTGCCAGTGCCTGGCAGTGGGTAATTAAAGCCTTTATTCAGTGCCTGGAGGCACGGAGGCATCAAGGGCTCTTATCAAAGAAGAAACCCAGCGGTCTGGCTTTGTGCAGAGGGGAGGGAAGAGATGCCAAGGCTGCCTGTGCCGGCTTAAAGAAAGTTTTGGCTTCATTCTCCTCTCCTAACTCTTTAAATCCACCTTGTGAACAACTAATCCACGTTTATACACTGCTCCACAGTGTTCAGTTGGGTAGAGGCCAACTCCTGACGCTGCAGTCGGGGCCAGATTCAGCACGTGGCTGAGCAGGTCCATCACACAACAGTGGTCCTCGCCCTTTTCTTGCTCTGGATCTGTGTCTGGGTTCAAAGGCCCCATGGCTCTATGTGATAAAGGAAATTTCTCCCTCTCACCCCAAATACCCACTCTGCACAGGATGGCGATCCAGGGGTTCCTCTGATCAGCTCTGCTGTGGCATCTGGAGATGCTTGGACACCATCTGTACCATGCAAAGGACAAAAGCAGCCACTCAAGATGGGCAGGAGGATCTACGTCTGTGTCTGGGAGGGACAAACAGCCCCCCAGAATCCTTGGCAGAAGTCCTGGCTGCAGCTCTGTAACACACACATACATACACAACGCTGAGACCTCACACAGCTCAGTGCTCTGTGTGGGCAGATCCCTCCTCTGCTGCGGCACCAGGCCAGGTCTGCCCCTTTCCTGCAGTGTGACTGTGCCACGTCAGGGCTCAGCAGCTTCAGCTGGGGAGCAGGCACCTGGAGGGGATGGGGACAGAGCTCCAAGGTGGAGTGAATTTTCCAGCTCTCAGATATAAGGAAGAATCATAATGTCATTTATCATCTTTAAAGATAGGCAGAGTTGGCGAGAGAATGAATTCTTCTTCATAACCCAGTTCCCAGGATATTTTTACTGTGCATCATAAATTATAATACCTTTTTATTTTTACTTTATGGCCTGTCCCTTGCCAATTCTGGTGATTTACATCCTTATTCCCCCCCCAGTGCTTTAGGAACAATCCCTGCCCGTCTCTCTCCTCCTCCCACCAGCTCCCCAGTCTCTCCCCTTCCACCAGCCCCTTGTCTACCTATGCTCTGCACTGGGATGGGGCTGGAGAGCTGTGAGCATCACTGGCCCAGCCAGGAATGGCTGGTACCTCTGGGCCCCTGCAGAGCTCAGGCAAACATAGCCTGTGGCCACTGCTTTTGCAGCGATGCAGCAGTGCAAGCCTCACGTGCAGACGGGGGAGACCACTGCTAGCCCCTGGTAGCCCTGCACTAGCCCAGCACCTCTCTCAGGACTGAGCCATGAGGCTGAAACAGCCTCCGACATACCCTGTCCCAACACACCTGGTTTTAGAGCACAGCTCCGGATTTTTCCACGACTAGCACGGCTCCGAGCTTGCTGAGCTCGGCCCTGCTTCGCTGCAGCCTTCTCTCTGCCACGTGTGTTCGGATTTCTGCACCAGCAACTCCTGGAACCGCAGTGGTGTTGGCCAGGGTGGGGATTTCTGCTCCGTTTGCACCTGAAATGCAGAAGGGAGCACCAGCAACGCGGGTGAGTTAAGGTAAAACTCAGCAGCTCCTGCCCGAGCCAGCACAAATGACCCCAGACCCTCGGTAGGAAGCCCCGAGGAGCACAGCCCACCCGGGACACCCTTCCACCCCACCACCCATGGCTCTCACCGCTGCGGCAACATGCGGGGTCCCACAGAGGTCCCACTGCTCAGCTCAGCATCACCCTGTCCATAGCACAAGGATCTCAGCACCCATCACTGGCTGCCAGCCTCACCAGCATCCTCCCACCTCCACTACTGGATGGGACCAGCCCAGCTGAAAGGTGCTGGGGGGCATCTCCCCACACTCTTTTCCTGGCAAAACCCTCTGCTGTTAAAGAAAGAGCAGTTTGCAAACTGCACTGGGTGTGCAGCCCCCCTGCAAGAGAGGGGGTACGGCGAAACAAGGAGACACTTCCAGCCCGACATTGCACCCACAGTGGAAAAATCAGTCATAAAGCAGGAGGCAGAGGGGGGAGAGGTGAGTTGTTTATCCCTGAGAAATATGGAGATTTGCCGCGATGAGGCTGACTAAGAACATTACATTGGGCATGCTAAGCCGCAGAGTTTCAGCAGGTTTATTCAGGGCTCAGGCGTTAGGCTCCCTATCAGGAGGGAGGCTTTAAGCGTGTCGGGGATTTACAGGCAACAAGAGAAGAAAACAGCCAGCTCCTTAGGAACAGCCCGGCAAGGCTGACGTCTCGGGCAGGACTGTATTTTCCTTGTGCTCTAAGACGCTTAGGGGCAGGGACTGTTAGGGCCACAAAGATGATTAAGGGATTGGAGCACCTCCCTTATGAGGAAAGGCTGAGAGAGCTGAGGCTCTGTGGCCTGGAGAGGAGAAGGCTGAGGGGAGACCTTATCTGTGTTTACAAGTACCTAAAGGGTGGGTTGAAGGAGGATGGAGCTGGACTCTTTTCAGTGGTTTCCAGCTATAGGACATGGGGTAACTGGTACAAGCTGGAATATAGGAGGTTCCACTCAAATATGAGGAAAAACTTGTTTGGGGTGAGGGTGTCAGAGCCCTGGCAGAGGCTGCCCAGGGAGGGTGTGGAGTCCCCTTCTCTGGAGACCTTCCAGCCCCTCCTGGATGCAGCCCTGAGTGCTGTGCTCTGGGCAGCCCTGCTCTGGCAGGAGTGGGACTGGGGGAGCTCTAGAGGTCCCTTCCGACTCTGACAATTCCCTGTTTCTGTGATTTCATGACTGCCTTTCTGAGGCCAATATGGGATTTCTAGGACTAATACAAACTCAATCACAGCATTTCACATGTTCCCATCCCTTTTTCACTGAAATTGGGAGCCTCAGCTACACGCCCGGCAATGGGAAGTCTCCCTTGGGCAGACCCCTGTGGGTGCACCCTCCGTGCCCTTACAAACCAGCACGTGGGACGGGCAGGGAGGAATAACCACCGCTAAATGGGTGGCTATGGCTGGATTGGCAGCAAGTCAGGGGCAGGATGGGAGCCACGCTGGGCTCCCCTCCTTCCCCGCCGCATCCAGGGCTGCGCAGAGAATGAAGAGTATGGGAGCAGGTTAACAGCCAGGAAAATTATTGCTAACAACATGACCAGGGGCTTGTTCCTTCCCTTTTTATTGGAGACCGAGTGATTCCTTGTAGGTAGTTAAAAGGCAGGAGCTGTGTGTTATTGCAGGGGATGCTCGGGAGTAACGGGAGGCTAATTAACGAGCAGCTCTTGCTCGCTGCCGGGGCGGGGGGAACGTTCCCAGGGGCCATGCTGGAAACCAGAGAGCAGCAGAGTGGGTTTGAGCGAGTGTGTCAAGGTATCGCAGCACGGGGGGATGGAGGAGGCTGGGAAGGGACCTGGTACTTGGTGAATGATGCTCCTGGCCGAGGTTTCGTGTGGGGCACAAGGGGCTGAGACACTCAGGGTCGGGCTGCAGAACAACTCAGGCCAAACTGCCAGTTCAGCCCTGGGAACAGGAGGCTGTAAGAAGCTTGTTGGCATTTCCCAGTGGGTTCTGGTGGAGCAAAAGGGTCAGCTCAGCCTCGCTCAGCCCTGGTGCATCAGCGAGTGCTGGGCTCAGCGGCTGCCTCTGAAGGTGGACAGTTCTAGGGGATCCCAGCTTGTGACGGGGCTGTAGAGGTGGAAGTCAGAAGGAACAGCTCTGTCCAAGCCCTAGGATGTTTCCAAGCAGATGGAGACATGCCTGAGGACATGGGGACACAGGAACTGTGGCGCTGCCTCGAGCAGCCGGCCCTGCGAGACAAGCACACTGGGAGAGGGGTGGGAGGGAACAGGGCAGCAGTGACAAATGAGTTTAATTCCTGGGCAGACACAGACGGGAGGGGGTGATTAATGGGAGGAGCACCTCTTCGCAGCCTCAGGAGCTCAGGGAGCTGTTTCAGCAGAGGATGGAGCAGCGGGACCAATGCTTGGAGGCGACAGGCTGGGAACTGAGTTAGAGACCAGCCTCACACCTGGGCGACAGGAGGTGACAACCATGCACAAAGTCCATCTCCCTCCTGCCCGTTCCATCCCTCTGATCATCTCCCAGACCTGGGTCCTCCCTGGAAGTTCAGGGGCGGGATTGAGACCCTTCACTCATTTCTCCTGCTCTTGCCTCGCCCACATTCCCCCCATCAAACACACACGCTGGCATGTCTGGGGTTGATCATGCTCACGCTAGGACCCTGTTGCTCTCAAGGGTAGGTGTCAGCCAGGGGACAAGCCACCCAAAGTGATGGGGCTGGCCTGCTCCACAGGCTGGCCCTATGGCTGAAGCTGAGCAGCTGAAAGAGCAGCAGAGAAATACAGGAGGCAAGATATTTCATGCAGGTTGTTTCACAGAGGGCCATAAAGAGCCTGATTAACACTGCAATCATCAGCCACTATTTCACAGTAACAATAAAACGCCCCAGCTGTGGCTGCTGCTGGGTTTGGGTGGCCTCACAGCACAGCACTGACCAGGTTTGTGCAAGAAGGTCCATGTGTACAAGGAGGAAACCTCTGTGCAAGCACCACTGCATCGCCAAGAGGTCATTTGGGGAAGTCCTGTCTCCACAAGCCATGGCAGAGCACTCAGCCCTTGGATGTCCTCTCTTCATGAGGCAAGATATCCTCTGGCCAGGGGAGGGATAGGGCAATGTGTTTGGAACCAAGTCTTTAGAGCAGCAAACTCGATTCTGGCTAACTCAGCTGAAAGCCAATGGCAGCTGGAGCCCACAGGAGCAGGGGCTGTGGGAAGCAATAAAAACCTACACCAAGACTGGATCTGATCCCCTGGGAGAGATGTAGGAGATGCTGGGCGGGACGTGGGTCTGTGACCAGAGCGCAGCTGTGTGGCAGCAGCAAAACCACCAGACAAACCAACTGTCAGACCGAGCGATTCATTACCGCAGCGATTCAGACCAGTAACACCCACAGCCAGCTCTGTCCCACCCACCTGCAGCCCGTCCCTGCCTGGGGGCACCCGCCTGCTCCCCGTCTGCAGGGGAGGGACCCAAACGCAGCCCTGCAGACTGCAGCAGGACAGGCTGTGCCAGGGCAGCCAGCACCCCCACACGTGGCTCCTCGCCTGGGCTGATGCTCCAGCATTCACCTGCCTCTGACCCCAGCCAGCTCTGGCCCTGCCTGCAAGACCGGTGCAGAACTGGCTAAACTGGGAGCTGGAGAGCCTCTCCTGACAGGCTTGCCCTTCCCAGAGACAATGCCACCAGCAGTGGCTCAGCTGGAGGACCATGAGCGGCCTGGCTGTGTACCAGGGGCTCCATCCCTCGTCCCTGTCCCTCCATCTGGAGCTGCTGGTGCCCCCCAACCCCCACAGCGCGTTACTCACTCTCAGCCTTGGTCTGACTCCAGCTGGCCCCGTGGCTGATCAGGGAGATGGTCCCGGGCTGACGGCTCAGGGCGAGTGCCAGGAGCAGCCCCTCGTGCATTGGGCACAGCAGATGTTAGCACTGATTAAAAAAGGAGAAACCCAACAATTATCAGCCCCCGAGAGCCAGTTCTGCTGCCCACAGCCAGCGCTGCAGGAAGAAAGGTGGGGGGTACCCACTTACTCCCTGGGAACACACAGCAGGACAAGGATGTGCCAGAAAACACCTCTCCCATGAGGGCAGGCTGAGAGAGTTGGGGGCTTCAGCCTGGAGAAGAGAAGGGTGTCCCTGCCCAGGGCAGGGGGTGGACTTTAAAGTCTCTTCCCACCCAAACCATTTTGTAATTCTATGAAAACACATGTGCCACTTCCACACCAACTGTGCCCACAGTATGCACATACTAAATGCAACGAGCTCCAGCATCAGCAAGGACACAGCACCACCAAAGAGAAGGATGAGGTGCCAGCACAGGGCATGAACACACGGCCGGGCAGGAGCACGCCAACCACACGTGTGTTTCCCTGCATGCACCTGGCTGCACAGTGGCTCCGCTGTGCAATCCTACCCCTGTCAATCCAGACATGGCTGGACACGTGTGTCACTGCCACCCAGAGGGGAAGACCCCAGGAAAGCACACAGACACGTCTGTGGCCACCACCGCCCCTGCAGCTCGTGGCTCTTGGCAGCCCCGTGTCTGCAGAGCTTCTGAGCAGCCTTCTCTCCCACCGTGCCTGGCCTCCTCATTAATATCTACCGTTTGAATTATTTATTACAAACAGATGTTAGAGTTTAAAGAGTGTTAAGAGGATATCCTTGGCTAATCAATTTATCTTTAACTGGTTTATGTATTTATTACCAACAGAATTTGGACTTCAGCTGCCATTTTAAATTACCCCTCATTCATCATAGCGCTGCATGTGCTGCTTGGATGCTCATGCTGTGTCCTTGGGGACCACGTGTGAGCCACAATATCTGGTGTTTGCTGGCCAGGGACCGGGCTTGCTTATTCCCTCTTGTTTCCAAACACTACATAAAATTCAGGCAGGGATCTGAAACGCACCGCAAGCTCCCCGGCAATGAGCTTTGCCTTCCTGGGCAGCGGAGCGCTGCGGCTGGGCCAGATGGGGAGGGCAGGAGAAGGGGGTCTTCTGGTGGTGGGGAAGGAGAGAGGGAGATGTTGGTAACGAGCAGAAAGCCCCCAGGCCACAGAGGAAGGAGGGGGAGATAGACTTTGACAGTCTTCATCTCCCCTGTTCTTGCAGCCCTCCCCAGAGCCCTCTAGGCAAGCCCTTTGGTGTCGCACCCTCGTGGCAGCACTCCTCGGTGCTCCTCATTCACACCCCTGAGGATCTGACCCTGCAAACGCCCTGAAGGTAACTCAGGGATGAGACCAAGCAAAAGCCAAGACAAATTAAGTGGGTGCAGTTTGTGCCTCGCAGTTGCCGTATGCAAACCTGATGACCACCAACCCCCCCGTGGTCTCCAACCCCTTGAAAACGTTCAGAGCAACTGGGAAGCTGGAGCAGGGATAAGGGATCATCTTCCAGGCTCCAGCCACATCCAGGGGCTCCCAGTCCCATGCTGGGCTGTTACAGCTTCTGCTGCAACCTCAGCCTGTGCCAGGGCATGTTTGAGCGGTGCCAGCCCCCAAAGCACAGGGCCAGGAAGGTGGTTTGTATGAAAACACAGCCCCCCTCCCGCCAGACATCACCATCTTCACCAAACGGCATAAAACCCGCAACAGATGCTGTGCTGCTCCATCGCAAATCCCCCGGGAAAACCCAAGGCGTCTCCGCACCAGTTCATCACCCTCCGGGAAGCACCAAAGTCTTAAAGAACCTGTCAGCCGTGAGGGACTCGAACGGCGTTTCAGCTTTCAGCTTGTCACCATTTCCAAGAGATATTGGGGAAAAAACAAGACGGGGAGATGCTGTAGGAGGAGGAAGATAAATGGTGCCGGGAAGGAGGAGGGGGGAGGAGAGAGACGGGAGACAAAAAGCAGAGGAGGGGGTGAAGCTGCGCATTGAGCACAGCAATTAAAGCCACCCTGAGCTCACCCAATTAAACTGACTGGAGAGAGGAGGAATCCCAAAGGATCATTTCCTGGCAAATTGCTCGTTTGTCTCTCTCAGTCTCTGACGCTGGAACGCTTGTGTGTCAGTCAAGCCATGGAGCTGAGCCCTGGGGAGAGGAGAGAGATTGGTAATTCAGCAGGCAAAAGGCATCTCTTCCTAAAAACCTCCTCAAAAGTGCCATAGATTTGAGTAAACCTTACCCACAGCTACTACAAAGCGGTGAGAAGAGATGCGTCCAGGAGGGCTGGGGATGGATGAGGCACCCTACCATCCCTTGGGTGCTGGAGGGGCTTTCTGCCTGGCTGCTCCCATCAGGACATTGCTCCTCATCTGTGCTGGTGTTCCCGGGGGGCACTGCCCCTTTCCCTCGGGTCTGGCTCCCCCCACCTCAAAACCTGGGCTTGCTATAATCCATGGAGGGACTTTGTTCCCACCTATGAAAGAGTGAACGCGCTTTTGTGTATGGGAGGGAGAGGGGAGATCACTACAGAAGGAAAAATGCCAGGCAAGCCAAGAAAGCTGCCTCTCCCAGCATGGTGAACGCTGGGCCTGGGTTGCTCCTCTCCTTGGCTCATCCATTACTCACAGCAACCTCCAGAGGCCACAGGGGAAGAGTATGGCCACCACGGCCACAGCCCCATGGTGCCCACAGCTGGGACCACACTGGGGATAGGGAGGGAATCCCAAAGCGGGCAGGCAGTTGGGAAGGGCCATGGGGTCTGGGGGGGTTCTGCTGAGCTATGGTGAGATCCAAGTGTCCAGCTCCCATGAGACATCTCTGCAAGACATGGGGTTTGCAGGGAAACACCGGAGCATCCAAGCTTCATTCACACAAGTAGTCCTGCCCCACAGTTCAGTCCCTACAAATGCCCACTGCATTCACCTTTTGCAAGGATCTAAACATCAAAAATCCCCATCTGGTGAGCAAGAGTTGGATGAGGTCCCGCTCCTGCATTTGCCACCCAAGGCAGAAGCCTTCCCCTTCCAGGGATCAGCAGAAAGGCATCCCAAGACTCAAACAAACACCGTGTGCTGCCGGCAATCCCTCTCCACAGAGCTCCTCGGACATCTTCATTCCTCACACGTGGCCCTGTCCATTCCTCCCTGTGTCAATAAAGCCAGAGGCAAACAAGGACCTGGAGATTTGCTGCTGTTCGGTGCTGAGGGCCATGCTGGATGCTTAAACCCCGGAGTTACAGGAATCAGAGGAGTGCTGCAATGCCGGGCTAGACACAGCTGAGCAGCCACCGTGGCAAACAGTTCTGGCTCAGAGAGTGCCCAGGGAGTTGGAGGAGATGCAGAACCCCAAAGCATCCTTAGACAAAACCCAAACCAGGGATGAAAGGGAGGAGACGGACCTCAGAGAAACAGCTCCAGCTCCCAGAGAGCCAAAACCCAGGCAAGACCCTCAAAGCCTTCGAGGGACTTTATGACAGGGGGGAGCAGCTCAAAAGTTGGACTCCTGTGGGATGGGTGGGAACTGGGTTAGATGCTCAGCTTCACACAACACATCCAAGCTCTTGCCCCAGCAGCCCACCCAGTGACGGGGGGAGCCCCATGCAGGCACTGGTCCCCTCCCCAGCCCTCCCTCCCCGCTGCTTGCAGCAGGAGATCCCGGCAATCAGCAGGCTCCAGCCGCTTTGCCAGCGCCGAGTCTCAGGCAGTCAATCAAAGCATCAGCTTGAAAGTGTTAAAGGCCCGTGTCTGTCTTTATTATAATCACAGCACTACACCTTGTCGCCGTGTGTGCCCTAATGCTGCAATATTTTGCGCATGATTTCACCAGCTGCTGCTGGAGGCATTAGGGAGCTGATGCTCCTTCGCTGCTCTGGGTGTTTGCTCGCTTGTTCGCAGTTAAGCCTCTTTTTATACTGACTTTTCTCGATTTGTTCTCATTTCGCTTTGCAGAGCGGTTGCCCCATCCGTGGCTGGTAGCGCCTTTAGAATCATAGGATCATTCAGGTTGGAAAAGACCCTTGGAATCATTGAGTCCCACCATCAGCCCCACTCTGCAAAGTTCCCCCCTACACCAGATCCCCCAACACTTAGCCAACAATCTTAGAATCACAGGCTCTCAAGAGCAGCTTGGGTGGGAAGGGACCTTAAAGGCCCCCCAGTGTCACCCGCAGCCCTGGGGCAGGGAGACCTCCCACCAGACCAGGTTGCTCCAAGCCTCCTTCAACCTGGCCTTGAACACTTCCAGGGTCCAAGGCTTGGACCCAGGGCAGGAGAGGCTGGTGCTGATGAGGGCTTGACTTAATGTACACAGGCTTAACATGAGGACTCAGCCTTGTTGCTGGTATTCGAAAAGATCCCTGTCCCAGGAGGAGAGAGCTTGCCCCTCAGCTCCTCTGCTCTCCCTCTGGCCCCAAAAAGTGCAGAGGGTACAGCCAGGAGCCCTCCCCATCCTGTGCCCTGCTTGTGGGGGAGGAAAAGGCCCTATTCAAGAGGCAGCCCAGCCTGGGTGTCTCCAAAGAGCTTGAGAAATAATAATAACTGTGAGGATAAACCATGGAAACTTGATTAAAGAAGAATAGCATCCACTTGAGAGCTCCACACGGAGCTTTTCTGCCTGACCCTAATGCAGAATGGTCCTGCAGGCAGCCAGAGGCACCCAGGAATGCAGCACGGCAGGGCTCCTGTTGGCCACAGATGTGATGGTCCCATGGGTTACCCAAGGATGCTCATCCAAGGACATGCACACCCCAAACTGGGGGCAAAATGAAACAAAAGAGATCCCACCTGTTTTTTCCCCCCACTTTCCCTAAATGCTACCACTGTCCCCTGATGGACCGTCCTCAGAACTGCCCCCAACCCCAGCCATCGGGTGCAAAACTGAATATTGCAGGAGATTAATGACCTTAGAAAAATGTAATTACACAACAGGGCTCTGCTCTTAATAACTGCGTATTTTACTTGTCAATGTGCCTTAATTGAAAATGAGTAGGCGATACAAGTTGCAGTGGAGTTGGCTGGCAAGACTTTAACGCTATATTAATTGTAGTAATTAGCAGTCACTTTATGTTGGAGTCATCTATAAATAGGGGGTCCATTAGTTTAGCAGAGAGTGTGATTTAAAATGCAAATAAAATCCCAACTATACATATAAATCACTTCTTTCCCCCTGCCCCCAAATTTACAGTCATGAGCGGGCAGTCAGGCTGCCCTGGGCGAGCTTTGGTGAGTTGCTCACCATCGCAGGAGCAGTCAGGATGATCTCAGCACCCCAAGGAGACCCTGACAGACTGCTCTGCCCCCAGCATGGTGCTTCCCCAGTTAGGGACCTTGCCAGACTGCTAGGTGATGGGAAGCATCGAAACCAGCACCCCAGAACTCACCGTCGCACGCCTCAAGCTGCCCAAGGTAGTTGGAAAAGGTGCTGGATAAATCCCAGGAGCTGCCTGGGGAAGAAGCAGAGCCAAGTGCTCAGTGTCTCTGTGCTGGAGTGCTGGGAATGCCGCAGAGACCATCTTTTGGGGAGGAAAAAACACCCAACAGCTGTAAAGACACAAGAAAAGGGAGCACAAGCATCGGCTGGGCCAAGGCATCGCACCAGTAATGGGAGCCCCATCGCACCCAGGCACGCTCCGGTGCTCCCAGCCCGTTAATGACATGCTCTACTTACTCAATAATTAATAAAAGAAGAAGTAAGAGAGAAGGAACGAATATTCTTTTATTAACACAGATTTCCATTAAAATACAGCCTGTACTACCAGGGACAAACTAACAGGCTAAAATGTTCTCCGCTACTGGTTCCCAAAATCCAAAAAGCAAAGCTATTAAAAATTAACAAACACACACAAAAATATCTTTTCCATTGCTGACCAGTCCTTGGTTTAAAAGAGACCATTGGTTCCCTCCTGCTGGCTCGGCTCCTGCCCGCTGCTGATCTGTGTCTGCACAGCTAATTCTTGTGCAGGGAAGAAACAACAATCTTGGGGAGAAAAAAAGGAGGGGGGGAAGGAAAAAGAAAAAGGAAAAGTAAAGGAAAAGGAGATGAGAGATCTCTATCTGCCGCAGGAGCAGCTCCCATTCAGGTGCTGTAAAAAGCCCCAGCACAATCTAATTGAAGATACGTTTTTATTACTCTTCACAGAAGATTTCACCCATTCAATAATTTATCTTTCTCAAAAGTGACTGCTTTGCACAGTGAGAGAGGGGAAAGGAGCCATCAGCTCCCTTTTCCTCTCCACTGCTCCCCACAGGCCTGCAGGAGAGGGGAGACGGGTTGGGATCCCTGAGCCCCCCACTCCGCTCACCCTCCCTCCCCCCCGACCCCAGGCCTGGGTGAGGGGCTGCACTCCTGCTGCCCCACCAGCTCTTTTTTGGCTCCTGAGTCACTGGACTGAACAAATATGGACCGAATGAATCCCCTTCAGCTCTCCTCCTGTGGTCCCTCACCACCACCATGTCCCCCCTCGTCCCTTCCTCCTGTCTCCTCCTCTCTGTGCCATGAGTGGCTCCAACCATGTTTCCCCAAGGAGAAGGAGGAGGAGAATGAAACCCAGGGCATCTGGGAGAGGAAATCTCAAAGCTGGCAAAGGGAAGAGGAGTAACAGTTCTCCATCCACATAACGAAAGGCTTCCTGAGACATAACAGCCAGGAGAAGCCCCTCAGTCCCAGCCTTTATAACGAGCTCCTCCCAATTATGGCTTCAGCTCCCAGCGCATTCCCTCCTGCCAGCACTGGGGAAGGAGCTGCAGGTGGCAGGGCCATGCCAGTATAGAAAGGGGAGGCTACCAGCCACGGTGACTCACCGGTGATGCCAGGTCAGGACACGGTCCCCACTTCCCACAGGATGAGATGCACAAAGTCACGTTGTCGTACAGAGCAGCAGCAGCACGAGGGGATGGCTGAGCCTGGTGGGGCAGGAGGAAACAGCTCAGCTTTGGGTCAGTGAGGGGAAAGTGTCCTTCTCCATGTGTCCAAACGGTGGAGAACCTGGGGACCCAATGTCCACCCCACCATGAGGGGCAGAGGATAAAGACAAGAGTGAAGGGAAGGTGGAAGAGCGTGCTCAGATGTTTTTAAGTACATGTTCCCTGAGTGCAGTAGATTGAGAGTCCTTCACCCCAGCAACTTCCCGTTCTGCTGCCTGCCAGAGATGCAGAAGTTTCAGCCACTGCTGAGCAAAAGCTGAATGAACAGGAACCAGAGGAGCGGACTGGGCTCTGGCTCTGCCCAACGTGTCCACCAGTACAGCCAAAGTCCCCAGTGTCACTGCTGGGAAGTCCTACTGGCACCCCAGGGAAGGACCTGGTGGGTCTGCACTGATGGTACATCAGGCACAGGGAAACCCCAGCAGCTCCAGCTCACCAGGTCCGTGGTTCAGATCTGTCTGAAGCCACAAAATGCTTCAGCTCAGGCTTCCCCACGTCCCGGGGCTTGGCAGCCAGGCTCTGCGCTCGCCTTCGACTGCTTCAAACAGAAGGTGATCTCCTTTACGTGCGTGGGGTGATGCCACCTGCCTCTGGCTTAGGGGAGATCAGAAGCAAAGCCCTGGAGCCAGCAGAGCTGGGCTGGAGGCCTTCAGAGACCACAATTTCTTATTGGGATTTCTTGCTAAGTCCTGAGGGGAAAAAAGAAACCCAAAACCAAACACCCAGGGTATTTCTTGTGGTTTACTCACAGAGCAACCAGACACAGCAGTGATCTGCCTTCAGATCTGTCCCACGCTTCAGAGTGTCCACAGGCTCTTTCTGGAGCCTTCACAGGAAAGGCCAGAGCCAAGCTGAATCTTTACAGATCCATCACAGTGCTTTGCCCCTGGCAGCCAGCTGGAATTATCCTATGGTGAAGAGGTGGGAGGGAACAAGCAATAAAGATGGTTTTTTTTTTTTCCCCAAAAATCTTCTCCAGACTTAGAAGAGCAACTCAAGGTTCATCAGACACATGAATACCCCAAGCAGATGACAGCTCTCCTGCTGCCCACTGCCTTCTCTGGAGGCATTTAATGGAGAACCTGGGATTTACATTGCTAAAAACACCCTCAGGTGTGAGTCCTCTGAGAGGTCTTTGAGAGGACATGGCTTTCCCCAACCCTTCCACAAACTTGTCCTCTCCAAGGCCTGAAGGGAGGGAGTGATGGCTCCATAAGTGGCGTGAGCTGTGCTTTGAGTAGCTGCCTCTCAACGACATGCTTATCATAAGAGGGACAGGGGAAAAAAAGATGAAATAACATAAAAATAAATACAGAAGCAACTTTGGCATGGAAGGCAAACCAGGATTGATCTTTTGCTTGACTTGCTCTGAAAATTGCTTCTCCACTGCCCGTTTATGCACATTAATTGAACGTCTGGCCCGGCTGCGCGTCTGTTTAAGTCCTCAATCAATCCCCTTTCGGATGACTGCTAGATCAATAGGGTGGTAATTTAATAAAGGACATTTTCAGTTGGCTTTTAAAAGCCACTGATGGGATTTAATTCTTTCCTATTTTTTAAGAAGAAAAGGGGCAGTGGGAGGGGAGAACCAGGGGTCAAACCATGATCTGGCGTTTTGTTTCCCACAGCATCCTTTTCAGAGAAGGCTTGTGGTGAACTTCTCAACTCTCCTTGCTGTTCTTCATCCTTCTTGAGACGTGGCACAGCTGCCTGTGATCAGCACAAGAGCACTGCTGGGACACTGTCAGAGCTCCCACAGCTTGGCAGCAATTTCTCAGACGCAAATTTAGCATCGTGCCCTCGTGCATCTCCCAGGAGCCGCAGCAGTGAGCTGGAGAGCACCAGGGAGCTGGTCTCATCCTCTCCCTCACCAAAGCACCAGAAGCACATTTAACAGCACTGCTAGGACACGCAAGAGCACCTTCATCTGTCCCCAAACTCCAATCCTGCCCTTCTACGACAAGGATTGCTCTTCCAACCTCTTCAGAGATCCTAGGATAAGGATTCGAACCACACACAGCAGTGCTGGGGACCATACATCCATCTCCTGTGGCTTTTCCTGGCTGAAGAAGCCACCAAGTTCAAGGCAACTAAGGATGCCTCAGGTTGTCTGTCCCTTGCAAGAGGGATGTCCAAGGGAAGAGGCACATCCATGCTGGATGTTTAATCCTCAGGTTGAAAAAACAGAGACAGAAGAGCCCTACAAAAAGCTCCTTTGGATTGATGAAGAGTACACATTAGGGCTTCACCAGGCAGGAATTAACCTCTTCCTCCCTCCTCCAACCCCTTTGCTCTTTTGCCACTTGGTTTCAGCTCAAACTGGTCCCTGTGCTGGGGTGCCTGGCTGCCCTTTGGTGCACATAAGCCTCCTGCTCCGTTTAACGCCGTTCTTTCTTCCCAGCACCTGCACGGTTCAGTGAGGAGAGCAATTCCCCTGCTCTGCACAGTGCCCTGCACCAGCACAGCCAGATTCCCCCTCCCCAGCCTCCAGTTCCAGCCTGCCCATGTTTAATTTCCTCTAATCGCTTTCTTCGCAGCCATCCTCTCTAAACCCTTTATCTTCCTCCAGGCTGCAATTCCCTCCCTTTGCTGCTTTCTCCTCCATTTCCTTTCTGTGATGTGCTGCCCACAGCTATCTGCATTACACCGGTTTAACCAGTGCTGCGCTGGGAGAAAGGATTATGTCCCTGCCTTCTGCTGGGATGCCTCATCCCACACATCCCAGGACCACTTTTCCCTGCTACCAACAACGGTTCACCCCATCCCTGCCCATGTGCCTCCTGTCCAGCACCACTCAGTCATCCTTGTCATCGATATGTGGCTTTTAGATCGTGCCCTCGTTAAGGCAATGAATGGTCTCCTGCCTTCCTGCATCTGAGCCCTGTGCTCTGCTGGACTGTGGTCACGGGGCAGAACCTCCCCCCAGCACAGTTTGCTCCAACCCTTAAGCCCAGTTGCCCACATCAACAGGACACCATGTGGCTGCTGGAGTGGAAGTTGTGGCTCCCTTCCTCCCCATCCTGCTGGGACAGTCTCCTGGAGGGACTTCCTTGATGGATACCACTGGAAAACCCTTAATTTGATGGCAGGCAGGTGGGCAGCAAGCTGTGGTTGCTCCACTGAAACCAACCACGCCATCTGGCTGCAAAATTCCCCGAATTTACCGTCTCACCAGCCCTCCTCAGCGCGCAGGGACCTCACCCAGCACCCGGGGATGCTCCTGACACAGCCCAGCCTTGAAGGCTGTTCCTCGAGAGAGGCTCCAGCTCCCGTCAAACATCTTCCTCCCACTCTGGAGCAGCAACCGCCCATCGCAGGAAAGGCTGGAGGAGCCCAAATCTATAAATAAAAGATATGAATTAAACATGACTTTTGCATTTTCAAGGGTCAAATGAGTATTCGGTCACTTAGCAATATCATGTACTCCCACAGAGGGGAAAAAAAAAAGAAAAGGGAGAATAACAATAAGTGTTTATCATTACTTGCTGTTTATCAAGTGACATTTTGAAGGACCAAATCTCACCCGCGCTGCGAGCGTGGGAGCAGAGCTCAGTCCCACGCACCCTTCCTCCTAAACACACCAACCTCCGCTAAAAAGGCAGGTGACGGCGACTGTCCTCATTTTAAAGTTGGGTAAACATTTCCACAGAGAAGCTGCTAGATGGATGAATCTGCCCTGCTTTGGCAGAGGCAGGAAGGCAGCCCGTCCTCCTGGCTGTCCAGGCAGGGAGAGGAGACCCACGCACCTCTGGGGACAATGACGGCTCCTCCTTCATTTGGTAGCAAACGCACCCTGCGATGGCCGTTCCCAAATTTCAGGTGCTCCTCTGAAACATCTTATAAACTCCCTGATTAGTTTTTATTCACTCTGCCCAAACCAACCTCCCAGGTCATCCTGGTGCCAGGGCTACTGATGGAGCTGAAAAGGCCAGGAACGCCACCTCTCCCCTGCTCCCCAGCGCCCATCGCCAGCCCTGTCAGGGAGCACGGAAATCAAACGAGCAGCGATGGATCAGAGGCATCAACAGCTTTTCTGCTCCATTGCAGTCGCTACAAATCACAGCCAGATTTTCCATTTCCAGGCTGGTAATAGATGAGAAGGGACCCCACGCCTGAGACTCTCCCCGTCTCGCTGGAACGAAATAACTTCCCACAACCCCATTCCAAGCTCATCGGTGGAGAAGGAAGCTGTAAAAGCCAGAGCTGCACACCCAGCCTCGCCCTCCCGGCGCTTGTACTTCAGGATCCCCTCAAGCACCAGAAACTCCTTCTCATGATGCTGAGACTCACCCAGAATGAGCCGAGTTGGGGACTCCTGAAAAGCGACAGCGCTTCCCGCTCCAGTGCCCATCACCATCAGCTACAGCCACACCGGTGATGGGTCCTAATTGGTTTTAACATGCAGGCAGGGTTGGATAACGAAGAGAATCACCTTATTTATCTGCTCACAGGGCTGCTTTATCCATATGTCACTCCCCATGTAGCAGAAATTTTACGTAATGTCGTATTTCCTGTGGGTTAATTTACTTACAGGTGTCAGATTGACTTAATTCCTGGTCTCCTTAATTGGCCCCACTGTTCATACCAGCTCACACGCCTCTGCTTCTCCGAGGCCTCTGTTGCTCTTGCTGTAGCAGCCTCCACCTCCTTCTCCTTTGCCTGCCAAAAATATCCCAGTGCCAGAGATCTCCTGTGGATGGTGAGACCACCCTGTGCATGTGGGGCATCAGCAGGGACCTGAGATTGATTAATTACTTGATGAACTGCAATTAATAACAGAGAAGGCCCAATGAGATGCTCACCCCTAAACACAACCCGGTGCCTCGGGAGTCAGGCACTGGGGGTGCGCTCCAGGCAGCTGGAGGTTTTAAAAGAATAAATACGCTGTTCAAGTGGGTATTATCAAGCAGCTTCATATCAAACCCCAGCAGGAATTAAGCCTTTGGCACTGGGAAATCCCTGCCCAGGCATCACAAAGGTCTCTGAGCTCCGCAGTCTGTCCAGGCGAGAGCCCCCAGTGCTCCCAGCCCCGACAGCAGCCCCTGGGGTTTCGTGACTGGGGCAACAGTCAGGAGTCCAGCACTGGCCATGCAGGGCAGCACCCCCTCCCCTTCCAGGGTACCAGCCCCACCACACGATGCTGTGAGCACAAACCCAGGCACACGGAGGTTTTCCAGTCTCAGGCTCCTGAACAGACCTGCAGAGTGAGCAGCGCTGTCGACAAATGTATTTAAATTACAAAAAAGGCAAACAAAAACCCCCAAACCTGATGTGCTTTTAAATTGGAAAATAAATGAATCTCACAGAAGACAGAACAAAAAATTATTACAATCTATGTAGTCTTCCATATTTTCCACCGAAAATTAGGAGGCTGGATGCTCAGCTGGTGTAAATCTCCCTTAAATGGTGTCCATGTTAATGATCTTACCCTGATTTACACCGCTGGAGAAATGAGATTCCTCTGTGCCTGGCTCTCTGGGCACATCTGTCCTTTGAGAATCAATAAATAAAACTTGAAAATAATATTCATCCACCATTTATTCTACTTAATTATTTAAACTTCAGATTCTGGAAATAATAAAGGAGTAATAAAGAAGAGATTTACCATCCGCCACGATTGCTGGAAGCATCCCCTGTTATTTCCTCCTTTAGTTTTTAATCTCTCTTTTTGTTTTTTTTGGCTCACCAAATTGAATCAATTTATTAAAGTTGTTGCAAAACTGATTTGCTCTGATCTGCTGGTGGTGATGAAGAGAAATGGGCTGCTCTGCTCTCCCGTGTCCCCCAGGTCCCGCTCATTAAGAAGGATAACACTTTGCCACCCAGGGAGCAGTTTGCAGCACGCCTGAATGGTAGAGACTGATTAAAAGCAAGACGTGACTTCGGAGGGTAAATGATACTCCTGATGACGAGCTGCAAGATGGATCCAGCCAAGAGATCCCTGCTCCTAGAAGACAGGTCGAAGAAGACAAATCCCCACAAAAATCTGACTGAGCTTCCAACTTTGCAAAGTTAAGACAGGCAAAGCCAACTTACTTTAAAACTGAGACTTCCCTTGATCTCTGGCCTCCCCAGAGCAGCTGGACAGGCAGCAGGAGGCAACTCACCTTCCCCACTGCCTGGAAGATGGCTGGGGGTGGTCTCTGGAATTTTGAGCTCTGCACATGGATAGTCTTGGAAAGACACATCCCTCCAGGCTCCATCAGGACCTCACGACCCAGACCAAACTCTGCCTGGAAAAATCATGCCATGCTTCAGCTGCTGGAGGATTAATGGACCTGCCAGCAGCAGGAAAAAATTGCTTGGCAAGACAGGAGCTGATGGAGCTGAGTTTCTGGGAAACGCAGGAGCTTAGATCAGAGAAGGGTCCTGCCCTGCCAGTGCCCTGCGAGCAGCTGGGCTGCAGAGCTGGGACAGCCCGCAGGGTGCCAGCCCCAGAGCTGGGACAGCCCGCAGGGTGCCAGCCCCAGCTCCCAGGGCTGTGAGCAAGAGCAGAGGGGCAGCTGTCTGAAATGAAAATGTCAACACACCGTCTGTGACGGGCTCTAACCCCAAGCGCTGTGACAGGCCTGTCGCCTGCCGTGTTCTCCCCGAGCGCCCTGGAGATGGGCTGGGCGTCCTTGTCACCACGTGCCATGATATGGCACATGTGCCCCAAAGCAGCACGGTGGCGCAGGGGAAGGAGCTGGGGAGGGAACCGGATGAGCGGGCTGGCCCTGGGCACCTGGCTGCACCGCTGCTCCCGCATCCTCACCAGTGAGCGGGGGTGTTACTGTGTGCTGTGTGTTTCCCTGAGGACTCCTGCAACTTTCAGAGCCCCTGCCGAGATATTGCACTGCACCCCACTCACATGGAGATCTTTACCTGCGAGGGATGGCTTTTGGCCTCCAAAGGGCACACGTGGCAGAGCGGTGTCCATGCCAGGGCTTTGGAAACACAAGGACATGCCATTTTTTCCTTACCAATCCAGGAACAGCATTAAAACACTCTGGCCCAGCTCAGTGCTCTTTAATCCACACATCCACACCAGGTTAATTAAGCCTGCCATACGCTCCTTGGGCAGACCAGTTCTCCCAGTGCACTGTGCTGAGAGCACGGGTATGCCCCAAGTCCAAGCTACATGTTCTTTCTGGTCCCACCATCTCCCTGCCCGGAGCACTGCATCCCCTGGTCCTGCAGTAAAATCCTCAGAGACACCAAGAATCCGCTAGCTCTCCTATGATCCGCCAGAACTCCAAGTGGGTTTTGCTGTTGCTTGTCCTGGGGTGACTCTGCTCACCCCCACAGCCACCAGCCTGGCCAGCACATCACCAGTAGTGGACCAGCTCAATGTACGGCTGGATTAGGTCCACATGCCTCCCCCCGGCTCCCTGGCCAGCCTCGCACTGCTGGGTGCCCCCTCTCTCCCCAGTTTCTATTTCCAGCCGCCTGTGTGCAGAGCCCCAGCTCCCGCCGGCAGCTGCCTTGCCAGATGGGCCAGCAGCTGCACTGCCGCCACCGCCGCGCTCGGCACCGACCCGCCGGCGCTCCCACCACGCTCCCACGCCAAGCTGGCACCGGTTCTCTGCTCCGTGGCAGCGATGGCTCCTGCATGGGGCGCTGCTGCAGAGGCTGGGGGACTTCGTGACACACAGAGCACCCGGACCCGGCTTTGTTGGGTCTCTGTTGCAAAGGCCAGGTCAGGCTGCAGCTCTGTCCATGAGGTGCGAGGCTCAGAGACACTCTCCTCGACTGCTGGTGCCACCCTGGTGAGCAGGGGGACACCGCAGCACCCAGAAGCACCAGATGGCACCTCCAGGCGTCTGGCCACAGCGGTGGCTGCCACCCATGGGCTCCCACAGCAGGGAGCTGGCAAGACCTATGGCAGCCCCATGGGTAAAGCAACGGGCAGATGAAGCCCCACAGCAGCCCCGTTACGGCAGGGCTTCCCACCAGGCGGCTCCGGCAGTGCCAGCACCGCTTCCCTCCTCCTCCTCCGCTCCCCGACCCATTTCCCCAGGATGCTGTTGCTGGGTGCACTGGGAGTGACTGGCACCATATGCTGCGGATCCCAGCGCCCACCAGGTTCTGCCAGCTTTTGAGAAACAGGCAGCGAAGTGTCAGGGCTTGCATGTTATATATGAAATGCTGTGAGAGCAGAAAGAGGACAAAGCTGCCCCGCGCCTCCCGTCAGCCTGCCCACGGCACTGCTCGCTGGGATGCTCAGCCAAGGGGGACACAGGAGAGACACCACCTCTCCGATGCCCTGAGAAGGGGAAAAGCACCCATTCCTGCCCCTCCTGACCTTGTCATGGCCCTCCTGGTGCTCAGAACCTCTCTGCCTCTGTGGGAAAACCAGTTAAACCCTTTCCATCAGCAAAGGCAGATGGAATATCCAGGGCAGGGTGGGGGGGCTGCATTTCCCAGATCAGAAAGGCAGAGTTTGGAGTCCTGGCCTCCGTGCATTGGAGGCGATGGCTGGAGGGGGAAGCTGAGATTGGGCTGTTGGGGCACAGCACTCGCTGCCAGGCAGACGTGGGGCTTTCTGAGGCCATAAATCCCACCCAGGGCTCATTTTTGCTGTGCTGAAGGAATGGGCACCATCACCACACCCCTATTTTGGAAAGAGTTCCACCAAATATTAGGCAAATGAACAGTTGGAAAGAGCAGTGGGGCATTCCCAGGCAACGGGTACAAGGTAAAACTAGTGAACAAAAACTGTTCCTAAGATCACAGACTCCAATTCCCAGGTCTCCAGCAACGGGGTTAAAACAGACAAGCCACAGTCCAGCAAGGGGTGTGCCAGGGCCAGGGACTCCCAGGCCAGCACCTTCCATACAAGGTCACTGGAGGGTCGCTTTTCCTCTCCCCAGAGCCACAGAAATAAATTAAATTTAAAAAAGGAAAAAGATGGGAAATCATTCACCATGGAGATTTTGAGAGCCAGCAATTAATAAATAAAAATAAGTATTGCTAATACCAGGCTTTTATACAGCACTTTAAATTGCAAATTACTCTTGAAGCGTGTATTATTAATTAAATCATTTGCATCCACTATGGCCCTAATATATAATTATTTATCCTGATAAATAATTTGTGGAGAAACGTAAGGCTGCTCTGCTCTAGACTTGCAGTAACATCTTGTCAGCAGCTGGGCTGAGCCTGCTTTCTGCAAAGCCTTGTCCCTGTTTATAACCACTCGGTGCCCCCAAAGGCAGGTGACCAGATGCCGTCCCCACGTTCACAACGATGGAAACTCCTGTCAGAGGTCTGGTTTGTGCACTTTGGGCTCGGGGAGCTGACGGTGGCCCCAGGACCGGCTGTGCAGGAAGGAGGAGGAATTGCCTTATCAGCCCAGCTCCCCAAGCCCCTGCAGCAGCGGCTGCTCCGGCAGGGAAAGGCACTTGAATCCTTTCAGAAGATGCTTTTGCAGCCGCGTCTCCCTCTGCCAGCACTGCCTGCCCTGAGCGATGAGCCTGGTTTACAGCTCAGAGCATCTGATCTCCAGCTTCTGTGAACACAAACAACAATTTTCCATCCCACGCGCCTTTCACAGAAATGCCATGTTTTCAGAGGTGCTAAGGCCCGGAGGCGGCTTGAGGGTTGGGCGACGGTGGCAAGTTCACGGCCAGATGGACGCTCCAAGTCCCACTAGTGGCCCCAAATCCACATCTGTCATCCTTGGACCCTGCGAGATCATAAGCCATCAGAGGAAGGATGCTGTCCTGGCTCCCTGCTGGAGGCTTGGGTGGGCTCTGCAGCCCCTCGGGCTCCTGCCTTGGGGCTGCTGCCAGACCCCAGACAGACCCAGGGCAAAGATAAGAGATATTCAACTGTCTGAAGCCAAGGGCAGATCTCAGGTGGGGCAAGGAGACAAAAGGAATCACAGAATCTTCATGGTTGGATAGGACCTCTGAGATCACCGAGTCCAACCAGACACACAAAACCCCTACAACCTCAGCCACTAGAGCCTGCCCTGAAGTGTCACATCTACACGGTTCTTCAGTCCCTCCAGGGATGGTGACTCCACCACCTCCCTGCACAGGCTGTTCCAGCGCCTGAGCACTCTGTCAGTAAAGTCATTCTTCCTCAGATCTAACCTAAACCTCCCCTGACCCAACTTCAGACCATTTCCTCTGGTCCTGTCCCTGTTCCCTTGGGAGAAGAGGCCACCACCCACCTCTCTACACCCTCCTTTCAGGGAGCTGTAGGGGACAAGGAGGTCTCCCCTCAGCCTCCTCTTCTCCAAACTAAACATGCCTGGTTCCCTCAGCCTCTCCTCACAGGACTTGTTCTCTAGACCCCTCACCACCTTGGTAGCTCTCCTCTGGACATGCTCCAGAACTTCCATGTCCTTCCCATGGCCCAGAACTGAACACAGCACTCAAAATGAGTGCCCAGAACAGAGGCACCACCACTTCCCTACTCTTGCTGGCCACGCTATTCCTGACACAAGCCAGGTTGCTGTTGGCCTTCATGGCCTCCTGGGCACACTGCTGGCTGACGTTCAGCTAGCAGTCCACCAACACCCCCAGGTCCTTTTCCACTGGGCAGCTTCAGCCACTTTTCCCTCAGTCTGTAGAGCTGCTTGGGGCTGTTGTGATCAAAATGCAGGACCTGGCGCTTGGCCTTTTTGAACCTCATACAGCTGGCCTTGGCCCATGGATCCAACCCGTCCAGGTCCCTTGGTAGAGCCTCCCTACCCTCAAGCAGATCAACACTCCCACACAGTTCAGTGTTGTCTGCAAACTTACTGAGGGTGCACTCCATCCCCTCATCCAGACCATCCATAAAGATATTAAACGAGACTGGCCCCAAAACTGAGCCCGGAGGGACACCACTGGTGACCAGCCACCAACAAGATTTCACCCCATTAAGCACAAAGAAGAAGGCATCCCCCTACATGAATTGCCACAGGCTCAGAGAGGAGCATCCATCCCAGTGCCCAGCATCCCGTGCAGGGGGCTGAAGGCAGGACCCGTATCTCTCCCCCGAAGGGGAGGACCTGACAGCCCTCCCTCCCTGCGGGAGATGCCGGCTCACGTTTCGCTTGGGAAAATGAATCCTTTCGGCAGACCCGAACCCTCCGCAGAGGTTAATTTATTAGCGGGGGGGGGAGGAGCCCCGTTCTTCTAATGAAACGTTTTGGCTGGGTGCACAGAAAATGTATTCACCTAATAGACCTATTATTCCTGCTGTATCGCAGACCGACTTCCCCATTGTGTTTCATCCCTTCCCGCATTAGAAAGCTGGTCTTTTGTTCTGCCTTCAAAGCAGAGGCTGCCAGGCGAGCGAAACTGCGGGCAGGTTTCAGCGGATTCAAAGCGCAAGGCATCCCCGCGGGCGGCTCTGCCAGGCAGCCCGCAGAGGCACAGGGACACGTTCCCCCACACCTCTGCTCCTTTCCCCCGCAATCCTCCCCAAAAAGCCAACTCGGCAGCCTCCTGCCCCCCCTCCCCGCACTAATATACCCGTCCCTGGGGCGGCTCCGTGTGACAGCGGCAGTTAATACTTTCCTGCCACAAGATGTTCCAGCCTATCTGTCCCTTCGGTGTGTAAATTCCAATTCTTTTCGGTGGGAGGGGAAGGGAGATGCAGTTAGCTCTATCTTCTGGCTTGGAGGGCCTGGCGGAAAGATTACACCATGCTTTCAGAGCTGCCTCTCACCCGTTAGACTCATCTGTTCTGAAGCTGTCCCCGCCAGAAGCCATTGCTTCCTCTGCCTCCTGGCCCAGCTTGCTGGACGAGGAGTCAGGATTCCTGTCTGGGAGGCTGATGAAGAGGATGGCTGGGAGCAAGGCTCCTTGCCACCACTTCCTCACCCGTAGAATGGAGCGACCAACCCAAATCCCAGCGGAGAGGCAGCGTGGGGTGAATGCAGAGCGGGGCAGGGAGGGCAGCGCTGCAAGACCTAGCATCATCTCCAGAGCTTTGGAAAGCTGGAGAAAAGAAGGCAGAAAGAAAGAGGGGAAAGAATTCAGCATCTGCTCTCGCTTTTATAGCACCGCTGCAGCCACCTCCCCGCTCCGGTGCCAGGCTCAAATCAATGCAATCCACGCTTGCAAAGAGCCTGTTTGCATGAACTGCTCAGTGCCAGCGCCAGGTGCCATCGAATATTTGTTCTGGGCATTAAACATACAGCTCCATTTGGACCTCCTCTCCCCTCAGCTCCAATCAATAGCTTTTTCACTCCTAGGGGGGAAAAAGAAAAAGAAAAAAAAAAACCCAAACGCAAAAAACAACCCCACAACTAACAGATTAATCCTGTCAAAAGAGGGGGAAAAGCCACCTAACAGAATCACAGAGCGAAAAGTTACAAACTAGCAATAGGTGACAAGTAATTATGGAACAGGAAAATGTATAGGGAGCTCATTTGGGTGAGCAGCGACTGATTAACAGCCCCGACATTTATTTTCTTTATTTATGGCCTGCCATCACAGAGAATTGATACGAAACACCCCATATACTACACGGCTGGTGACATGTTCAGCAAATGAAGAGTCTGGGAAGAAATCAACCTGAATTATACCCACGGTTACTCAACCTCCCCTTCGTGCCTCTCCCGTCCCTTATGGAAAGGAGCGGCGGTGGCTCAGCACCCCTGCGGCATCTCGGTGTCCCCCGGCTCGGCAGCGACAGCCAGGTCACATCCTCATGGCTGTCACCTCCTGGAGAGAGACTGCAGGGCTGGCAGCAATGCGTATCCCCCCATCCAGGTCACGTTATAACAGATACCTGTGCTCAGCTCAGCCCCTGCACTGCCTAATCCTCCCCTGAACCCATCTCCCTGCAGAGTGTGCGGCTCACTCTGTGGTGTGGAAGTTAATTGGGGTGGGATTTAACCCACAACCTTCCTGCCTGAACACGCTGGCATCTGACAGAGGTGCTTGATCAGGAAGCACCCCCCTTCCTCCCTCTGCTCTCACCTCACTGAAAAGCATTAAACATTAAAATGAACGTTTGAGCTTTCTGCCCTTCAACGAATCGACGGATAGCAGCAGCCCCAGCTCCCTCCTCACAGGCAGGTTTAGCTTGGAAGGGAAGAGCGTGACGGTGCCATAGCCCATCCTCATGGTACTGAAGGATGGAGCATCCAGGGAGGGCAGGACCAAGCCCATGCCCCATCGGTCTCTCCCTCTGCGTGCACTTGGATCCACATCCTCCGAGGAGACCCACTCCATTCCCGAGATAAAAGAAGGACCATGAAAGGCTCTGGGTCCCCTAAATCAGCTGTGGTTAAAAGGCTGTTCTCACAAGCAGCTTTCCCCAGGGATGAAAGGCAGCAGCGGCTTTGATGGAAACCTCGCTGTCTGCAAACAAAAGTGCCTACAAGCAAAGGGCCCGGAGCAGAGTGCTCTCCTGGGGGTGCAGAGTGCTCTCCTGGGGGTGCAGAGTGCTCTCCCATGGGTGGGGGGGCCCTGGGCATCCCTGGGTGATGGGGAGGGCAGGCTGCTGCGGGTGGGCAGAACACACGATGCCAAGTGGAACAGGCCCCCAGCGCAACGGGTTTTGCATTGGAAAAATGGCTTTTTAGAGAAACTTTCTCAACAGCCATAAAAGCTCGTTACGTTTGGAGGGGAGAACCTTTCTACAACGCTCAGAACAGAACATCTCCTCCTTGTTTGCCTTCTCAAGATCCTGTGTTTTGAGCTGGAGCATGGAAGTTTTTAGCACAAAAAGGAGTTGAAAGGAGAAAAGCTTCAAATTTGTTAAGAACGGAATACTCCAGTTCATCCAAGACAGTTTTAAAAATTTATCATTTCCCTACATTCTCTGCACTACAAATGCTTCCCTCTGCTCCCACTTCACCGTTTCACCCCAGTTTGGGCACGTCTGCACCAACCCTGCTTCTGCCTGGGCTACAAACAGGGTCCCCCCTCCTGTGCCCAGGCAAGTCCTCTCATCTCCCTTGTGCTACCTCCACTGTCCTGCCTGGGCTGCTCAGATATGTTGGTACCACCGAGGACTCCAGGATGCTCCAGCAGGCTGAAATACATGGGTGAGGGTCAGCAGGAATCACCTGAGAGCAAAAAAAGTGACATATCAGTCCCTAGTTTCAGCCACGTGAATGAAAGCCTGCTCTAACCTTTCCCCTGCGCTAGGTAAAGCTCAGAGCGCCCCTTTAAGAGGGATGCTCGGTTATGAAACAGGGTTGATTTAAATGCAAATTACTGAAAAAAAAAATACAACTTTCTTTATTAAAATGCAAATTGCACTTCAAGCCCGCTGCCTCCCGCACGGCTCCCCCTCCCCTCCCCGGCTGCTCCACAGCTCCAACCGAAACCCCGGGACTCCCAGGGCTGCCAGCACACGGGGCCTTCGTGCCACCGCCCCGTCTTGCGGTGACAGCCGGTGGGGGTGACGTGCCACAGCCGAGCCGTCCTGGAGGAGCCGAGCAGCCCTGGTGAGGGTGGCACAGAGGAAAGTGCCACTTTCAGCACACGGCGCGGTTCCCAGCCTGGCTGCCGCCCCCCCGCCCCGAGTTCCGTGTTGTGAAAGGTGTCAGTCTGCCACAGCCTCATTTTCTAACGAGATATGGAGATCAGGTGTCCCAGAACTGCTATTTTGAAGTGAATAATTATTGTTTTCACATTTCCTGAGATCTTTTCAGATAATTTGCTCCTACAGAAGCAGGAAAGGGTGGGTGAGTGGGTGGAAAAAGGTGACCAGGATAGATGCCAGGGAAGACAGAGAGACTCGGATCTCATAGCAGGGTTAGATCTGTGGTCAACAACACCGTTGGGACCAAGACCTTGGGTTTGATTCATAATTGCTGTAGGACAGAGCCACTGGGCTCACAAGTCCATAGAATCACAAAATTATAGTGATTAGAAGGGACCTCTGGAGATCATCCAGTCCAACCCCTGCCAGAGCAGGACCTTAGAGCAGGTCCCACAGGAACGTGTCCAGGTGGGGTTTGAACGTCTCCAGAGACAGAGACCCCACCACCTCTCTGGGCAGCCTCTGCCAGGGCTCTGCCACCCTCAAAGTGAAGAAGTTCCTCCTTATGTTTAGCTGGAACTCCTTATGTTCCAGTTTGTGCCCGTTCCCTCTTGGCCTGTCCCTGGGCACCACTGAGAAAAGCCTGGCCCCATCCTCCTGACACCCACCCTTGAAGCATTTACAGGTGTTGATCAGATCCCCCTCAGCCTTCTCTTCTCCAGACTAAACAGACCCAAGTCTCTCAGCCGTTCCACATAAGGGAGATGTTCTAGTCCCCTCATCATCTTTGTAGTCCTGGAAGAAGCCCACAGACCCTGAAGGGTTCATCCCTGCTCAGGTCAGCAAAGCTGTGGGGCAATCACAGTTGCAGTGAGGATCTCCAGCCTCACTGACACTGGATTTCCAGTGATGCACGAGCAGTGATCCCTGCAACCCTCCAACCTCTCTGCGTGACGCCTGCGGAGGCTCACAGTGTCCATCTGCCCCAGTTACCTCCCACAGTGGTGGGGTGCAATCAGGCCTGTAGACTAAAACCCACCACCATTTCATGCAGGATTGGGAACACTGGGGGTGTCGGCACCCTCCATCTACTCACCATAGACCATCACTTGCTCTTTGCTGGGGCACTGTGGGGTGTGGGTTCTGGTGACACACAGGGACCGAGGCAGCGGTTCCCGGGGGAGTCCCTCCCTTGCAGCGTCTCCCCCGCAGCCAGAGCTGTGCGAGACTGAAGAACCAGCTCACAACCCCACGCTTTGCTGCTTGGCCCAACTCTTCTAGGAAGTCCTGGCTGTTGCCTTCAGCCACCGGTTGGCTCAAGTTGCTGGGAGATTATTAAAGATAGCAGGGACTGGAAAAGGTCCAAAATGGCTCATTCTTTCCACTAAGCTGGTTCCCCCAGGAAGGCGTTTAATTGCTTTTTGAATGATCCCACAGCCTCTGCAGGAGCCTCGCCTGACCACCCAACCGTCCTGGTATTTATTCCTCCACGGGGCCTGATTTGGATTTTGTTTTCCTTTCACTTCCTATTACTGTTCCCCTAATCCTCTCCTCCAGCCCTTTCCCATCCTTCACCCCGCATCTCCCGCTCTGTCCTTCCTCGCTCTGGCTTTCAAACGTCCCTGTTCTGATATTTAGCAAGGGAAATGTCACCCTGAGACACTGCGAGGCTTCGAGATGGACCTGAAATCAAAGCCCTGCATGTAAACAGCCCAGAGCGACAGCGGGGGCGCGTCCAAGCAAACAAAGTCCAGCAGATCACGGCCGGGCACAGTCAAACCTCTCGTGAATGACCTGAGGAAGGGGCAGCCCCGGGAATGTCTTCACTCCCTGCTGCAAAACTGCCAGGGCAGGGGCTGACCATGCTTGGCTCCCGTCTGGTCACCTCTTCCATCTTCCAGGAAGAGTGATGGAGGAGAGAAGGCAGGTCCTGGTCTCCCCACCACAGAGAGGAGCCAGAGTCAGCCATTATGGGATGCTACAGCAGCCCAACCCAGGAGAGCATGACAGGAGGCCAACTTTCTAACTATCAACTCTTCATGGAAATTCCTGGTTTGCTGCGGCTATTTAAAAATCTGTGTGTGACAAATCCAAGGATCAAACGGACCCATGAAGCCCCCACACCTCTGTGCAACCCCAGGAGCTGCCTGACAAGTCAAACTCCCCATCCTCCACCCCCTTCCTTCCACACCACCGCCACTTAATCACCATTAGGTATTTAGCATCCAGCATAACAGGCTCACCGTCAAGCACACGCCAGCTTCGTGAAGCGTTACTCCATCCGTCACTGTCTCACCTACCTCCCAGCCACCGCTCCTGCCCCTCCCAAAAACACTTTGTGCAGAGCCACCAAGCGGGCCCCGAGCCAGAGCAAAAAGTTCCAGCTCCTGAAGAATGAGCTGGACTCGCTGTTCCTAAACAGGGCCCCGTCTGCTGCTAGCAGAGCTGATAGATTTATTTTCATTAAACTTAATCCAGGGATAGTCTTCTCCTCCCCCCCTCACGCCCCCCCCAGCCCGGTCACTGAAGCAGCGGGGCTCGGGAAAGGAGCCACCTTCCAGTTGATTTCTTATTCAGAGAAGCCTGGTCCGTGTTCCTGTCCCATTTAATTAACATAGAGGGAGAACTGGGTTGCACTGAGTCTCCGGCTCCCGGCTTCCACACAGGAACAGCAGCACCGGCTCGGGAGAGAGGGACCCCCCTGCTCAGTCCTCCCTTCTGTGGGGTTGTCACCTCTCCTCCCACCCTTGTGCCAGCTGAGCCGTGATCCCCAGCTGGAATGGAGATGTTCCAACCTCCTGCCACAAGATTTGCTTTGGGGCTCCAGCTCCTCCCAGCCCAGGAGATGAATTACACCAGCTCTCCCTACCTGTCACCCAGCCTCTCCCAGGTGGCAGCATCCAAATCACAAATGAAAAATGTCTCCATCCCCCCCGCCACAACCCCCCTGCCTGGCACCTGGTTTGGAAACAATTTCTAAATAACCTCCCTCTCCTCGGCTGCATAAATCACCCGGACGGGCTGAAGTGACACAGGCAAACGGCTGAGGTTTGAGGCAGGTTTGGGTGTTTTTCTGGCCAGGGATAAAAATATTTTAAATAAAAGCCAGAAAAACTCTGCGATCAACTTGACTTCCAGGGCCAGGCTGGGGTTGAGCTGAGAGAAAAGGCGTTTGGGGATTTGGTGGAGCTGGCGGGGCTGCGGGTGGGCACAGCATGAGGATGGTCCTGGGGGTCTCCTTCTCCATCGGTGGAGAATTTAGGGGACCTGATAATGTTTCTCTGCCCCACCACGAGTCGCTGGAACAGCCCTCAGCAAGTCCCTGAAGCAGGATCTGCAGCACCTTCGGTGTGCAATGGCCCGCAGCGCCGAGGTAAACTGGGGTGAGAAGGAGAGAAGGTTTTAGGGCTGGACAGAATAAAATGCTTGTGTAATCAGAGCTAAATTATGTAGCATAAGTTACAGGGGAAATGGCCTTAAAGACTAAATTTCCCATTGTGAAGAATTGCTCCCTGTTTCGGAGCACACTAATTATTCCCTTAAACAAGGATGAGCTATAAGTAATTTAAGGGCTTTATCACTCACACTTTGCAATAATGGAATTGAGCGAGCGGCAATAAATAAATCCAGAATAAAAGGAAGGTGGCAGCTTCCCCTCGGAGAGCGCGGGAGGCTGCAGGACGGCACCTCCCATGGCTGCTGCAGGCGGTGGGTCAGGAGGAGACTGGGGTGGCAGAGGGGCTGGGGGACACACTGCCCAGGGAAAAGCTCTTCCCCAGCTCAAGCTCCAAAGAGCTGACGAGGTCCCATCCTGTGGTGCTCGGTCACCCTCTCCGTGCTGGGTCGGACGCTTTCCAGACCCAGCAAAGCCGTTGAGCTCTATGTGGCCGAGTGCCCCGTGGCTCTGGATAATGAAGAAGCCCTTTGCCTCCTGACCTGCTGATCCCTCCCCCCCAACTAGTGATTATATTTCTCCGAGGTGTGTGTTCAGGAAGATGGCTGGATTTCACCTGATGAGTGATCCAGCTGCTCTCAAAGTCAATGCCAGGAGGTCCCTCCTGTTCAGTTGAGCTTCCTCTGACGGGTCATTGATTGGTAAAGAACAAAAGCCTAAACCTGAATTTCTCACCCCGTGCTCCACACACATTTCAGCACAGCAGCTTCTGCATTGACTTTCAGAGCCTTTGAATCTGGCTTTCCCAGGCTGGAGACCCAGGCCGGGGCTACACCTTTAACGGGAACACAACGCGAGGGAACGCGCCTCTCCCTTAGTAGTTAATTCTCATTCAGCGCGTTCTTAATATTCAATTACTATTTATGTAACATGCGGCAAAGGATTATCCTATTAAACCGAAATTAAGTGCTTCGTTCATTAATTAATACATCTCATTTCAAGTGCTGCCAACGTTTATCCCTGGAAACGTAACATTTAAAACCAAAAGGCGCAAGTGAAGGAATGGGAGCTTGTTTGCTTCTTGCTTTTACATTTGCTTAGTGATGCTAATGAGCCTGCAGCGTTCGGCAGCAGCTCTGCTGGGGGGGGCTTGCCCAGAGGAGCAGCAGAGCACACAACAACAGCCTGGTGCTTTGGAGGTGGCGTGGTGTCTCCCTCGGTAAGGAGACCTTGGAGGGTCAGCTCCATCTACCCAACCCCCAGCTCCAGTCTCCAAGGGGACCCCAGGTTGTCCCCATCCCACAAACACAGCAGCATCGTGGAGCTCCCAGTGCTCTGTGGGGTTGGAGCTCCACACGCCGCTGCTCGTGGCTCAGACCCTCCGCCACGCAGTGATTGCTGCCAGGGGACCACTTGTGGGCTGGTACATCCCACAGCTCCTGGGAGAGCCACATCCCAGCACCACTTGACCTCCAGGGAATTACCCCAAGGGAGAAATTGGCCCATAAGATCCACAATGTTGACAGCCAGCGCTGGGAAATAGCATGAAATCTAAATTAAGTCGAGAGTCTCTTTTCGAAACAAATTCCTCCTTGAAGAACCAAGCCCAGACTTCATTACAACAACTCAATTATACACGAGGCTGAGCTCCAGCACGCTCGCAGAGACAAGGAGTTTGCCACGAGTATTTCATGCTTTGCTCAAATCATAACTTCCCCTCAATGCAAATGGGAGGTTCAGCGAACAACACACATTTCCCCAACGCCGCTCGGCAAACTAATGACAACAACGGCTGCTCAGAGGCAGAACTGGAGCTTCTGCATCAGCACAGTCCGTCCTGGGCAAGATTTCTGTGAGCTCACTCCAGAGCTGCTTTTGAGGGTGGGAAGGTGGAGTTCCATCCCAGAAGTCCCCCACCTCTCATCAGGGAGGAGCAAACATGAGGCACCAGAGCTGTAAATAAAATTTGAAAGCCCCTGGGTTCTCTCTCTGCCAACGGAACTCTATAGGATTAAGCGTTTTTTAAGCCATCCTGCACTCCAAATACAAACTCTGAAATAAAAGGACTCTCCTGGCAGGCTGCAGCCCGGCAGGAGGAGAAGCCGAGCTCACAGAGGTGCTGGGGCCTCCCTGGCTGCCCTCCTCCCTCTCCTCCTCCCCAGCACCTCTGGGAGCAGGGGAAGCAGAGTCCCGCTTGCCCTCCGGGCACCCATGGCACAGACAGAGTCCCACCAGCAGCCATGGGTGCTGCTCCACCCAGAGCATCCCTGCCTCCAGCAATGCTCCTGAAAACCCCAAAATCTCCACTTTCAAGAGGTAAAAACTCAGAGTGGTGACATTCACCCACCAGCAAATAAAGGCACTGAGACCTCTCCTGCTCCAAAACTCAGTTTAAGGAATACAAGCATGTGGCCTCCATCCCTTTTTTGGAGGCACCAAGGAACGTCTCTGTCTCCTTTGCCTCCCGAGTTTCAAGCTGCCGCTATCTCGGTTTCCATCAAAGCAACAGCTTCCCCTGGGCTCACAGGGAGGTCACAAGATTTCATGTTCTTTACAGAAATCCATCAAACCACCTCAGAAAACAAAACAACAACAACAAAAAAACCTCTGCAGGAAATCTTCCTGCCCGTCATTTTCTGGGATGAAGGAAGGGGAAAAAAAAATAAAAATAAGAATTTACAGGTAATTTCCTTGTCAAAAGTTCCTGTCTATAAATACAATCAAGATAAGACTGACATTGCAAATAGCTCTTTTTCTCTCCTGAATGAATTATTCAATTCACCACTGATCCTCTCTAACTGCCTGATATTGCCTTCTGCTTTCCTTATTCGTTTTACTTCATAGAGTCCAGCAGAGAAGCGCTGCCAACAACTGAATTCAGGCAATTGTGGGACTGAAGAAACCCCCCCACAGCCCGACCCCCCCGAGCCCCTCGCCTGGCCCCTTCCCCACTCTCCTCCCCAAGCTGCCACGAACCACCCGTAGGTCAGAGCACATTGATCAAGGGTTTCTTCTTCCACTGGAGCTGGTGCCTGGATTATCCCTCCTGTGGGAAGGGAGCTGGATTTCAGGAGAAGTTTATCTGGGCTGCAGAGAGCCCTCAGGGTGAGGGGAGCCCCAGGCAGGTCAGAGGAGGAAGAAATCCCACCCAGCACCCGGGGAATGGTGATAACCCCACCAAGCTGCAAACTGGTGGTTTAGGAGAGCAGGGGCAGCTCAACGTAGGCATGTTCTCCTTGGTCATGTCCCTTAATCGCTCCTCCTTGGAGAGACAACAGCCTCCCTTGGAGAGTGGGGGGAATCACAGCTCCACGAGCCTCCTGAGAATTTTTTAAGACAAAGAGAAAACCTCATAGCGTATCGATAAGAAGCCTCACTGTAGAGAATGTTTGAAAGCAAGGAAATAATACTACTACTACCAAAAAAAAACCAACCCAAAACCAACAAAACACCCCACAACTGCATGGGAAGCTAATAAAAGTATTTCTTGAGAAAGAGAACTGCTTCGAAGCAGCCAAGTAATATCCAGGGTGACGATTCAATTACACAGGAGATTAGTGTCGGTCTGTCTGCAGAGCCAAAACTCTCCCCGGCAGGTTTGGAACCGAGGAGCGGGTGATAGCTTCATAAACCTGAATGGAACTGGGGGGGACAGAAGAACAGAAAAGGAGAAAAACCAAACCAGAAGGCAGACAAACAAACAAAAAAAAAATCTCATTCTAATCACGAAACAAATCATGTGGATTTTTTCCCTTTCTGTTTTTTCTCCGGGAGCAGGTTTCAGCCAGGGCAACATTTCTTTAGGTTATTGATTAGCAATTAGAGAGGTGTTTTAGCTGCTTCTCTGCTGTGTCCCTGCTATTCCCTCCAGAATTTCAATTGCACCAGACCTGGTCCTGCCCTGCGGCGGGCCCGGCAAAACAGCACCCCCTGACCCTGCAGCCCCACGTCCAGCCCGCTCTCCGGCCAGAAAGCCCCGGGGAGGAGCGGGGAGGGCAGCTGCTGGAGAAAGAAAAATACTCTGGAAAGGATAACAAATCATCTCCACTCAGGCCAGCAGGAAGCTTCCCCTCTCGGCTATTGAGAAGGAAGGGCTGATTTTTAGCAGACACCCCCCAGGTGAGGCGGGCAGTGCTGGGGACCGCGGGCGGCGCTGGGGACCGCGGGCAGTGGCTCTGCGGAGGTGACGGGGACAGGGAGAGGAGGCAGGGAGCGCTCAGCTCCATGGGCACACACAGCTCAACCTGCCGGTGCCTCCATTCGCTGTCACCCCCGTCAAGTGCCACCACAACGACATCCAACCCACGTCACAGGAGCAGCGTGAAGGGCAGGAGCCGGGAGGGGAGACTCTGCGGCAGAGAGTGATGGGGACTCGCATTAAAGGCCATAAAACCCCAAGCACATCCCTGCCAAGAACCCACGGAGGAAACCGCCGCCGTCTCCGAGGAAGGAGAGGCCAGACCCCTTCTTTAGCAGCAATTTTCAAACCCTTTTATTTGCTTCCTTGTAAAAAGGGGAACTTAAAAGGAAAAGAAATAACGAACAGATTTCTCTTCAGATAATTCACAAGGGCTCCAAGTGCACTGTAAATGTATGCCTTTATCCACCAGGCAATTTGATGAATTTCATAGACTGCTTTTGTATTGCTGTTTGCTGAGCAACATCCTCTACGGAAATTGTGGCTGCCTTAATGCTCTCTTTAGCACACAGCATAATTGCCCCCTGCAATTTGTTGCCTGGAAAGGTTACCAAAAAAGAAAGCAAGGGAGAAAAGACCAACTTTGTTGGCTGGGGAGCAAGGGAAAAGAGAGAGAAAGCTGATGGCATTTGAAATGCAATTTATTCCACGCCAAAGCATGCAGAAAAGCACAGCCCAGTCCCACTCCTGGCAGAGGAGGGGTTTCCCCAGCACAGAAGGACATGGAGCTGTTGGAGTGGGGCCAGAGGAGGCCACAGAGATGCTGGGAGGGCTGGAGCCCCTCTGCTGGGAAGACAGGCTGAGAGAGTTGAGGGGCTCAGCCTGGAGAAGAGAAGGCTCCAGGGAGACCTCAGAGCCCCCTCCAGTCCCTAAAGGGGCTCGGAACGAGCTTGGGGGGGACTCTGGATCAGGGAGGGGAGCCCTAGGAGGATTGGGGAGGGTTTGGCACTGAAAGAGGGGAGATGGAGCTGAGATGTGGGGAAGAACTTCTTTGGTGTGAGGTTGGTGAGAGCCTGGAACAGGTTGCCCAGAGAAGCTGTGGCTGCCCCATCCCTGGAGGGGTTCAAGTCCAGGTTGGAGGGGGCTTGGAGCACCCTGGCGTGGTGGGAGGGGCAGGGGGTAGCACTAGATGGGCTTTAAGGTCCCTTCCCACCCAAAGCATTCTGAGATTCTATGAGGGGGATGGAGCCATCTCAGCTCCAAAACTGACAGGATCCAACAAGCCCACGTGTCCAAGGCATCCCGTCCACCCCAGCAACATGGGCTGGACATCCCCTGTCCCTCCACACACACCCCCAAGCACACAGGACACGCAGGCAGAGCAGCCCCGAGACCCAACCGAGGGGCTTGAAACGCAGACACCTGAGAAGGGGGGAGCAGGAGGAGGAACAGCAAAACCAAAGGGGGAAGCAGCAGAGGGAGGCACGGAGGAAATCCCAGAGGAAAGACTGGAGAAGGGGGTGGAGAGGAGGCGGCTGGCAGGAGGAGAGCGTGCGGGGGGGAGGATGGCAGCGGGGAGCGCGGGAGGCGCGGAGACGGCAGGCAGTGTTTATTAATTTTCTGCTTGGCTGCATTTGGTGCCATAGCTCCGAGATCATGGAGCCGCTCCACACTCTATTAAATAATTCAATCTGCGAAGAATCCAAGTGTGTAAGCGTACACTCTTATGCATCTTAAAATTTAATTGCAGAGCTAAACAAGATTAAGTGCAAGGAAGACATAAAAGATATGAAAATAGATGCTGCAGCTTTTGTTTCTCTCGCTGCCCGAGCCCTGCACAGGAACCTTTCCCCATCCTTCACACTACACCGCTAAAGAGCCCGAGCCTCTTTTCATCTGCTCCCCCCTCCTCTTGTTCTATTTACAGCTGTGTTTGCAAGCAGCAGGCTTGCAAATCACTTAATATCCATTAAAGCAGCTCCATTCACCCTGCTAGGCTCCTGCTCCAGCAGCCTTTCCCTTATAAATCCTGCTCGAGGGGTTAGGGAGCCAGATGTGAGCTCTTGGTCCAGCAGCCCCTTTGCCTGCCTGGATCACAGCGCTGCCCTCTACCCAGGCCAGCGATGTCTCCCTTGCTCCTCTAAATGCTCTCCTTCCCCTTTTATCCTCCCATTTCCTCAGCAGCCATAAACCAGCAGCTTTCGAGGGTAAATCCTGGCTACCTGGCTCTTCCTGTGTGGTCTGCTGGAGAGAGTGCAGAGGAGGGCAACAGAGAAGGGCCTGGAGAATAAATCTTATGAAGAGTGATTGAGGGAGCTGGGACTGTTGAGTTTGAGGAAGAGGAGGCTGAGGGGAGACCTCATCCCTCTCTACAACTCTCACGCCTGAGTTACCAGTGACTAAGAACAGCCTTCAAGGTTTAAAGTCCAGATGTGAGCGCTAGAGATTTGCTCAAAACATCTGCAACTGCACAAAACACCTGCTTCTGCCCCAAAAGCGACGTGCCAGACTCGGAGCTTGCCCCGCAGCCCTGGCAGTTGGCCCAGCAAAGCTCCCACCTGCTTTCAGAGTGGCTCCTGTGGGGCTGAAACCCGGGGGCATTGCTCATTTCTCACAAAGCCCCCATGAGAGGGGGATTTTGGGGTGCAGGTACAACCCTGGTGGAAACACAGGGCTGAGCGTCTCCCTGCTTGCGTGGGGTCTGCCTCTCCCAGCTCTGCTCCTCCCGTTGCTCACACTCAGAGGGCACGGTGGGGACAGCAGAGCTGAGCATCCTCTGGGAGGGCAGAGAGGGAAGTGGGAAGGAGGAAATACAGGATCATAACAGGGAGAGGAAAGCTGCCTTTGCACTCCTGTGGTTTAGTAAGAGCCCTGTCCCTTCTCACCAAGCAGTGCCACCCATCAGCCAGTGACACGGCTGTGAAAAAGAGAATAAAACCCCCGTGGGGCTGGGGGAGCCAGGGTCACCACAGCAGCGGGAAGGAAAATGTCATTCCACAAACAGGGAACCTGAGAGCCACCAAGGTCAAAAATCTTCAAAATTCCCACCCATGAGTGTTAGAATAGAAAGTCTGCTGGCTCCAAACTACAGACTTTGGAGGTTTTCACCCAGGTTTTCATCCAAGTTGCCAGGTTTTCAAAAATCCTGCCAGGTTTTCACCCAAAAGCTTCCCCATCCCTGGGCAGCGGCCAGAGCTCTCCCCAGGGAACAGGGACAGCCTGGGATCCCAGGGGAACACTCCCCCCTTCCCCAGGAGACAAGAGACCAGCAGGGATGTGAGCCTGGGAGCAATCAGTATTTCACAAACCTCCCTGCTCTCAGAGCTGTCATGACTAAAGAGCTCTGAGCAAGGGGAAAAGGAGCATCTGAAAGACTTTCCGTGCTGACGTCAGGAGGGGAAAGCACAGGGCTGGTACCTGTCACACTGGGCTCCAACACCTCCTTTGACAGCAAGACCCTGCTCTGATCCTCCTTCTGTGGCTCGTCCCACTTCAGGGCTGAAAGCCCAGTTCCCTGCCTTCCACCGCACTGGGATTGTCCCTAACCCAGTTAGCTCAGTACTGGTGGTCAGCCGGGATCCACAATCGAGTGCCGTCGGTGCTGCAGGAAATGCTGAGCTTTAAAGCAGGCGTCTATAATGTGGGCAGCATCCCCCCCCGAGTCACAGCCACGGGGGGTGGGAATCACCACCTGCCCTTCATCCCAGGCGGGGGCACAGCAGCGTCACCCCAAAACAAAAATCAATAATAAAAGCAAGAGTCACGGGAAGTTGGTGCATTTTCCCCTCTCTGCCGAAAGATCAATCAAAACGCTGACTCCTCACAGGGAAAACCGGCTCCAGCACCTCCTGCAAGCCTGCCTTCACCCAGGCAAGGTGCTGCTGGAATCTCACCCTGGTCACTACCGCCAGCCCGCAGCTGTATTAATGCAAGTTCTTGCAAAGGGCAAGAATTAAAACCCAAGGTTACTCTGTCTTCATTTGCTTTGCTGCTGGGCTTTTTGTGCTTGGTGGCTGCTGTTACACGGGCTGTCGGGGATGGGAACTGCCACAAGACCAGGCAAACTTTCACCAGGCATGGAATCTCATCAGAAGAGCCTCCTGCTCCCCAGAAGGAGGGGGGGTGTTTGCTGGGGTGGAGGATGAGCAGCACAGCAACCAAGAGAGCAAATAAATAAGCAAATAATTAAGCTTGCTGCACAAGCCCATTACCGAGGCAGGTCGTTAGTGTCAGGGGATCCACGAGGGGCTGGTGGGCCGCAGGTGTCCCCCCTCCCCAGCACAATTCCCAGGTGGCACATGATTTCTCAGGCCCATCCAACGCCCCACGCAGACATCCCTGCGTGTACACACACCTCGGTGACAGATTGCTGTTATAACATTTATAGTGATTGACGGATGGCATAGCAACAAGTGAATTAAACAGGCGCTCGCTTTGACATGAGTGGCGGTAAATGTCATAAAAGATCAACCATTCCATTCCGAACGTGGCTTTCCTGCCCCTGAGCGAAACCGATGGAGGTGATTTAGTGGAAATGAAGACTGTGGAGAGCCCGCAGAGGAGAAGGGGAAGTTTGGAACAGTGCTCAGCTCCGCTTACAGCCTCACCAGTAGCCATAGCGTTGGCATCCATTGGTTTGTACCTATCGGGTCCGGGTCCATAAGGTCTACAGACACCCTGTGAGATCTGGGTGGTGAGGTCACCTCCCCAGACAGCAGCTCCTCAGGAGCAGAGGATGCTCTCAACGCCCCCACCCCTGAGCAGACACGTCTCAGCTCGTTCCGTGCCAGGGTACTGCGTTTCCTCCCTTCCCTGCACCGCGAGCACCAGACTGGAAGGGGATGAGGCCGTCGGTGCAGGTGTGAGACTCCTCCACCAGCTGTTTCCAGACTGCAATCCAAGACATCCCAACACAACCAGCCTCCTGGGACCTGCCTTCCTTCTACAAAGCCAGGAGCCAGCTAAAAACTTACTGCCTTCCCCTCAGCATTCCCAAACAACCCAATCCACGTGCCTCTTCCCATCTCACCCACCCTCCCTGCACCAAACGCTCCCCCAAGACACCCCCCCTCCAAAAACAAAACAAAAAGTCAGTATTCCAAGGACACTTGCCCTAAAAATAATGTTATTCTGCAGTACTGCCACTTTAAATCTGGAGCAATTGAAAAACCAATTTGCACTTAGAAACATTCAATTTGTTTGCAGGTGTTTTCCCCTTAAGTCGTGCAGGGTAATTGGGGCTGGCAGAGCACGCAGGGGAGCCCCAGACAGATGCCACAAACCTCAGCCCCAGGTGATCTGGGGACAGTTTGCAAGACGTGACAGGAGCCACGGGGCCAAAACGGAGCTTCTGCATCAGGGAAATTAATTTGTCGTGTATCTCATCTCAGATGGGCCGAGATACAGGCTGGGCTGAAGGGCCTGCCAGCACCCAGGGGCTCGTGTGTGGGCATCAACACCTTCCCCAGAATGGAGGGGAGACCCCGAGCTTGGGGACAAGGCGAGGGACACGGAGGATGTTCAGCTCTTCATCCATCTGAGAGACGGAGGGGCAAGAAAATTCCAAGGAGGGGGGCATCCAAGGGGTCCTGCTTCAGGCAAGCTGCAGGGCTGCCCCGAAGCAGAGCGTGCAGGGTTAATGAATGATCAATGGGTATTTTAATTAACTGCTCATCAGTCACAAGAAAGGCCCATATGCTTAATGCCATGAGTTTGAGCTGGAGGGGACAAGAACTCCAGGAGCCTCGGCTCTGCAGTCAGAGCACAAATCAGTTATTCCCTAAGCCTTCTGCAAGAAAACTCGCTGCAAATTTCCACTTGTTATGTTCAAGGTTTTGCTGATTTTTGTTCTCCCACCCAGCCTCAATAACATGAATCAGCCCCAGCTCCCCCCCTGACTTCAAGGGCAGATGATGCAGTGCCCATGGAGGGCAGTGTTGCCCAAAGCAGGGCAGCTCCATCCTGCACAGCTTCACCAGGAACCCACAGGAGGGCCTGAAACCACCACTCCATTGCTCCTCCCGTTGCTCCATCTCCAGCCAAAGACAGGACAACCGGGAGCATCTCCCGCCACCGTGTAGTGCTCCCTGAGCCCTCTGCGTTTGCAGGGCATGGAGCTCAGCCAGCGGCCACCTGCTCCTCTTACCAACAGCCACTGGCTGTTGGCACAAGGTGGTGCAACTGGATCCGAGACATTGGATCCCCCTGGATCTAGGAGATGTTCTTCTGCCTAACGAGGCTTCACGCAGCACCCACGGGCAGCACCCGGCTGCTGACACGGGATGGAGACGCTGCGACACCGTCTGCCCACAAGATTTCCTCTCCCCGGCAAGAAGGGAGAGTGACTCACCCCAAACCCAACTCATACATCAACCTAATCGTCCTCCCTGACACCCAGCGCCCCAGTCCCTCACCTTCCAGCCGGCTGCTTTAAGGTGCGCAGCTATTGATCCTCCGGATGCCCGTGTGATTGGAGTCTAAAATCTAATGCCTGCGAAGTCCAGCCGAGCCCAAACCTCTCAAATCATGTTGACACATTTAGGAGGTGCCGGGCGCTTCATCCTTCCCGGTCCGATATGTAATTATGTCCGTGTCACCATGATGTAGGTGTTTGGCAGGGCAATAAAACCCCAGGGGCCCTGACAGCCGGCCGCTGCCGTTCCACGCTGCCCGCGAGAGCGTTTGCTGCCAATTTCTCTCTGCAGTTAGACTGGAGGAAATCGAGCTCAGTGAAGCAGCCTGTGGATCGTGGCAGAAAGTTCGCCCTGAGAAAGAGGTGGAGGAGATGTCAGAGGGCTGCTGCCATCCCCGGCAGCATGGGCTTCGGTATTATTCACCTCATCTCCTTCCTGCAGGAAGATTACGGCCAAGCAGGGGGGCTCACAGGTAAGAGCTGGTCAGGGCAGCCTGGAGAGGCAGGATCTAACCCCACACCTTCCATTTCTCCGCTTCAGACAACGCCAGCCTGATCCCACCAGACCCCGCTCCCATCCAGAGACCACCTGCCCCTCCCTCCGCACGTGGGGATGGGGATAGGTCCTAGAACATGGTGGAAAGATGGTATTTCCCAGTGTGTCCCTCTCCGTGGGCTCCAGGACAGCCCAGACGCTGTGGGGTCAGGGTGTGATGCCCTTTACTGCCTGTCACAGCCCATCAGGCTGGGAGGGCACTGACAGCAGCTGGGTTTTATCATGGCACAGCCAGCTCCACACCAGCCCTTTGGGCAGCAGCCTGGCACTGGGCCGCAGCAGCAGCCATGGCAAATTCCCTCGCAGATTCCCTAATCCCTTCAAAGCCCTGGGAGGCTTTGTTGCTGCTTGGGAAGTTCCCTGCCAGCCGGTGCTGGGAGCAGGGTGGTGGGAGGCAGCAGAGCTGCTCTCCTTGCTGATGTTCCCCCAAAGAGCACAAACAGCTCCCAGCAGCTCGATTCATCCCATCAGGGCTCAGGAAGCATAATTTTTCTTCACTAATACATCTTTTGCTTGATGAGCTGTCGATGGCAGGAGGATTTAATCTCCCATACCCTTGCTCTCTCCCAAATCCACTAAGGTGAAGGCACTTTATTACAAAACCACTCAGCTGTCCGTTCCTATCGATCACGCCTTGGCATGGGTGACCTTGGATCGATAGGCTGCCGATTATTTAGTGCCTGTTTGCCCACATCAAACACCAGCGGGGCAGGCACCGGGCTGCCTGCACCCAGGCTCTGCCTGCGGCGAGAGGAGCCCGGTCGGCTCCGTCCCTGGAGCTCACGGGCATCAGCGGTCTCTAACACAACTCAGGGTTTGCCACCTAGGTCCAATCGGTCTCCTTTTCAAGTGGATTCAGGCCTTGGGTTCAGTGTTTCCCAGTTTAAATGCCCACATCCATGCCTGGCTCCCAGGGTCCAGCCCAGGCAGCATCACTCCGTTGGGCTGCAGACGCAGCCCCCAGGCAATCTTTGCCTCTCCCACCCCAAGACCCCCATCAGGAGGAAGGCAGCGAGACCCACAGCAAACTCAGTGATGGGCTGCTCCTCAGCCCAAGGGTGCGGGCGATCCCCCCTACTTTGCTCTCAAGCCAAAATCCCTCTCTCAGTAACTACCTGCTGATTCATCTGCCTCCAAGAGATGGCCCCTCCAACCAGCTACTGTCTCAGTCTTTAATCAAATCCTTTGCTTCCCTTTCCCCTTAGAAGCCAGAGCCATTTTTCTATTACATACTGATTGATCAAGCCTTGGTGAGCAGGCTGTCGGCGTCTTCTTGGTACTTCATTTCCAATCCCCACACAGCAGGTTGCTGGGCTGAGCCCACTCACTCCAGCAGCAGCAAACAGATACATAAATGCAGGCAATTAAGGAGAGAAGGCGGGGGGGAAATTGATCCTACTTTTTATTTTATGCCCCTAGCTCCAAACCCCCTATCAAAGAGAGGGGCACAGCCAGTGTTAACCCCGAAACATGGGAGGGGAGGAGGAGGAGGACACAGAGGTGAGCCCATAACGCTGCTCAGTGCCAGGAAAAAGAGACTCCATCCTTGTGCTGTGCAAAAAAGTAGGAGAGTAGGAAAGTCTCCAGGGCTCCAGCATACCTTGTGCTAATGAGTTGTTTTCCACCGTAAGAAGGAAGAACAAGACCAGATCCTGCTAAACAAGAGCTGTGGCTACAACAGGCCAAAGAGCAGCCCCCCCGAGGGGAATGCTGACAAGATGGTAAAAACATGAAATTAAACCCTCCTTTCCCTTCACTCCCGTCGCTTGGCAAATTAAATCATGCTGGCCAGTGCACACAGCTAGTGAAGGCACGGTGTTCCCCTGCCCAAGCTGGGGTTCTTCCCCTCCAATGGCCCAGACAAGCTGGTGGGTTTGTACTGGCCCCTGAGCAGCCGGGATGGGGTGCCCTGGAGAAGCCACGCTGTGTTTCATGCTGGCTCTGGGTGCAGCGAGGCTGGAGATGAGCTGGCTCCCCACACATGCCAGGTCCTGGGATGGGAGCTGTTTGTGCTGCAGCAGATCAGGGAAGTGCTCAGAAAATCACAGAATCATAGATTGTCAGAGTTGGAAGGAACCTTAAAAATCATCCAGTTCCAACTCCCTGCCCTGGGCAGGGACACCTCTCACCACACCAGGTTGCTCCAAGCCCCCTCCAACCTGGTCTTGAACCCCTCCAGGGATGGGGCCAAAAGCAGCTCCAGAGCTCCCTCCTGCCCATCTCCCGACAGCAACGAGCGAAATAGTGTTGGAAGAGCGAGGGGAGAGGAGGAACCCCATGTTTTCTCCCCTCTTCTCTCCCTCCTTCCATTTCTTTTCAATTATCCTCAGCTAAGCTGCTGTGGCACTGGCACTCACGGGGCTCCGTGCCCTGGGCTCCTTGGGGGCTCCCCACAGATGGGGGAGTTGTGCCCGTGCTCTGCGGGATGGACCCAGGACACAAACCCATTTGCCCCAGCAATGCTAAAAAAAAACCCAAACCCCTGCATCAGGCTAAGGCAGAGGCCAGACGAGTCCATCCTCGTTGTCCTGGAATCAGGTCCCATCCCCTCTCCGAGCACCAGCCAGGGACGCGCTGGATCAGGCCACACGCTCCCCCCCAACCCAAAGCCCACCCTTTCTCAGCTCCTGGCGGGCAAGCTCAGCGCTCCCAGGGCTGCTGCAGCTGCTGGATCACCCGCTGCCCGCTGGCAAAGAGCTGCCTTATCTGTGCAGGCTCGGGAGAGCAGGGCTGCCCTGCCTATCAGCGATCGGGAGGATTACCAGGAGCTTATCAGTTTATTAGGGGACAAAAGACACTTAGCAGAAGGGTTCTGAGACAGTGCGAGCGGCTGATAAGGAACAGCCCCGGCTTCTTAGACACGCCACGTCTGGCACATCACAGGCTGCGGGGCCCTGGTACAAAATAAGTAACTGCACTGAGCGCTTTGGGCAAGCGATAGCGCTCACACAAGTCTAACAGAGCTGCCTTGATGTAGGGGGGGGGACGGGGATGGCTCCCTTGCAGCTTGCCTCCCCCCCTCCCGGCTGTGGGACTGGGCTCTGCAAACCTGGGCTGGCTGCCTGCTCCTCTCTGGCCATCCTCAGCCTGCTGGGGACACTCGGCCCCACTGGGGACCCCCAGCACTGCCTCCCTTCTCTGCACTGGGCTACAGATCCTCCTGGGCTTTAGCCAGGACACCTGGGGGAGCCCAGGTGGGGCAGCAGTGGGACAGGCAAGCACTTGAGATGCTCAAGAGCGAAAAAACCCCAGGGTGGACGAAGCACTGAGGCAATGCACGTGAATGCACCAGTGGAAAGTACCCAAGAGGCTTTTATTTTCCTTCCAAAGTTTCAGACAACTCCGTTGCTTCTTCTCCTCTCCCTTTTTTTTTTTTTTTTAATTCTATTCCTTTTAATTAACAACGTAATGGAACTCCATCCATTTGCAATGTATTCTGGCAAGAAACAACCCTCCCTGGACTCCAAACGGCCTGACTAATAGGGTTAGAGGCTGTAAAAAGTGCAAGGCTAAATTTTTAGCTTCCTCAAATTAATTCTCTTCTCTGAGCAGGAGGAGCACAGCGCCCCACAGAGCGGCACTCGGCCGCACAGGCTGCCGAGGGCACACGCAGGGACGCCAAGGGGGAGCACGCTTCTGCCCGGTCACACTCGTTGCATTTCAAGGCTTAAAATAAAATAAATAAAATCATAATCTGAATTTTCCCTTGCAGCACAGGATGGATTGAGCCCAGGACACAGTCTGGCTTCATGCCCCTCAAGCTCTCGTAACACACAGCCCAGTGCGACCAGCGCTTTGGGGCTCGGGAAATGGGGAGGGAGGAGGTGCAGAGGGAGATGGGGCAAGCTGCTGTTTTGCCACTCTGATGGTAAGAGGGGAACGTGGATAAATAGGCTGACAGCTAATGCTATTTAGAGACAGACAGACACAGCAGGTAAATAATGATAATGATCTTCTAACGAGCTTGCATCTGCACAGCACCTTGCCTCCAACTGGATCCCAAATGCTTTACAAACAACAAAAATATCCCATCCCAGTCCCCCAGCCTTTACTGGTTTATTGCCAGAACTGGAGATGGGGGGGAATACTGACTCACGCTGATGTTTAGCTGTTCCCAGCTCTGGGCCAGAGCAGAGTCCCCGGTACCTCCGTACCAGGCAGTTCCAGTGAGCCAGCCAGACCCTGCCTGTAGGAGAAGCCACTCCTGCACCACATCCTCTGATGGAAGCAACTGGTTGGAAACAAAGTTCTGGGAACCATCATTTCAGCCCTCCTGAGCTGTTTCTTTTGGTATGTGATCTGAAAACCAACGCTCTGATCCAGCCCCTGGTTTTCTCCCAAACTCAGAGCAGAAGCTTTCAACCTGCCCGCTTTAGGTCCGCCTCCAAATCCCGACCGTCCTACAGGTTAATCACCGCTGTAAATCTGAGCTGTTATTACCTCTATGTAGGCTGGGAATATATGTGCTCCCCCAAGCTGTGTTCTCAAAGCATTTGTCTCCAAAGACCTCTGGGGTAAAAGGTGAGTGCTCAGGACTCTTTCTTCCAGTCCAGCTCTGCTCTAATTTCCAACTCTATTTGTTCTATTGAGTGCTTATCAAGTTAAAAATGCAAGGACTATAGATTTCTTTCCAGCTTAAATATCTGAAAACAAGTGTGCTAATGAGCAATCTGACCATCATAAAAATGATTACTGACAGCACTTCAAGGACCCAACTTTACTGCTTTTAAAACCAATAACAGCAGCAGAATACAACTGATTGTCCCAGAGCCATCAATCCAACCTCGGCCACGGGGAATTTCTAGATGAATTTTTATAGAAGAAGAAAACAAGAATGAAAAGCCAGGAATTAAACCATCTCTTGCCAAAGCTGCTTCAATGCTTCCATAACTATTCCATTCTTGAGGATGAGGCCAAATAAGATTTTGGAATGCTCCTAGATCTCTTCCACCACTGCAACTCAGCATGGCAGACAGCAACGCTCCAGTTGCTTTCAAAGGTGTTCTCAATGGCCAGTCACCCTTACAGCATTCAAAGCATCTTCCCAGAATGTCCAGTGCAGGGTCCCAAGGTCTTGTATGAGCCGTGGGTCGGCCGATACAGCAGATATCAGCCGTGGGTCTGACCCCTGGCAGGGTCTTCACACCATGGGGCCACTACCATGTAAAAGGCCACTGTCTGAAGAGTCTGAAGATGGGAAGAAGACTTGAGAGCTTTGTGGGATGCTGTGGTCAGCCCAAGGAGGGCTCGCTGAGCCCCAGCTCTCAGTGCCAGGGGGGCCCTTTGAGGTTCCTGGAGCCAGACAAGGAGCCTAATTGGAAAGGCTTCTCTGAACAGCCTGACAGCAGTGAGAAGGACGAAGCAGGGCTTTGCTGCTCCAAGGGAAGGAGGAGTAGAGGTGACAAAATCTAGGCACCTAGGTCAATCTCATGGAAAACTGGGGCAGGGGGTCCATCACCTTCTTCTGCACCTAGAAGGAGCAGGACCCTGCTGACCCCGGTGCAGCCAGATCCTCAACATGGGCTTATTCCTGCTGCAGATTTCCTCTTACACCCTCCCATCAGGCAACCAAGCTAGGCTTGGCAAGTCCTAAGAAAAAAGAAATACAATTTACAAGCCCCCAAACACCCCCAAACCCACAGAGCTACCAGGATGCAGAGTTCAGCTTTGAGACACTTAAAAAAACCCTGCCCTTCTGATGTGGCCCACCAGTGCCTGATGGCTGATGTTCCAGTTCCTGCTGCCCATCTGGGAGGATATAATACTTACTGGGAGGGGGCGGGGAGAAAGAAGGGGAAAAAAAAGCAGGCATTAAAAAAAAGAACCCTGCAGCATTTAAACCCAGTATGGAGATTTATAGGTATTTCATGTGCCCCTTTGTTCTGGTAGCGATTGGCCCTCCCAGGGTGCTGCTTTGCTTCTGCAAAAAACCACCTAATCTCTGCCTTCACTTTACAGCCAACAAAGGAGAGAGGTGCCAGAGACAAAGTTATTTAACATCTAGTTCTGACATCCCCTGGAACAGCAGACAGCAGGGACGGAGGCAGCACGAGGTCACCATCCCAGCACAGATGGGACTCTCTCCCTGTGCCCAGGGCTGCCGGGGGGATTCTCTCTGGGAGAACAGAGCATTTTTAAACCTCTCAGGAGTGGGAGGAAGCCCAGAGCCTGCTCACAGGGAAGGAAAAGGTGGGCATTTTTTCTGGACAGGTTTCAGATGGCAAATGAGTTGGTGCTGAGGCAGGGAGAACACAGAGACACAGTCTGCCCGCTGGGCGCTGCTGCCAAGGCTCTGAGGAGTGGGCAAGGCAGCTTTTGTCTCCCCTCTTTCTGCTGCTGTCACCACCAAGAGGGAGAAACCAGCTCTGCCTCCTCTCGCCCAGCTTCCCTGTGCCAAGATACCGGTATGTCCTGTCCACTCCTGCCAACCCTGAACATGGGCTGATGGGGAGAGCAAAGATGCTTCCTAGAACTGCTGGGTGTCAGGGACACGCTGGCCTCATCCTCCGGTCCTGGGAACCACAGGGCAGCGCTGCCAGCACCCACGTCCCCAGGCAGGTCCCTGCCAGACACCTTCAGTGCAGGAGCAGGTCAGGGAAGAAGCAGGGATGGCACCAGTGACTCCACCACACTCGGAGGGAGCTCTCTTTCCACCCTAGCGCTAAAGGGACACTCTCGCCTTGCTGACAGCATGAACATGCCACAACAGCACAGGCACATGCACTATTAAAAAGGGTTTTCTTCTGGGTAAGATCAAATGAGGCCAGAATTGCAAGAGGAGGGGATGGAAGCCAGCCTAACCCCAGTTTCAAGGCGTAAGCAAGAGATTTCCATCCTGGCATCTATGCCATAGCAGACAGATGGGAGCAGAGCTCGTGTGAGACACAGTTCAGGGTCACGTCCTGGGTTTGTCATTGATCTCCTGTCCCTCGGCTTTGCTCCCGTCCTTTGCCTACCCATGTTGTCTGCTTGGATTGTAGCATCTTTCACATCTACTAAGGACACATCCTCCCCAAACGAGCAGCTCCAGTTTAAGAAGGCTTAATCGCTGTTCAGAGCTCTGGAAGGGAAACATCAGTACAAATAAAAAGGAAAATAAAAGGAGGGAAAGGACAAACACCTTCCTGCCAGTTTCCTGCCCATCCTGAAGAGCCCTGCACCGCAGCAGCCAGGCAGCCCCTGCGAAGGACCATGGTCTGTGCAGTTCAGCCCGGCTGCGGGGGTTTCTGTGCCCTGCCACCAGCCAGGAGCCAGCAGAGTTCCCAAGCCCAGCAGCACACAGCAATCCAGCCCGACTCGGAGGGCACACCAGGATACAGAAAACACACTCCCGGCTTCCACAAATTGCAGGGGATGAAAGCAGCTCCACTACTGACTCACTGGTGCTCAAAAGCAGCCCAGCTTTGGGGATAGGTTTTGCAAGAACCACCGTGGGCATTCTTGCCCTGGCAATTCCAACCCAGATTTGCTGTCAAACCCTCCTGCATTTGTAAGCCTTGCTGCCCAAGCCCTGCGCTCCTGCTGGGATCTGAAAGCCACAGGCTGATCTTGCTGGCTCTGATCAGCCTCCTGCGAGGGGTATCCTGCCATGTGAAAGCAAGTTACCCCAGCTGCCTCGCAGAGGGCACGTGGGGAGCCAGCTCCACCGCTGGCACCTACAGCTGGCTCGGCAGGGCCGGGGGGACAAACAAATTGCAGCCACCAGACCTGGCTGATGCAGGAACAGAGGAGCCCGCACTGACAAAGCAAGAAAGGTCTGGTTTTAAGACAGTCACCTTCTTGGACCCAAAAGCTGAGAAACCAACCCCAAGAGCTTTTCAAGTGCTGGATAAATCCTGCCCCGTGCCCAGCGCAGTTCATTCCCAGCACTCGGGGCAAGGGAGGTTTAAGAGCGAGGGAAGTTAAAGCACTTCCCTCAGGTCCCAGCAAGTAGCAGACATCGCCCTGTGGCACCAAACCGGGCTAACACAACCTCCCCTCTCCTTAAACCCCAGCTTTGTCCCTTCCTACCAGGGGCTAGAGGAGGATGTATCAGGGAGGAGCACAGCACCTTGCAGCCCTGGGCAAGTCCAGGCTCCTCACTCTCTGCAGCTGGGTGATGTAGAGGAAGGACAGAGTGTGACAGTGAGTAACCCACGCACATCAGCAGAGCGGAGCTCAAAGCCCTCTGAGGGCTCTGGTCCAGGCCACAGGGAGGAGGGAAGGGACAGAGATGAGGAGGGAAAACAACACACTTCCATCTAATAAGACAGATTTTTATTAGCCAGAAAAGTCTAACGGCTTTGCAGGTGAATGAAAACCAGGGAAAGCTGCCCACACTCTCCAGATGAAAACTACAAGCTGCAAAAGCACCAGAGTCCTTGACTCACATCCCAGACAGACACAGAGGGTCACACTTCTGCTCATCCCAGCAACTTCCTTCAGTCTAAATTAAGTCTAAATCTGCCCCAAAGAGGTGCTGAGACTGTCTTCTTAGCCCGGACTCTTGCAACTGCATTGTCAAAACCCCAGTTCCGTCTAGAAACACAGTAGGTGGCCATCCTCGGGAAAAGGCTGGGAGCAGCTCACCAAGAACAACTCAGGTCTGCATCTACCCAGCCTGGAGGTTCTCCATCCTCTGCAGAGAGCTTCTCCACCAAGAAACTTCGTGCAGAGCTGCAGGCTGACCCCCACACCAAAAAAACCCTTGAGGTTGGGGGCCCTTTTGCGCATAAAGCTGTGTCACATGGAACAAAGAGCAGCACGGAGCGGGGAGAGAGAGGAATAAAAGCCAGCGGACCCAGAGGGACCACTACAACTCCACGCTTTCTTGGCTCTTCTGAGCATTGGTTCCTAACAACCTCCTTCCCCAGCTCAGCCCAGAGCAGTTCTCTCCTCTCCCCCCGTGCTGCAGGCTCTGATGGTCTCCAAGTCATGTACCGGCCAACGGAAATCGATTGGTGACGAATCGGGCAGCTCATTGGCGACACAGATTGCCACTTCTCACCAGCACTGCCTGGAGATCACACAAACACATCCACCAAGCAAAGCACTTCAGAGAGCCTTCACAAGCAATTAGCGTCCCCTGGCTCCCGTCGGGGAGCGTGGGACATTAAAGGGAACATGCTCAGCGCCAGCACAGAAACTCAGATTGGTTTGTTGACACCGGAGATTAGTGTTTTTCTCCTCGTTGCCAGACTGTTTGCTCCCAGGTCCCAGGGAAGGCGAGAGAACTCTCAGGCAGAAGGAGCTGGGTTTGCTCCATTTGCACAGCCCTTCTCAGGGGACTCTCGCCACTCTTTGGTTTTGCCAAAAGAAGGACCCATCTCTGATCCTCAGCCCTTTCCATCACCTCCAGGTCAGGCCTAGCCATCCTCACAGCCTCTGCCCAACATGCTACCACCCCAGGAGACCGGGCAGTACAGTTACCATTCTTGGCAGACAGAAAACACAGGCACGTCCTCAAGCCTCGGCAAGACACCAGCTCCCATTGAGGCCACAGGGATCACACATCCTCCAGTTCTCTCGCTGCTTTGGGCCTGCATAAAGGACACTGCCCAAGCTTGTCCAGGACAACTGAGAGGGAAGACATGAATCTCCATTCCCTCACACCCTGCCCACCAGAGCTTCAAAGCCCCAGCTCATGTTTTCATCACCTCCATCAGGTGTTTTATACTCTCCTTCCATTGCTGGGGAGGCAACCTGCAGAAAGCTGGTGCAGGACACCCTGCTGCCCAGCAGGGACCGGGGCAATCGTGCCAGTACAAACACGAGGCTGCATAAGCGAAGCATATTTTCATCCTAAAGCTTGCACTCTGTTGAATTAACTCATTTCATTTAAGTCAGCCACAGGTCAAGCCAGCAGTAACTTGCCTCTGTCAGACCCAGTGGAAGGTCCAGAGAGAGTTGCAGGAGGGAGAGAAGGAAGCCCTTTGATCCTAATTAAAGCACAACCTGGCAGAGCTCAGCTCTCACCTTTCCAACACCTTCCATCAAACTGCTTAATCACGGGCAAATGAGTTTCTGTAATTACAGCAGGAAGCGATTTATCTTGGGGTCCAAGAGGTTTAGGAGTATGACCTGAAGAGAAAGCCAATGTCAGCAATGAGCATAGGATATCTTCCTTGCAAGGGGATATCTGAGCCACGTAGCCGAGCTCTGAGTCTCTAAATCCCTCCCTGATCCATTCCAGAGCCAGTAAACATCATGTTTACGTGTGCTCAGTAGACTCCTCCAGGGATGGTCTGCTGTGTGCTGTCTGGCACCAAACAACTTCTCCAGGAGGGAGCAGGAACGTCTGCGGGAAGGGAAGATGCAGTGGCAGGTCTGCAGCCACCTTCTCCACGCATGGACAGTTTTGCCCTGGCTGAGCAATCTAGTCCCAAGGCTCTCTATTTTTTTAGCTCTCAAGACAAATAAAGATGTTTTTTCCAAGTTGGAAGGGGATTTCACCACTGGACTACCCAAGCTTCAATATTTTTTTTCACCCAGCATTGTTTTGTCACAGCCTAAGACAGGCAGACAGGCCACAGGGGCACTTCTGTCCCCGGCCACAAACAGCCAGGGAAAGCGGTGAAAAAGGGCACATGCAACAGCTCCCCCTTCTCTATATTCATCACCGGCTTCTGGAAACTGCTGGAAAAGGAATTCCGTGGCTTCACTGGGGTCTGGGCTCAGCTACTGAGTCCATAGTCATCTGCCATGTGCGGCAACTCCAGTTGGGTGCTCAGGAAACCAGACGCTCCCCACCACGCTGCCTGGGAAGAGCGGGTTCTCTCAGAGGCCTCAGAACGTCCCCAAAGACTCACTGCAGACGAGGGCGGGAGCACGTGCCTGCCTTCACCAGCACCCGGGAACTGGGCACCATCCACTCCAGCCAGCAAGATCTACAGAGCGGCTGTTCCTGCCTTCACCAGCACCCGGGAACTGGGCACCATCTGCTCCAGTCAGCAAGATCTACAGAGCGGTTGTCTCTGCCCACAGCAATTCAGACTGAGGGAAAGGGTCCGCAGCCAAACAAACCCCAGCCCAGCCCTGCTCAACGCTTTGGACATGCAAATAGGCACAATGGCTTCATTTGAAAGCTCAGCATGAATTTTCCATCTCTAAAGCATCTCCAAGGAAAACAGAGCACAGAATTCATTCACGACAGGTCATCACAGAGACTGTTTCCTAGTCCCCAGCTCAATGTCTGTCAAAATCAAGAGGAAAATCATTTCCCTCAAGCTCTGGGTTTGGAATTAAGTGCCAGATCTTGCAAAGCACTCGGGACCCAGAGCAAATTCAAGGGGCTGAACTCTTAGGAAAAGTCAGGAAGGCAGAGCAAGAACACTGAATTCTTGATTTCCCGTATTTTATTTTTCCCACCAGCAGCTTCCCAATCAAACCCACCAGTTTCCAAGCAAGAGCGGGTGCCTTTTGCCCCCCTCCCAGCTCAGGCTGGGCTCAGGCTGGGCTCTGCAGGCCAAGCCCAGCTCTTTCCCCTTCACACACCGCCAGAGCCCAGCAGGAGAGCCTCCCCCCAGCACTGCCTTCGCCCCGTCAACACTCTGGGCAGGGGAGGCTCCGTCTCCCTCCTCTGCAGAAGAACAGTTTTAAAGAAAGGGGGGGGGGGAAGGAAAAAAAACTCTTAATTTTGATGAAGACTCCCCAATTTGCTCTTGTTACGGAGCGACAGAGCACCCCAGCACCTGATGCCAGGCAGGACAACCCATGCCTCCATGCTCTGTCCCAAGCTGGGACCAGTATGGCCTGCACGTTAATTAAAAGTTAATGAAGAGGATCGGAGTGCAGCCACCAGTGCCCTCTACTGGGACCAGTCAGAAGGGCTAATAGTGGAGCACTGGGAAGCCCAGGGTGGTGCGGGTGGGTGTGATACCCGCTCCGGGGCTGGTGGGCACCGTGTCCTCCCCAGACACTGCACAGGCTCCTTCCTCCCAGCTCCTCATCGCCATCCCATCGCCTCCCCGCACAGCCCCGTCCCCGGAGCTCCACGTTTACGACTTCTGCCATCAGGCAGGAGGAAATCAAACGGTCTTATCAGAGAGCATTAGGACTAACATGCCTTGGCCCGCTGCCTCGCTACTGAGCCGTGCTCGGCGCCTCCCCATCGCCTCGGCAAGGCACCTCCGTGGCTCTGAGCTGAATCGAGTTTGACGGTGCTCAGGAAGAGAAGATCCCCAGGGAAAGGAAAGGAAGGGGGAAGGTGGGCTTTACAATTTATAAAACCACTTTCAGTTTGACTGCATTAGCTTTGCCCGAGGCTCCAAAACATGAGGAAAGCCAGCCAGGCAGAGAGGGGGAGTGGGGAATGGGGGAGGGAAAGGGGATGGCAAGGAAGGAGAAAGCTGTAATTGCAATTGCTGGAATTCACTTTTAATGCTAGCTGCTGAATACAGTAAACACACTCTCGAGTCCAGGGAATAAGCATTGATTTTTTTTTTTTTGCAAGTGTTCCAGTGGAAAGCTTCAAATCAATCCTGTTCTGTCAGACACCTTTGCCTCTTGGCCTCCAATTACTCTCTCTCCACCCTCACCCTCCCATTATCTCCCCTTCACCAGGCACACCTGATGCTGAAGGAGCACTGTTTTAGCAGGGATCCCTCCCTGAGACAGCCAGGGGGGTTGGTGGGGTCCATGGGGAGCCAACGCCGCACAAACCACCTCAGCGTAGGAGAGGCTTTGCCTGCAAAGTGCACGTGGGAGCAACGACAGCCAGAGCATGGAGAGAGGGTACCTGTGGGGAAGGGGTGCTCCTGCCTCACCCCAGCTCCATGCACGTCATGGGAAGTCATTGGAAGGTTCAGTCAAGCTCTGCACACACACACACAGTGCTTTATTTTCCCCTTGCCCACTTCCGCCCCACAGGAACACCCCACATCGAGTCCAGGCTGGAGCCCTGGGCTGGGCACAGGACACACAGGAGCTTTTTGGGATTTTGAGAGGAACCTTCAGAGTTCAGCACAGAAACACCAAGGTCTCAGCCCCGGTGGGAACCTCCTCTCCCATTCACCTCCCCAGAAGCCCTCCAGCTCTCCGGGTGCCACACTATCAGGTACATTCCCAAAGCCTCATTTTTCAGCAATGGCTACGTTAAGGCAAAAGATAGGATTTTTCATTCCAAGCATTCACAGGCTTCACTACTAACATTGGTCTCTCTCAGAGGCAGAAACGAAGGGGGAAGAGCATGGCCAGCTCTTCCTGTGTTTCCCGAGCCGCCCCTGCTCAGGAAATACAGATCCCAGTGAGTCCTACCGGCTGCAGGGTCCCAGCTGGCAAACTTCAAAGCAAAGGGGGAAAAAAAACCAACCTCACTTAGTCAGGGAACGAGTCGACAGTCCTCCTGTAACTTCTGCAGGGACACGCTGTAAAGATTTTACAATAAGCGTGGCATTGACTTTGATTGTCTCTGTGTGTCTAATTCAGGAAGACAAGACGTGCGAGAGGAGAGCCACTCGTGAGCTATTTGTTGTAGGGGTTTTGATGCTTCCTAGGACTCTACCCCCTGGATCGCAGCATTTTATTAGTGTGCTCCAAGAGCAGAGGAAGGAATATAGACAGAAATCTAGGTTGTGGAGCAGGGACAGCAAGCCCCATCACCACACAAAGGATGAGTCACACGGAGTCTCCTGCAAAGTCAAGGTGAGGAAAAGCTGATTATTTGTCATGTTTCTCCAAAACAAACACTGATGGCAGCGGACACTCGCATCCCATGGGCTCCTGCCACACGTGCTCCCCGTTTCCCTGCCCGTTAGTCCCACACAGACGGAGACCTCTCGGCACAGAGCATTCGCTTGCACACACCTACCTGCAAACACGAGGAAGAGTTAGCGTTGTAGTGACATGACCTTCAGCTATTCACAGGCCAGACATTTCCTTCTGACACCTCCCACGTTCACCCTCAAATTATATGTACTGTATATGACTGTTAAGAATAATCACAGTGTTTGTAGTGGTGTGTTAGGCACCAAATTACCTATAGGCAAAGCGATTAGAGAGCAGAACAAAGTGGTTGTTCATGCAGCTAATGGCCAAAGTACCACTATCTTCTATCAAGACAATTTGCAGCGAGCGTAGCATCTTCTCGCTCCCCAGCCAGGAGCAGCATTGTGTGAAACCCTCAAAAACAAGCATGTTACCAGAAGTCTCAACAGCAGAGCTCAAAGGGGGTTGTAGCAGCCTTGATGGTTTTTAATTCTTCTCACCCCAACGCCTTTCCTTTCTGTCCCAAGTGCCTTCCACTCCCAGCTTTGACTGCACACTGCTGCAGACGAGTTGCATGCCTGGTGCTTAATGGCAAAAAACCTGCTGACTCCCATCTTTAGAGGAAAAAACCTGCTCTTTGTTTACTGAGAATCAAAATCAGCTATCCATCTCAACTCCCTGTCCTACAAGCCACAGTCTCAGTCTCGCAGCCAGGTCCTGTTCCCCAGGAGAAAGCCAGAACATGCTCAAACCATACACACAATCTGTGCCTTTCACTGTTACCAGTCTTGTCATTGGTAAGACCTCTGGGTCCGGGGCCACCCAGCGCCTCGCACAACAGAAGCTCAATTCTGCAGCAGGTCCAAGAGTCCCAAACCTTTGGCCCATCATGGTCAACTTCTCTTCCTCCTTTTATCCATGGGTCTTCTCCCAAAAGCCAAGCACCTGCCTTCTAAACCTGCCCAAGACTGAGCTAGAAGGCACTCTCCTTGTGCTGTGCCTTTCAAAATAAGGGCTCTAACACAGTAATTGACACAATCAAACCAAGACAGAGATGCCTTTAATGACAGATTGTCCCACAGGGTAGGAACTCCAGAAATACCAAAACTTCTTCTAAGGAGATGAGGAATCTCGGTCTGGGGGCCACTGAGCAGTTTATACCAATGATGGAGAAGACACAGGTGGCAGCAACTGCAGGGAAGGAAGCGATGAACCTTTGGAAGAAGGAAACAGGAATTCTGGTGCCCTTGATCGCTCTCCCTCCAAGGTGGATGGAGCTGCCAGGAGGTACAGCATGTTCTCTCCTATTGATCTATCAATGTCTGCTTTACAGAGAAGGGATTACTCACTTCTGATAACATAGCAAGGTTGCCACTGATGAAAATCAATGGATCTGAGCTACCCAGCCTTCATTTAATTAGATCGCACTGTAAATACGTCGGGAGTAGGAGAGACACTCTCCACGACCACCTCTGCTCTGTGTTCCTCTCCCTGGTTTTAGACAAGTACCTTCCTGGGATTATCAAGATAAATGGATTTAACCAACAGACTTTTACTGCCTGTTCTGTAGCCAAAGAAAGGAAAAAGCGTACTTCTCCACCTTGGTCCACAGCTGGTAAAGCCAGCCAGGAAGACAAGGGCACTAGAGACATGCAAGCAAATTACTGGCAATTAGCTTTGCGGTAAGGTGGATTGGATTAAGACTGAGTGTGAGATCAGGCAGCTTTTTACAAGCTAAATAAGCAACAAGCAGTTTGAGAGAGATTTCTCCCCGTGTTTACAAGGCCAACCAAGGCCAGGTTAATTAATCTCTCTTTCCCGTTGCCCTTCTCACTAGGGCTTGTTCTCCACTTTGAGCAAAGCACCCGAGCCAGCTGCTCAGATCTCTTACATTGCAGGGTGATGAAAACAAAAGCACGGATGAAAATTGCTTTAGAGCTTAACCTCTCAGAGAAAACAAACGTGCCCGTGTTGTAATTAGAACTAGGCATGCAAAAAAGAACCAGATCTCTGACCGGTGCTTAACCAGGAAGAGTAAATAAAAATAACAGCAATCCCTTCCCACATACACACACAAAAAAAGAAAAAGCAGGCCTGTTTCTCTGGAGCTCACAGAAGAGGCTGGCTCATCTCTCCTGATGGGCAGACAAAGGCAGATCCCAGACTCTGGTTCTGTGCATGCTAAAAACCAGCAGCAGTGCCGTATCAAAACAAGACATTCAAACACACACTTCTCCCCCTGGGGAGAGCTTATACACAGCACAGACACGCAGCCTCGGCGTTTCACGAATTGCTCACAGCTATTCAGATCCAACAACCGGGGCTGCGATACAGAGCAGCATCTCGGAGCGGTGGCACAGCCCCCCGCAGTGCTCCCCGCCAGCAGCCGGCAGCTGGGGCAGCCACACGCCAGCGCTTCCATTTGGAAGCTGCCCGCGCCACTCCTCCCCCAGGCGTGTTTTAAGGCATTCATAACAGGGATAAATTCTCACACGTTCCTTTTAATGAAAAGGTTCCCAAGCTGTATTTGCTTTAACTTGCCATTAACAGCACAATTAGAGCTGCAAGGCCAAGCTGCACCGTGCCTCAGCCAGCCCTCCGCACAAACGCTCCCTCCATCCTCTTCTCTTCAAGAGGCAGCACATCTCGGCTCCTTCCCCAGCACTTAGCAGGAAAGAGAAGGCAAGAGCGCAGCAGGCAGTAGCACCAAACATTTCCATGGCCACAAGTTAAACCAATGAGCTGGAGGGCTTTTTTAACATGGCTGGTAAAAATATATGTGCAAGTCTCCTGTCTACGGAGGACTGCAGGAAGCTAAAAGTCTCAGAGCTTACTGGTGGTTTGGTAAGACAGTTGATGGGCAGCATGATCTACCTGGCTGTCCACAGACATCAGCATTTGCCCTGTCCCAAAACGCCCAAAGGACATCATCTGCTGAAACAAAACAAGCAACGGGTCATAGGGTTGCAAAACGCTCTCCTGGCACAGCTACCTCGGTGGCAGGAGAGTCTGCAGATACAGCAAGGCTGGCAAACCTCTTCTCACAGGAGACAGGCTACCAGCCCTGCTGTCTTCCACCTCTCTCAAGGTCTCCCTTCCAAGCATGTCTTATCTGTCAGCCCCGGCTCAGCTCTGCAGCACAGCGCAGTCAGCCCTCATCTGTGCAAGAGGCGGGTGCCAAAGCCTTGAGTCACCAGGCTCCCATCCCCGCCACAGCCTGGCAGGTCCCTGCGAGCTGGGGACGAGGGGAAGGAGCGCAGTCTCCATGTGTGCAGAGATCCTCAGGACCCGGGCACCAGCTCCAGCCCACCTGCTGAAAGACTGACGCATTCCAGGGAGGAATAAGATACCCTGAGGAACACCTCTTCCTCCTCACCAGGGGTGAGCTAGAGGAATTGCTAAAATATGCTTTTTTTCTGGGTTTTTGCAAGGGCTCTGCTGGCAAAAAGACAGGCTGCGACTCCAGGGAAAGAGGCTGTGGAGCGAGGCATTCATCCTGCAAACGAAGGGGCAGGAGGCAAGGGCTGCTCAATTGGGAGCTGTCAGCAGCTTTTAGCTGGAAAGATTATGGCAGTGGTTCTCAAAGGGCTCTCTGAGAAAAAAAGGGCAAGGGAGGGAAAAAATGCTCTTATTCCTAGATTATCTTATTTCTTAGCCCCCGTGTTATCAGTTGCTTTGAGATATGGCTGTGGATGTCAGCAGGCAACTAGTACAGCTTCACACTGGTGGTGGAACAGCTCTAGAACAGGAAAGCTGTGCCTGTCCCAGCGACCTCAGTGATTGACTCCTCTTTCTCTGTTGCTCTTTATCAGGGATAGAGCAAGAGTAAATGGAGCATGCACTGAAAAAAGAACAAAAGTCAACAGAAAAACTGAGCCAAGTTACAAAACAGCACATCTCCAAGACCTTGATTCTTCTCACAAATGTGGTTCAAATTGGCTAATGTGTTAAAAGATTACTGGGGTAGAAAGAGTAGGATAGATGGACAGAACACAATCACAAGTGCCTCATTTCTCTCGGAAGCTCTGTTAATGGACAAGAAGCCCTTTTGCACATAGGGAAGCCCAAAGCAGAGGGTAGCAGAAAGGAAGACAGAAGGAAAATGCCTTCCAGGGTCAATGCCTTCCTGATTCACTGGCAGCTTGTCCCAGGCCACCTCTGTGCTGCCCAGCACACAGCCTGCTGCAATCAAGACAACTTCCCTGTCACACTTCCGCAGCAATAGCTGATCTGTAATTAATCATAATGCCAAGTCAGCCCTGAACTTCTTCCACTCCCCCTATGTTAATTTCTTTAATTTATTTCTGCAATATTGCTAGTCTCATGACTTAACTTTTCTCTGTGTGATTGTAAAGGGGAAAGATCTGGAAGTAATTGCACAGCCATGTAGGACAGGAAATCGTTTCACACATCAAGTCCCAAAGCCCACTTTGATCCGGGGTTGCTCACGTAAACGAACACAAATCAATTGGCAGCGGCACTGACACCATAAGCGGGTGATGGGAATTCTCCTCCTGTTTCAGGCAATGTTAGGACCCACAGCCACAGTTCCTGGAGTTCCAGTACGGGGGGTACTGGGAAACGCATCCCTTGTCCTCGCTGACTTCCCTGGAGACGTGCCAGCCGGCGCCGGGGGAAGATTTATCCCTTGTCACACCAGCCCATCTTGTGCCGAGCTCGACAGCAGCACCGGGAACATTAACACCCAGGAGCAGAGTCTCCTTAAGTGGATTCAGCAGAACCTGGGCTCAATGTTCAGCTTCAACAGCTTCTGGCCTGGGATGCCCTGGCCCAAAATGTGACGCAGCCCAGTCTGACTAGATTTAGTTCAGGGCTCCACACTAGCACCCTCCGCGAGGCTGCTTTCTCCCTCTGAGCTCTTCCAGCCAATGCTCGTTAAACCTCATCACAAACTGTAAACCTCAACCCAGAGCTCCCCTCACCGCCTCAAGCACGCCACCCAAGCGTTGTTAGATCTTCTGCATGACTCAAGCACATCATTTAATCTCCATACCCCGCTTCCTCTAAGGGATTTGTTTCTCCTCTCTTTCTCCATCTCTGGGATAAAGACTGTCCCCAGCTTTAGGGACAGCACCGGGGGTCCATGGGCATGCAGAGAAGGGTCTGGCTGCGATGGCCATTCAGATACAGTCCCCTTGCCATCTCCCCACAGGAGCTGCACCAGCAGATGATTCGTTCCCAAGTGACTTTTTCAGGCGATCCAGCTTCCAAAGGCTAATGACAGCACACGTGCTGCCGCCGCACGCGGAGCTGACCAAGGAGCTTATCGCCTTCCCCTCGGCTTATTACACCTCGGCAGCTTTGTATCTGGGAAAAAGCAGCGCCAAGGAACCATTTCAGTCTGAGCTCTCTAGCAGGGCCCGGCACGGATTTGAAAGGAAAGAGCTCAGATAGACACAGGCATGGTTCCCACAGGGTCAGGCGGCTGCTTTATCTCCCCGAGAGGTCTCTGTGGGCAGCGGGAACACAGCAGCCTGACACGCATCTTGCCAGCGCAGCCACCGGTCCATTCAGCTTGGCTTTTCACAGGGCAAACACGATGCCTTTGAAAGATTTCCGATTACCAGCAAAAAGGTCAAGCAGCCCATCAATACTCGGAGCGGGCATGATCCAGGGAGCCCCTGCACACCCCAGGAGAGGAGCCAGTGCCCCCACGTGCAGGGAATGGATATAGGCAAGGAGCCCAACTTCACCCCTCAACTGCTGCTGATCTCCCCAGAGTACCAGCTTTGGGGAGGTGCAGGCACAAAGGGAGACCCTTTGCCAGGGGAGGGGGGAAAGCACGGGGCAGCGCTGTGGCACGGCGGTTTGGCTCAGGCCAGCAAAGCGGGGCCGGGTCCCTCGTTGCCTGCAGGGAGCGAAGCCCGACCTGTCGCATCCAGAGCGGCTCCTCCGCGCAGCCGAGCTGTGCTCTGTCAGGTGGAAGAGACTGCAGCTCCCCTCCGCACGCCGAAACCAGCTCTGTTGCCAGTTCCTTCCAGTTTGTAAAACAAAGAGATGTCAGCTCCTGGTGACAATGAAATTACAGCTTAGAGGAGCCCCGTACCTGTCAGGAAACAAAGCCCTGACCCTCCAGGCTGTCTCCAGAACTCTGGCAGATTGCTCAGGCACCATTGTTAGAGGTTTTGTTTCTTCTTGCGAACGTGGGAAGAGAGAATCATCCTCAGCCACGATCAGCAGCAAACACAGACGTGGTGGAAACCGCCTGTGAAATTAATGGAAATGGCTCCTCTCCCCAGTGAGGAGCAGAGAAGCCTTTGGCACAAGGGCTGGAAGCTCAGCGAGTCTCCTGCCTTCTCCAGCGAGTGCCATGACCTCTAGCTCCAGCACGTCGGGAGAGGTGAGAAGAGGCTGAGCTGACCCAGGGCCAGCCCCATGTCCTGACCTCCAGCTCTGCAGGCCTCCATGGGACATGGTGTCAGTCCCAAAGGAGAGGAAGGTGAGAAGTGCAATGGCATGAAAGGCAGGGCTAAGGGCCCTCCATGGTCCGGGGCAGCCCTGAGAATCCATCCCAGTCCCACGCAGCAGCAGGGCTGGCTGGGAAGGAAAAGGACTCGGATTTAACCCAGGTGGGCAGCAAAAGTTCAACCCCCTTCAGTCCTCGGTACGGGTTAACTTGAGCAGGCAACTGGAGTTAAGACCAGGGTGTCTGGCTTTCCTCTTCTTTTACCTCAAACTCAGCACGGACTCTTTTTTCTGCTCCCCCCCCTTCCTCTACCGCAGATCAATCCATGGAAATGAGCTCCGAGACAGGATCGCGTTGGTTGCGTGCGCTTTAGAGATGCTCTATGAGGCAACCAACGGCGTCCTGCAGCCTCCGGCAAACTCCCGCCGAGAAACCACCACCGCCGTGTAAAGCAGCTCATTCCTTTGGCGACAGGGACCCCCCTCGGGCTGAGGGAAAGCGGTGGAGGGGGCCTGGCGGGGGGGCTCCCCACACCACGCCAGCAAAGTGGCTGCAGCGTCAGGTAGGCTCCCCGCCTCGACAGCGAGGAGCTGGGCTGCTGTGGAGCACGTAGAGGGAAAAGTTTCTCATTAAAATTCCCCAGGAAACGGCTTTGGAAAGGGAAGGGGGAAGGAAAAAAAAATAATTCTAAAAAACAAAGTAAAAATGACAATTGCAAAATTCCTGACTGAACCATTTGGCTTTCATTTCATACTACAATGGGAGGAACGCAAACAATAGCTGAAAGGAAGCACTCCGATTGCCATGAAGCAAAGTGCCACCTTCATTTTTCATCAAACACGGATGAACCCTATTAAAAAAATATTAAAGAAAATATAAATCCATTTCCTCACTTCGTTATCTTCCCCCCACAGAAAAACCGTCCCCTCAGGACGGCTCACTGCCAGCTCCATCGGCTGCTGCCCCAGACACACTCTGGCCTCTCTCCTCCTGCCCTTTGCCCAAGAGATTTGGGAAGGAAAGGCGCAGGAATGGGCACGTCTGGGGAACGCTGGCCATTCCCTCGGTGCCAGCAGTGCCACAATACAGCTATCTCCCCTCACCAGGTGCCGTGATGCCACAGCCCGTCTCTGCCAGGTTGGCCACCTCCAGCCACCAACAAAGCGCTCATCCCCCTCCACAGTAGCAGAAAAACAGGAAAAGGAAGCAAATTCTGACCAGTATCACTGTCAGGAGAACCAGGATGGCCTCCCTTCCCAACACGGCGCCTGCCTGGGGCAGCCCCTCATGGGGTGACAGGGCTGGGTGACACCGTTCGAGGGGGGATTCACCCGGCCGTGCTGGCTTACACCGTTACCGTGGTGACGCCCGCGCGGTACAGCCTGTGAAACACTCCATTCGCTTATTGATTGAGCCGCCGTCAAATTCAATCACAAGTGAAAATGGATTTTTTAATGCGACTATTAGCTGCTTTTGAAAGGCAAATTGAGTTCAGTTATACCGAGTCAGCCATCAAAAAACAATTTGCCGTCAGCCAGACGGTCCAGCGAGGTGCCCAGCCTGGGGAGAACTATGGAGGAGAGGAGAGACTGCTCAGCAGGGGGAGGCGGCTCCTTCGCCCACGTTTTGGGAGACCTGAGCCAGGAACAGAGGGGAAAATAAGGCTTTTTTCCTCCCCTCAATCATGTGCCGGATGAGGGAGACAGGGTGCAAAGCTGGGATCTGAGGAGATAGCATGGACACTGCCCCATGTCTCTGCAAGGCAACAGGGCTGGAGAGCCATCACCTGCCCTGAGGGGCTCAAAGGCAGCAATATTCTATGGATGATGGGCTTCAGCACAAAAAACTCAAGCTGGGCTTCAGGATGAGCACGATGGAGGCTCTCCCCAAACATCAGGGTGTGTGAGAGAAGCCAAGACAAGAAGGACACGCAACCCAAGTGATCACAACAGGCTTCTGGCCACACCAAGACCAAAGCGAAGCCAAACCAGCTTCACCCACCTCCGTTCCACCCCACATCCAACTCGAATCAACAAAGCTCATTTCCTTCTAGCAGCTGGAAAATAAGATTTTTCCCTTGCTGATTAGGGAAGCAGATTCTCATTACTATGTTAAGTGAGGATCAATATTGCAGCCAAGGCTGAAATCAGCCCTGTCTGAGCGCACCATTTTCCCCAATTTGGGTTTGAGCATCACTCCATGGGGACACACAGAGCATAGCTGCAGGATGGCGTCACAGGGACCAAGAGGTGACAAGACAGGACAGCTATTTTGATAAAACTTTAAGTTCAGACAAAACCAGGCTGGATTTGGCTGGATTTGCCTTCATACACACATCTATAAGTAAAAAACTCCATATGTAAAACACACTTTAAAATATATACCTTTTATCCCCGCCTCAAGGACCACGATGTAGTCCATTGATTATAAGCTCAGTTCTTCGGAAGCCCTGAAAACCTAAAAAGGCAGACCTCAAATATGTAAATTAAAATCCAGCTTCACTTTCCCATTGTCCTCCGAGTCCCAGGAGCAAACTTAGGGGCATTATTAGACTCCTGGAAAACAGTCCAGGAATTTCCACAGTGGCATCATCCAAAGAGCTCGGCTTTCAAAGCGCCCGTGCTCCCCGCACAGCTCGCCCTCTCAGCTAACGAGGGCTTAACCACATGTTTGTGGCGGATGAAATAGTATCATTTTGCAATTATTATCATTCAAACATTATTTATTTAACCTGCAGCCACATTATATTGACTGCAGAATTGCTGTCATTTTTACTTTTGATGGCTCTCTTATTGAGCTGAGCTTGAGGAATTGTGCTTGGCGTTCCCAGCATGGGAAATGTTTCTTTCCTACACACGCCCCCTCTCCCCAGCCAAACCCAAGTCTCTGCCCCAAAGCTGCTGACATTTGGCACTGGCATCCCCAAACAAAAGGCCATTTACGGGCCTTTTCCCATCTTTTTCCTCTGCCCCACCTTCCTCTACTAGTTAGATTTGGGGAATTAATCCATTCTTAGCACAAAAACAAGGCACCGTGCCCTGAAGATTTCCAGATGCTGAAGGACAGAAAGTGGACTTTGTCACCTTTGCATCCTCCCCACTTCTGAAATCTCACATGTAAGGGCTGTAACAGCAGCTGAGGGCCTCTGTGCACCCCACACAATCAACTATGGAGCTAATCTCCTGCCCTGTGCTAAAAGCCCTTCTCCAAGGGAGGTTGCAGGGAAACAGCAAGGTGGGTCACAGCCACCCTCCCAGGTTTTTACAGCAAAATAAATACCAAGGGGTGCATTTCTCATGGCCTGAATGCCAGCAGGGTTAAAAAAAGAAACAAATCTGCCTCTCTCTCCTGCTCCTGGTTCTTCTCTCACACGTCCCTCCCCTGAAGCTGAGTGAGATGTATTCACACAACAGGAAATCCAACATTCTCCTTTCTCTTCTTTCCTCTCTCTTAATTTTCCCCCAATGTAAAGGATGAAGTCATCTCTCCTCCGGTGATGAAACATCTGCCTGGAGAAGCTTGCAGTGCAATGCAACATATTTTGATCACTGCTACATCTAATTACAGGGAAGAAAAAAAATCACAAAGCAGAGCTTGGAATTTCATTTTCCCCAAAAAACACAAGGCATCTGAAAAATAATAGAAAAGCAGCAGCACTGACAATCAGACCGGAGGCAGCTTCTCCATGAGCCTTGAAAAACAGCACCAGAATACGGAGCCTGCTCGGAAAGAGCAGGATTTCAGAGACTGAAACCAGGGGAATCATGAGCTGCCCATGGCAAGGTCATGCAGGAATTGGATCTGAATCTCAGAATCATCAAAGCCGAAGATGACCCACACCAGGACACTGCAATAGGCCTACATGTCCAAAGATCACCCAAGCCAAGAGTAACAGGCCTACATGTCCATCCCACTGGGTTCACCAACATTTATTCAAGGTCAAGTTCTTGCAGATCCCCCACATCTACTCCAATAAACAAGGAAAGGAGGGACAGTGGTGGGGACAGAGACATCTGCAAGAACAACATTAAGCCTTTAATGACTGACTCAAGACCAACCAAATACTTGCTCTTCAGGAAGCAACGGGCAGCAAGAAAGGCTTGCTCTGAAAACTGAGGAGCACTGGCTTATCCTAGAAAAGGCAGTGGCAGCTCCAGAAGACAACCAGGTTGTTGTAGGGAAGCTCTGCAGGTATTCAGGTACAGCTTAAAGACGGCAACAGCGGTGGCAGAGCCCTCAGGTAGCCCTCAGCTCCTGGAGAAAGCATGCTGGCAACGGGAGAGGTCTCAAAGGCACGGCAGGCATCGCCACCCACACCCCCTCGATATTCAGGAGGGGCTGATTGCCTCCCTTGTTTATTGCTTTGAGATTTTCACTGTGAAGCATTAGTGGGGTGCTGCCGCCAGCCGCTCTCGGATGCTGTTCACCACAGGAAAGAGAGATTTCAGAAGTTCAAAATAAAGCCCTAATGGCAATTGTTGTTATTTCCCTGTCTTTCTCTTCAAGCTCAAGGGGAGTCCATGGCTAACTAGAAACAGCCACCACCTCTAACAAGACCTTGCATGGCAAGAAACCAAACACAGACACCTGGGGAGCCTGCTCAACTGCTTCACTGGAGATACGGTGACAGGTTGTTTAGAGCAGCTTACAGAAAGGCAGCGCAAAATGAACAGGCTACCTGCCTTCCTTCCACCCCTCTCCCCACTGAATTGCACAGGAAAATTTGATTTCTTTCTAAACGTTTCAAGTTTCCAGAAGGGGAAAACAAAAAACACTGTCTGTGATGAGTGGAGTTTGGCAGCTGTTCGGGACAGGTATGGCACTTAAAGCCGTGGGAAACTCTCCCAGAACCTTCAGACGCTGCAAGGAAATGAACGGTTGATGGGAAAGATGCCCACAGACGGGCGGGGGTGTCCCCATTTTCCTTTGCAGGTACTTGTTACCAGCATTCTGCTGGCAAACCGGCCCCCATCCACTTGGCCAGCGAGCTCTCTCCTAAAACAATAGCTCAAAGGATTGCATTCTCCGCTCCATATCCCGCTGGAGTGTGACAACACACAGCGAGCAGCAGGTGCCCCTCTCAAGCAAACACCATGCACTGGTTTAATCCAAGTCCATCTACACGTGAAGAACAGGCTGAAGGAGCTGAAGCGCACGGACCACCATGAATAAGAATAAGATGGATGCACTCAGAAGTGATGCCCACCACAGATGTTCTGGGCTGGTCCTGAAAGGTCACGTCACTCCACATTATGGGTCAGGTCTGTCAGGGAGAGCAAAACATATGACCCTGGGGCTCTCCAAGATGGGATTACTCTTCTGAATTCTCCCCTTTGGACACGGGCAAGTGTGCGTGGAGGGACCACGGTCATCTTTACAAAGCACCCCGTGCTCCCCTTCCTCAACAGCACAGATCCAGCATCGACAAGGTCAAACACAAGAGGAAAGCTCACCCAGGGCTAGCGGGAGGCACAGAACTGGAAGATTAGTCACCACCCAGATGTCTGCTCTTGCAGGGAGAGAGAAAAGCCTTGGAAAGCATAAAGACCAGCTGAGGAGGGGTGGGGGCTGTGAGAGACACGAGATGGTGTGGGACTTGGACTCTGCTATTCAGTCACAGGCTCCACCTCCCAGCCGCATAGCATCTGCTTCCCTCTGCCTGCTCCCAGTTCACCTCTTGAGGCACTGGAAGCTCTCTGGGGCTCACAAGGGCAAGTTCTTCCAAGCACGGCCAGAATCCCTGGGTCCCAAGTAAGCCAGGTCAAAGGCAGAACTCGCTGTCCTAACCCTTAGCAGGACAGCCCTGGGAGAAAAGGTTTCTCCTCAGTACTTGTGCTGTCTTGCAGGACGCAGGAGAGTGTTCCCGAGCTGATCTGCCAGTCTATTTGGAGCATCAATGTTTGCCCAAGCAAATAGCTCGGAAAGCTCCACAAATAGCAGGAGAGTTGACTAATTGGGAAGAAGTCAGAGAGACACAGAGAAAAACACAGGCAGGCAGCACCAAAGGCAGCAAAGAGGATGGCTGAAGGGGTCTGGACGGCCCAGGGGCATGTTTGCCCTCCAAAAATTGTTATTCTTGGTCCCAGTGCCTCTGTCAACACCACTTTCTGCATATGCAAATAGGACCATACTCCTGCAATTACATGGCAATCAGAGGCAAATTACATTCTTGCTGTTTACTTTCAGTGTCCTTAATTAATCCGGTTATTAGACGATTAATGAAGCTTGTTTGGTGAAAAACTCATAGCATTTACAGCAAGAGCTCACACATGCACCCGCCTGGCATCTGGCTCTGCAAAACTGGCACACTGGGCTTGGAGGCAACAAGTCCAACCCCAGTCCCCGGGGCCACCAGAGCTGGGGTGACGCTGCCACCTGCCCGTGGCTCAGAGGGTCTGAGGGTTTGGGTTTTCCAGCCGTCCCCTCCATCCCACCACTGCCCCACAGCGATGGAGGGACCTTCTGCCCAAGGTGACCACGCCATTGCAGCCCGCTCCACTGGGAGCCCAACATCTGGCCATCCCTCTCCAGGAAGGCTGGGGTGGTTTGGGGACACACAGCAACCCTCGCTTGCTGCTCCTCTCCAAGAGACCGTACTGGCAGCTCCTGCCAGCATGAAAGCTGCAAGAGAAGACTCCTAGGAGCTGCTGGCCTCCCTCTTCCTTCCACCGCCAACCACCTTCCACCCTGCCCTCCCCAAAGGTCACCCCAGCTTGTGTTTGGTTAAGCTGCCGATAATTAAGCAGCATGTTCATCTAATGATCAAATCGCTGCACCAAGCGCATGAAAGACTGAGGAGAACTAATTAAGAAGCTAATTTGCATACTCCAGCGTTTCCGGTGCATGTATGGGGTTCCCATAGCAACTAGTACAAAAGCTGATGATGGTGTGTGGGTTTTATTGGGTTTTAAGTGCCGTTCCTTCCCTTTGTTATCCCCAGCAGATAACAAAGGCTCCCCAAGGAAGGTGGGGTGACACCCGGCTCGGGAGGGGGAGTTTCTGCTCGGTGAGGAGGAAGCTGAACGTGCTGCCAGCGTAGCAGGGGCCTGATCCCACTCACAGCACCATTCAATCAGAGACCTGGAGAGCAGGTATCGTGGGGGTGGATGTGCAGCCCGAGAACACACTTAACATAAATCCCTGACCTGATACCGCTCTAGCAAAGAGACTTCCATGAGTCAGTGCAGCCCCATCTGCATAAGGAGCAAACAGCTCCAGAGATGGGGTTTCACAGGGGGTTGCACCACATTCCACAGCATCCCAGCAAACAAGCACCCTGCATTAGGGGCTGGACAAAGGGACCTGGGGGTGCTCTTGCTGCACCCAGGACATGTTGAACTCTGCGAGACTGGGCAAGACCCCCCTGAAGACTGCACCCCAGAATCATTGGATGGGTTGGAAGGGACAGTAAAGATCATCGAGCCCCAACCCCCCTGCCCTGGGCAGGCACACCTCCCATCACAGCAGGTTGCTCAAAGCCCCCTCCAGCCCAGCTTTGAACCCCTACAGGGATGGGCAAGAAGGAAACTGGGCACACACCAGTGAAGACGTCAGCTCAGGTCGCAGCATGCTCCCAGCACTGGAAGACAGTCCAGTCTGCGCTCCCTTCATCACACTGCTTTTCCTAAGCACCAAGGGTTTTTTTCCGCTTCGTATTTCTGGCAAGAAACCTTTGCATTTAGATAAGGAATAAAGCCTGGGATCAGATCTGAATTCTGCAGCAGAGAAGATCAACGTTTTAATGAATTAAATATATTCTAAACTAAACGCAACCTCTTAGCACTCAAAAATTTGAGCGAGAATAACTTAAAGAAAAAGCCAACAATCCAACTCCTTTCAGCTCTCTCTGGCTGGGAACTGGCCACGGGCCAATCAATTATCTTGAATTTATTCGTTATTCAACTTCCCTTCAACAGCCAATTTCCAGGCTGTGAATTGCAGGTGAGCAGTTCCTCCCGTGCTGGCCACGCTCTCATTTCAGACCAGTTTGCAGGGAAGTGGCATTTCCAGGCTGCCTGGGGGCAAGACCTGGCCCAGGGCCACACAGAGTGTTAGAGGGGCTGGAGTGAGGCAGGAGGCTTTAGCTGGCACATCCAGCACCAGACAGTGCCGGGGGATTTGGAGGGACGTAGGTTGTTTGACATCCAGCAGCAGCATTTACAGACGCAAACACAGCCCAAGCTGTAAGAAGCATCCCCCAAAGGCTGCCCAGTCCTTCCAGGCCGGGGAAAAAACATTTAATTCCTCCCCATTAATTAGTTATTGTGCAGGGAGGATACATTTGGCTGGAGCTACGCAGCCCTGCATCAGCAAAGCATGTTTTGTCACAGAGACCAGATGCCCGCGACTGAAACAGGAAGACCCAGCGTGCACACAGATGTGTCCCGGGCTTGGGATGCTGCAGGGACGAGACCTTGGCTGTTCTGCTCCAGGCTAAAGCCATCCCAGGCTGCCCTGGAGCCTGCAGGTGGGGGTACAGATGGAAAAGGGCTGTCCCCTCTCCCCCACAACTCTCCCAGGGGGCCAGAAGGAGCCCGATGGTGAAGAGGACAAACACAGCAGCAGAGGAAGCAGTCGGTACTTCATGCAGCCCCACACACCCCCCAGGGTTACGCTGCAGCTAAACCTCCTGGAGGCACAGCCAACACTCACACCTCCACTGGAGACACTACCCTTGGCTGTTACCTACTCACACAGAAAGGCTTTTCTCTTCCATCCCCAGTCTGACCAGCATCCTGGGAAAACCTCCTAAGCCTTCAAGCTGGAAGAAATCCCCTTGCCCATCCAAAGCCTCCTCCACCCCTAACATTGTTTTCTTTTCCCCCTCCCCCCCCATTTTTTATTCTCAATAAAAACATAATTACAGGCTTTTAAAAAAAGCAAATTATAGTGACATACTTTAATTATCTCCAAGCAATGGAGGACTAAATTACACAGTCAGGGAATCGGAGGTTACCTAAAAATAAAAGCAAGAAGCTTCATTAAATGCTAATTGCAGCTTTCACTGCTGAAGTGAGATTTCAACACAATCTGCCATTGACTCGCTCGGCCATAGGAGAGAACGCTGGTGCTGGGGAGAGACCCTTACACACACCTCCATGCATGGCTGTGCGCTCCAGCCACAGGGCTCCACTCTGCCTCTGGCCCTTCCCCAGCTGCAGGGCTGGGGGCTTCCACCTCCCTCTGGGGCACCCCCTGCTCCCGAGACCACTCAGAGGCATCCCATCTTCTCAGCAGCACCCATGTGCTCCTCGCAGCTCTCCATCCTCTTGCTGGCTTCCCACAGCCCAGGAAAATTAAATTCAACACCTCCATTGACATCTTCAAAGCTCCCAGTGGCCCAACAAGGGTCTGATGCTCCAGGCCATAGGTTTCAGCCAGCAGCAGGTCTCAGTGGGAGAAATGCTTCCTAGAGCAGAAATTAGCTCGACCTGCTCGCTGCAGAGCTGGTCCCCCACCACGTAATGAACCATGTCATCTGTCACAGGCTTTGCTGCCTTCTGCTCCAAATGCACGGCTCACCTTGCTTGGAGCAGTGCTCAGATCTTCTGGGGATGACTTCCAAACAGGACTCTGGGGGAGAAGAGCTGGATGGAGACCTATCTCAGAGCAAGGAACAAGGAACAAGCCACTTTATATCCCAGCCCTGCTCTTCCCATTGAAATCCTCTAGGCTAAGGAGCTTTAACAGGTCTCCAGACCTGGGTGGTGGGGGAGCAGCTCCTCCTAAACCAGGAGCAAGATGACGGGCAGACCCAGAAATCCATGGAGAAATTATTTTGTTTTTCCATTTCCTATCGAGTCGGCCTAATTGTGCTGCTGAAGTCTGTAATTTGCCTCTCACAGAAGAGAGCTAATGACAGGTTCCACACTGCTGCCGCTCTGCAAAGGGCTGGGGAGATGAGCATGTGTGCAGCCTCCTGCTGCAGAAAGGACAGCAGGACCCCCAGAGTTCCTGCTCGTCCCTGGAGAAGATTGCTCCGGAGAAGAACTCCAGACTGGGAACGATAGCCAAGGCCAGCAGAAAGGTTGAGGAGAGGGAAGATATGAGCAGGGGATGGAGGGAGGTGGCACCAGCCCTGGTTTCTCCCCCCACCTGTCAGATTCCCAGAAAAAGTTAAAAACAGAGAGGTCAAACACTCAGGAATCTCAGGCAATTATTTCTATTTAAAAGTCAACAACTCTTCACAGAAATAAGGGGGAAATGAGGTTTTAGGCTGGAAGGGAGGCGAGGAGGAGAAACAACAGCAGAGATCTCAGGAAGAAGTTCAAAGAAACCTAGGAATTCCCTCAATAGGTCACACAGTATCTACTCCACTCTTGTGCTCAGGCACAGGCAGCAGAATTACCCTCAAAAATATGAAATAAAGCAGAATCCTGCTCCTATAGACAGCAGGTACCTCCTAAAACTGCCCCAGCAGCAGCTCTCGCCTCTCTGCAGGGATCAGCACCGCAGCCTGCCTGGATCCACGGCACTCCCTATCCATCTCCATTGCTTATAGACTGCTCCCTTTTAATTAGCTCTCATAATCAAATAAGTGTCTCGAATTAAACGGCACCGCATCACGAAATGCCATATAGAATTAGCCAGCCATGTGCAGAGGTCACTGCACTGAGGCGCTGAAACGCACCGGGAGGGACGCGGGTCTATTCAGCAGCGCAGGACCCCTCACCACTGCCAGCAAGAGGAAAAAAGGTAAAAATGGGGCCCATTAAAATTCTGTGAGGTTGGATTTGTGCAAATATTTTGCATATCTGCTTAAGAGCATCTTCATATCATTTAAGCCAAAGTCTGTAAGGAATTAGACTGAACCACTGTAAAAGCACACTTACACCAAAATAAGTACCCACACGAGGACTCTTGATTTAACACTCTGCCAGAGCCACCAGGAAGCCGGGGCAGCTACTGTGTTTAAACAGGGCCGGGTGCAGGAGGGGAACATGGATGTACTTGGAAACCACATTCGGAGTTCAGCCAAGTGACTTCTTCCCCCAGCACCAAGCACCCCTTTGGGATGTGCTGTCCCAGCCCTTGAAGCCCAGACCCCTCCCAGTTCCTGCTCCCAGGTTGGGAGCCACTGGGCACAGCTCTCGCATCTTTGGCCACATGTCTAGGGAAGCAGTTTGAAGGCAGAAATGTTTGGGAATGAGGGAGACACACAGCAACACCTTGAAGAGGTATTTCCATGTGAAGAGAAAATAAGTCATCCAGATCTCTGCAACCTGCCTGGTAGGAGGCACCAACCCAGGTAGAACATCTCTCTGCCACAGGTCTCCTCTTTCCTGCACCCCCTCCAGCTTCGCTGTCCCCACCATGACCTGCAGAACTCCACAGACCATCAGGATAGACGAGCCTGGGAGATCTGCTCAGTGCCAGCACAGTCAGTCCCCAACAGCCACCTCCCCGGAGGACTCAGAGCATCCATCCTCCCAGGCGCTGCAAGGGGAGGCAGGGGGATGCTGTAATTAAGGTAGAGCCAACCTTGCCAGTCATTATCAGGCTGAGCTGGGAGTAGAAAGCAGCTTGTAAAAACAGCAGAGCAATATCTCAGAGGTAGAAACAGCACCAGAGACATCAACCCAGGTTTTCTGGGAGCCCTCTGAACCAGGCGGCATTTCACATCCGAGCCGACAGTGATGGATGCGGTGGGAATGGAGCAGGATTTTTTTCTCCCAAGAAGCTCTTTTGACAAGTATGATCTTATCAAAGTTTCAAGCTTTTCATTATGTTTCTTTTTTCTTTTTTTAACTCCTGCCTTCAAGCCATGCTCTGTCCTCTCCATGCCAGCAGGGAACAGTCACGTACCCTGATCAATGGCTGAAGCTCCCTGCAGTGCTCAGAGCAGCACTGAGACCTTCCCTCCCCATGGCACACAGCCTGGGCGACCCACCAGAGAGAGCAGAGCCACAGTTTATAACCAAGTACATCTAGAAATGTGCAAAACACAGGGGTAACATCACTCATGCTCGGACAAAGGAACATATGGGCACCTTTGGGCCAGGAAGAATACACACAAAAGGATGGGGAGACAGAGAATCAGAATGGTTTGGGTCGGAAAGGGACCTTAAAGCCCCCCCAGAGCCACCCCCTGCCCTGGGCAGGGACACCTCCCACCACACCAGGGTGCTCCAAGTCCCCTCCAACCTGGCCTTGAACCCCTCCAGGGATGGGGCAGCCACAGCTTCTCTGGGCAGCCTGGGCCAGGCTCTCACCACCCTCACACCAAAGAAGTTCTTCCCCACAGCTCAGCTCCATCTCCCCTCTTTCAGTGTCAAACCCTTCCCCCTCCTCCTAGGGCTCCCCTCCCTCATCCAGAGTCCCCCCAGCTTTCCTGGAGCCCCTTCGGGGACTAGAAAGGAGCTCTCTGGAGCCTTCTCTTCTCCAGGCTCTCCCAGCCACCCTTGCTGCCTCTGCAAGGTCAGGACACCTTCCCCAGCTCCAGCGCTTTTTCTGGGCATCTAAAGCAACAACCTGCCCCAAACCTGGGGGCAGCTCAGCACTGACCCAGGCAGCAGAGGTTCCTTCTTTACCCACCTCTTATCTGCTCTCCAGAAGATGTACAAGCTTGGACTACCCCCTTCCTTCCCAGCAGTAAACAAGCACAGCCAACACCTTTCCAAGGGCACAGAGACACCAGCAGCAAACACACCAAACCTCCCCAAAACAGGCAAAAAAACGAAGACTGAAGAGCCCCATACCTTGCACACCTGGATGCAACCATGTTATCCCGAGTCAGGCTGGAGCCAGGGAGAGGAGCCCTCCCTGCAGGGGGGCAGAGCTGCCTTTGTTAGCTGGTAACTCCCTAATTAGCCCAGGTTGGCCCTGATGAGAAGGGTGGAGCTGACCCTGCCTCTGAAGGGGTGTGATAAAAAAAAAGCCCTGGAAAATCCCTTCCTTCAGCTCCATCCCTTCAGCTTCAACCCAGACCTTGGGAAAGAGCAAATGAGGAGGAATCAGCCCTTTCTGCCCCAGATCCTGCCCCGGCCCCTAAGCCCTGGGGCAATACAGGCTACAGTGTGTGTCCAGGGGATGCTGAGCTCTCCTCCTCCTGTCCCAGCCCCGCACAAGGACCCCGTTGGCCACAGGATGGCCTGGAGAGAGAGGACACCAAACCCCGTGGTGGCCTGGAGGGCTTGGCCACCCAAGACCTGCCCCATCAGCCAAACCCAAGTCACCTCCTGGAACGGACAGTCACCAAGAGACAGCAAACGCCGAGTGCAAAACCATGGTCTTTTATTAGAAATCTCCTCGTATAAAAATGATCATGCTCTACACAGTCATCGAATAATTCATAAACATCCAGGCACTGAACTTTGTTTTTTTTGTGTGTGTTTTTGTTTTTTGACTGGTCAGTACATAAAGCAGACATATTTCAATCCAAATGGTCATCACATACATTAATTAACCACCTATAGAAATCAGCACTTTGAACACAGTCTAGGTTTTATTTTCTTTTATTTTGTTGTCTGTTTGTTTTTTTTTCATTTAGATTTTATGTATTTTTATTTATTTATTTTTCCTTTTTGCAACATATAGAATTTGGTAGGATAAGGGAGAGAGTGAAGAGGGACGGCAGAAGACAGGAACTAAAGAAAATGGAGTAAAAAAAAAAACCAAAAGAAAAGAGAAACAGAAGGTTCTGCACAACCACAGTCAATCTCACAAATTCCAGAAAAGGGAAAATGTTGGGTCTCTCTTATTTTTTTATTTTTTTTTATTTGCCAAGAATCAGGAAAAAAAACCCCAAAGACTTGCCGAAGTCCGTCACCTCTTCCCCGCGCTGCGTCCCCCTGCTCAGCTCTTCCTCCCTCCCCGGGGGGGCATGCACCGTCACCGTGGTCGCTTGCTCAGTGGTTTCTTTGTGTTCTTTCTTCATTGTTTTTATTTTTATTTTTTGCTGCTGTTGATCGCCATCTTCCCCGGGAGCTCTGCCCAGCGGCCCCGGCCAGGAGCGTTCCCCCCCCCACTGCCACCTCCCCATCCCGTCCGGGTCCTCCTCCAGCGTCCTGCCACGAGCCATGCGACCCGGCTCCCTCCCGCGTCGTGGCACCGGCAGCCTCCCTCCACGCCCGGCGGTCGCGACGGCTGGCGCTAAATCGCGTGGTTGCTATAGCTGACGTAGGTCTGTTTGGTAGCCAGTGCTGGAAAGAGAGACAAACCCCACACGTGTCATTAACAAAGTCCCACTCTCCCCTTCTGGCTCCCATCCCGTCCCCCTGCCCTGAGCGTCGGGCCAGCAGATGCTGGTGGGGACGTGACATTGGGTTTGCTTATGGACCCGTGCAGTGCCAGCACTCGGGACCGTTCCCTGCGAGGGCACTGCGCCATGGCAGAGGGGCTGAGCCCTTGGGGATTCCCTAAAGACAGTTCATCCTGGAGAGACCCTGGGATGTGACATGAGCCGCAGGGAACCTGCTTTCAGGCTCCCATTCGCTTTCCTCAGCAGCCTCTGACAGACAAACCTGCGGGTGTTCCATGCTCCCAAAAGCTCAGCTTGTCCCCAGGAGCACAATTTGGCATCCACGCTGGGACCTGCATCCCTGGCCACCTCTCCATGGCCACCAGGAGCCGAGCAGCAGGGCACTGGCAGCACAACGCCATCCAGCCCAGCTGTGTCCCTCACCAAAGACCCCTGTGCCCACACTCGGGTGCTGGAGAACAGGGACACAAACCTGCTGCCACCTTCCATCTTCCCCAGACACACCAGCCCCAGGGACGGGGTTGAAGACAGGAGGAGAGGAGGCAGCCATGGCTACAAAGCCACCGTGTATCCCTGACTGACACCACAGCAATGCCCAGAGCCAGGAAAACACCCGAGAGCAGTACATCCTCCCGCTCCCCCTGGGCTGCGCCACTGCCTTGGGCTCACAGGCTGCAGCACGTCGCTTGCTTTTAGCAGCAGCCACAGGTTGCACAGAGGTGGAAGTGGCAGTTTACAACACGCTGGTTGGTCTCAGCACTTCAGCCGGGCACGATGCCCTGCAGAGATGCCACCATGAGGCCCCCAGGTACCACAGGGCTCAGGAGCACACGGCCACCCTCCAGCCAAGGGCATGGACCAGCACCGGGACAGGCAGCAAAGCCCGAGACACCACGAGCAGCACTAGTGTGTCCTCTGCAGAGACCATCCCCACGGCACCGCGCAGAGGGGTTGCCCGGCAGCTCTCCCTGTCTCGGTGCCTCGCTGACAAATGACCCTTCCTGCAGGTCTCAGACTGGTATTCCCAGGTACCAATTAGATAGCCCATAAGAAAAGAGAGCTGACAGTGCTGTTTGTGAGCTGCAGTGATTTCCTAGCCAATCTGCCCCTATCAAAGCCCTGTGAATTATTTATTCTGTTGTTTATTTAAGGATGCGTGACCTGCCAGTGACAGTGTGAAAAACGGTCCCTTGGTCCTGTGCTGACAACCCCACGGTGCCTCCTGCCCCCCAGCACCAATACCACGCCCAGCTCCCCGCCTTGGCACACCTTGGGACTGCACTGCCAGCCCCCTTGGCACCAAGCTCCTGTATTCCCCATGCGAGACACATCGGAGCCGGCGACGCGGCAGACGGGAGGCTCGTCTCTCCCCGCTCCCAGCACGTATGATCCTCAGAGGCTCCTGCTGCGAGTCCCGCGGGGGAGAAGGATGCTCAGCGCAGCAGAGAGCATATGGGAATGTTTGGGTTCAGGTCCTGGCCGAGTTGCTTACTGCATCTGGGCCTCCAAGCCCCACTGCCAAGGGTGTTTCAGCCCTTTGTGCTGGCAGAGCCCTGGCCAGGAGCTGCCTGTGGCTGGAGGGAGAGAAGGTCAGGCACGTCAGTGCTCCTGCTGCATCACAGCAAGTGCCTCCGATGCCACAGGGGGGTCTGGCACCAGGTGGCTCCCCAAGACAGGGCTGACATGATCCCAGGAGGCCCCTTACCATGGGGAACCTCGCATGGAGCATTCCCTGTACAGCAAAAACGGGGGTGACCCCTACCCACTGCTGCACTGGGACAGGAGCACAGACCACACAGATCTGTAATACCATCTGACAAAAGCCACCTCCAGCACGGGCATCAAGGGGTCTCTGACCGTGTAGCTGCCCTTCAGGATGCAGGGAGGTAGATGAAAGGGTCGATTATGCAGAGGGGCTGCCTACGGAGAGGTATTGCGTACGGAGCCACCACCAGTGAGAGCCATTACACACAGCGAGGAGGATACGGAGGTTATGCAGAGACACCAAGGGATATTAGATAGCTCATGCTGGAAAGAGAGCAAGCCTGGGATTACAGAGACCATCATGGCTTTCCATGGAAGTGCTGTTTGGTCTCCATCCCACTGAGGCAGGAATCCAGAAACTCTGCTGGTACATGAGGAACATTTGTATTCCCATGAGATTTGCTTCGGATTTAGCCCAAATAGGATTTCCCTTCTCAAAGGACCTGAGCTTCTTTGTCTCCAACTTTTTCTTCCTCCTTCAAGGTTCCATTTCTGGAAACCCAAACACAGAAGAGGCACACACCCTCCTTTTCCTCCCAGTGTTTTCCCAAGCCCCCAGCTTGTCTTCCCAGGGGAGAAGGATGGCTCTGTCCCTTCTCTTCCCTTAGAGAAGCTAAGGCTCTGCCCCAGCCTTAGCTCCAGCCCGGCCCCTGGAGCAGCCCCAGGCACCAAACACCCCTCCCCATCATCAGCAGCAGAACCCTCCTGGGAGCAGCTCTGTGTGCCCAGGGTGGGCTGACAGGATCTTTCTCCAAGTGTTTGAGTAGATTTCCATGTTCCCCAACCGGCATCTCACCCAGTGGCAGCAAGAGCATGTCTCCAGCAGATTTCCCATGCCAGCCACCCAGCAGCGTTTCCCATGGGATAATGTGGGAGCCCGCAGAGGGACAGGAGCCGCAGGGGCAGCCCCGATGAGACCCACATGGCTGCAGTGACTGAAAACAGCTTTTCTTGGGTTAAATGAATGAAGGGGGAATCTCCCCTGCCCGAGGGCAGGAGATGATGATATCCCCTCACCAAGAGCCAGGAGTCCCTGCATGTGATGTGGCTGGAGTGCAGATACCCAGAGCACACCTCCCTCCTCAGGGTGTTATGGGCACGGCGGGGAGCAGAGTGGCTCCAACCTGTGGGACGCAGCCCTTCCCACCCTGTCCTCCTGACTGGGGGATGCCGTGGGGCAGGAGGGTGTCCATGTGCCAAGGAGCAGTGCTGCCAGCATCGCTTGCACCCATGGAGGATGACAGCACAGCTACAGCCCAACAGCAAGGCCAGGCTTTGGGTTTCCAGGCATCACATCAGTCCCCAGCAAGACCAGCTTCCCAGCCCTGTGGGGAGCCACGTTACCTTGTGTTTCCAGATTTTCGCAGAGCTCTGATTTGGCCTCTCCATTGGGACGGAAACCTCCCTTCTGAGAGAACTTGTTGGACATGGTGGCCGCTGTCACCACCGCCTTGAGGCTCCGCTTGCGCTTGGGGACATTCTGCTCCGGGTGGAAGAGGATGATGTACACCTTGGGCATGTAGAGCATGCCCAGGGACACCGAGGCACTCAGACTCACCGAGATGGTGAGCGTCGTGGTCTGGATGTACATCTGCAAGACACAAGGGCATGCGCTGAGACCCATCGGGGTTCTGTAGGATCCAGAAAGGGTCAGCTGGGAAAGGAGGAGAGGAAACAGGGGAAGGTGGAAACGTTGGGGTTAAAGAAATGCAGGGCCGGGGAGCCAGGGCTGCAAATGTTGGTAGGATTGGATCTTAAACATCAAATTTGACTTGTTGCATGGGCCAAGGTGGACCCAGAGAAGCCTCTGGCTCATTTTTGCAGTTTCCCCACCTGCAAACACAGGGAGGCTGTGCTGGTGCCCTGACCTGTGTTTCAGGGCCCTGGCACAGCCTCCCCGTGTGCCAAGCCCTCCCAGTACCAGTGCCCGCTCTGGCAGCAACCCGCCAGCACCCCAATTCAAACACTTTGCCAGAGACAGAGCCTCTCGCCCTCTTCACCCTCCCTCTCTCCCCCCCAGCACACTCCACCAGCTGCAGGGCAGGAGCTTTGATGCCATGGTGATGGGCACCCACAGCCAGGACCTGGACTGGGCACCCCCAGCTCCCCTCAACAGGTAATTCCCATTCCCCAGCTGGCTCCCTGAGCCGTTGTCATGTAAGTCACATATTACACACTGACGCTGCCTTTCTGCAGTCAAAACTAATTTCACGCTCACTGTCCAGGACTAACAGTGACAGATGTTTTGCAAAATGAAAGCCCATTAATCTGACTGTAGAATAATCCATTTTTCTATGGAAAGCGTTTGGCAGGCTCCTCGCGAGCCAGGGGCATCTGAAGCAGGTGGCAACAGGAGGCCAAGAAACCCCCCTTCCCTCTGCCCATCCCCACCTCTTGTCCCTGAGCAATGCTGGGCAAGCCCCTCCGTGAGCATCCCTTCTCATCAGCATCCCTTCTCCCAGCACAGGGCTCTGTGCTCTCCAGCATCATCTCCTCTGCCAGAAAGGTCGCCTGTTGGGCCTCTGCAGGCTGAGCAGGGAGAGGGCTCTGGGTCCTTGGGTGCCTTTGCAAGCACCTTGTTTTCTTTTCTATTGTTTTTCAGGTTGCTAACAAGGTTTTAGAAGGAGGCTTGAGGCAGTTTCTGAACTTTCCCCCGTGGCTCAGTCACAGCGTAGGGTCCAGAGTTTCTCCTGCGGTTGTGTCCTGCACAGGAACCCTGGAAGGTGGCAGGACGTGGCCAGGGGAAGCCAGGGGGTTGCAGCCTCCCCACACTGGGTTCACTTTCTGGCATCAAATCAGATTCGATGTTCAGTTCTGGTCTCCCCAGTTCCATAAGGACAGGGAANCCTGCTCTGACAGGGTAGTGGAGGAGATGATCCCCGGAGGTCCCTTCCAGCCCCAGATCATTCTGTGATTCTGTGATCAATAGAGCACAAAGGTGAACAAGGGCAGGAGCTGGGCACAGAGGCCCCACAGGGCTCACTGGGGAGAAGGTACATGGAGGCAGCTCCGAGCCACGAGAAAGAGCCATCAGGAAGAAACAGCCCCCAGCCAGGGCTGTCACCCCACCCCAGGACCCACCAGTCCCAGTGTAACCACCCAAGAAACAGTTTCTCTCTCGCTCCTACTTCAGAAACAAACACTCATGCCCAAAATTGTTTCAACTCAACCCAAAAGGGAAAAAAAAAGCAAGAAATCTTGCTCTGAGTCAACAGAAAAGTTTTGTTTGTCCCCAGAATAACACCTATTGCTGTCACATGCGCTGGTTTGTTTGTTCCACCTCTCTCTATATCTGCGCACAGTCAATCTAGGCAGTTTTTGGAAATAAAAATGTCATTTCATCATGGAAAAGTCAAAACACATCTCTGTGCCAGAATATCTGCTCTTTTTTTATTTATTTTTAGTTTTTCTTCCCCTTTTTTATCTTTTTCCCCCGCTGAAGCTCTCCAGCCTTGGCTGTGAGTGTCCCAGACTTGGGAACGAGGGCAGAGCTGGGACAGTGAGCCCAGGCACCCCCGCCCCAGGGACTGCCACAACTCTGCTTGGCACCAGCATGACAACCCCTGGGACACGGCCAGGGCTCAGTAGCCCCTCACCCCCTCGGCTCCCCGCCTGCCCACCCTCCCGGTCCTCAGCAGATGCCTCGCTTTTCCATCCGGCAACTTCCATATTTCCTGCCTCTGCAGCGACTCCCACCCGTGCCTCGGGACTCGGGGGCGTTTCGGTGAAGAGGGAGAGAGCAGCTCGAGATGGAGCTCAGGCAAGACGTCTCCGGGCTCTCCTCCTCCTCCACTCCTGGTTCAGGGCTCCAACCCCAGCCCCTGCTGGGGACTCCCCTCCACCAAAAGCCTGGGTGGCACCACCTCTAGGCTCCCCCCATCTCTGCCCTCCTCAACCCCCCGCAGCACTTTTGGGGTCTCAGAGGGCTGCCTTCACTCTAACGATCGATTTGCCAGAACCAGCCCCGTTTTCTGCAGCTGGCAGTAACCTCAACAGCTCTGTGTCGCGCCGCAGCAAACCTCCTTTCAACTCCGAGAGAAATATTTTTAGCCTGGAGCCTAAACACAGCCATGAAGCACAGCACAGTTAACCTTTTGCCACATAAAAAAATATGACCATTTCTCACAATTTTGGTTCCTACGCTCTTAATTGGTTTCCAACCCAGGACCCCGCTTTGCTGAGGTACTTGCTGTGCTCAGAGAAGTCACAGCTCCGGGCTCAGCCCCATCCGCTGCTTCGTGGATGGGATCAAAGGACACAGCCTGTCTCTGACTCAGGATGATGACGCCACGTTGAGGGATGGCAGCAACCCTAAATGACCCAGCACAAGTCCCCAAGCCCAGCGCCGGGCTCAGCCTTGGCTCCAGGGCTGGATGAACCCCTCCTGCCCTTGGCGGGGAACAGCCCCTGGCTCAAGCCACAGCCCTGCCCACCTTGTGTTTGTCCTAAAGTAAATCTCTGCCATTAATTAGCAACCCCCTCCTCAAAAGCCAGGCCTGACCCAAGTATGAGAGACTTTGGCGCTGCCACGGGTGCCAGGGAAGGGAAAACCTGCTCAAAGCGCTGGACAGTCCTTCTCATTTCTTCTTCTCTCCTTCTTTTCCCTCACTGAGAGCAAATGTGATAAACAGAGAACCAGACAATGACACCGCTGTTCAGCTGCCGCCTTATCAGCGCAGGAAATTGTCTCTTTCTTTAGATCCTCTGTTATTGCTATTTCTGTAATCCGCTGGGATCGGCAGGGATAAGAGGTTCTTTTGAGAAAAGGCTTGGGGGACTTGTTATAATAATATGCCACCTCCATGCAAAGTTGTAGGCACAAGGTAAAGGAAAATAAAATTAAAAAGAAGAGATTCTTATCCAGCTCCTCTGGACCACGAGGCAGCCCTGCCCACGGGCTCAGGTGGGGTCGGGCTGAGGTGCTGGGTGGCTTTTGGAGGTGTGGATCTGCCCCGTGGCCTCCTCAGGACTCTGGTGAAACTCCAGCTGTGCTCTCTGGGGAGAGCGAGGGCCCGGCGGAGGATCCTGCCGTTTCTTTTCCCGGCTGTGCTGACCCTCCACGGAGCCCACGGGACCTCGGTGCCAGCCGTGACGGGGCAAAGGCGAGGGGATCCGTGCCACTATGGGCTGGGGGTGCTCCACTGAGTATCCCAGGCGGCAGCAGCACCTCACAGGGTGATGCCAATGCCAGCACCCCCAGTTTTCACCCCGAGGACATGCTCAGAGCCAGATCTGCGGTGCAGGCTGCATTACGCCACCTTTTTGACCTTTTTCTCCCCCAGATTACAAACAAGCAGTCAAAGCATCGAGGCAGCACGGAGCTCCCGATTCCTCCGGCTGCCCCTTCGAGCGCATCCATCGTCCTTCAGCCACAGCCTGGAGGGGCTCAGAGCTCCCAGCCCATGGCCCAGCAGAAACACCATGAAACCCCTCCCGGGATTGCTCAGCGAACGCCTGGGCAAGCAGCAGGCTTTGAGAAAGAGAGCTGTGTCCAAGGGGAGTTGGGAACATCACTTTTTCCGTCTCTAATCAGCTTGTTAGCAGCCTAATAACAGAGAAGCCCTGCACATTACAAACCCCCGAAGTGAGGCACAGCCTATTGTCGAATTGCTGCTTGACAGCCAGCTTTCGGCAGCCCTAAATTATCCCATGACAAGCTGCAGTGAAGAGGTGAGCAACCTTGCGCATAATCTACAATCATTATCATTTCCATCTTTATTACCCACAGTATGCTGAGCACATTAAGGAGGCTTTAAGGGAGCTTTTGTTTTGCAATAATTTCTTAAAAAACCTGCTTTCTTGTTAGTATCTCCCCTGCCATCTCATCAAAATGGAAATGCTGCAAAAGGCTCCATTTATTTCCTTTAATTCTCCTTCACGCTTCCAGCCGGCACGGGCTGGCTTGGTCGAGGGTTTTCGGCTGAGCCAAGGTTAAAGGTGCCTGTTCAGACTCCTCGAGCTCCGGGGTTTGATGCTCCGAGCAGGGACAGCTCTCCAGGACACACTGAAACTCCGATGTCCACAGCCAAAGAGCTCTCAGCAAACCACCCCTGGCCCTTTTGCAATAGGTGATCCCCAAAGCCGTGCCTTCAGCAACAGGGGGGACACACACACAGGGGCCATTATCCCAGTCGTGCTGGGTCCAGAGAGGGAAGCCGGGCGGTGGGTCACCCCGGGGATTCCCAGGGAATAGCACCACTGAGGTTTATTTGTCACAGGCAGAGCGGCTGGCAGGCGTGAGCTGTTAAATCTAACAGAAAAGCGATTCTCGTTTTGGCTGGCAGACAGAGGGGATTTGGGTCTCATTCATGAGATTGTTTTCCTTCTTTGTTCTTGCTCCCTCTCACTTGGACACGGAGCTTCAGCCGGGCTGGTCCCACTCCCACGGGTACCGGCACCGGGACCACCCTCCACACCAAGCCTGGGGGGCCAAGGAGGAGGAGGAAGACAAACAGGTTGTTCTACAGCACAAACCCACCTCTGGGATTATCTGATCCGGCCTCAACTATGCTGTGTGCAAAGTCACATTTGGAGTCACAGGAGGATGCCCGCTCCCCAGGCTCTGTGCCACCCTGCCCGCCACAGCCCAGCCGTTTGTCACCAGCACTGTGTTGCCAGACTCCCAGGTGTTAATGAAAATCACAGTGAAACAGTAATCAAATGAGAGGCCACAAGCTGCCACCTGCCTCAGCACAGGAGGGGACACACCAAGGGGTTGCTCTGCTCCCTCTCCTTCGCCCTTGCCCTCTGCTGCTTCCAGCTCTTGGGGATTTCAGAGGACAGGTCCATCTCTCCAGCCTCCAGCACTGACTCAGCAACAGGAAAAGGAGCCGGTGGGGCAGCACTCGGTCCCTTTTCCATCCAAAAATGATGCTCATGACACCGGGCACCTGGATCTGCCCTGGGGACTCATCCTCCCCCAGCTCACAGGGCAGCAGTCTGTGCCACCCACAGCCACCCTGTCTGGAGAGGGGCAACGGGGACAACTGGGCACAGCAAACCCGAGGGAGAGCAAGAAAAGAAACGAGAAAGCCAGGAAGGAAGGAAGGAAGGAAGGAAGAAAACCACAAAAAATGGGAAAAGGAAAATCCAGTTGGAGCAGAGGTTTCTGCTCCCATGTAAAGCAAGAGCTTTCCGAACCAACGCTTCCCACCACGATGCCCGAGCCAGCAGGTCAGCAGAGAAGGGCCCTTCCTTCAGGACTCATCAGCCTCTCGCAGCCCACAGGGCCACCAGCCAGCCACCTCTCCCCTCCCTCCCTTACCTTTTCCGCCGACTGCGACGTCCCAAAAAATATAGGGATGAAGGCTAACCACACAATGCAAGTCGTGTACATGGTGAACCCGATGGGTTTGGCTTCGTTAAAGGTCTCCGGGACCCCGCGGGTCTTAATAGCGTACACAGTGCAGGTGACCATGAGAAGCATGCTGTACCCAAGCAAACAGATGAGGGAGAGGTCCGAAATGTCACATTTGAGGATGCCCCGGGCAAAGTGGGGGTTTGTAGTCCGCTGGTCCTCGTAGTCAATGACAGAGTGGGACGGGTCCACGATGAACCAGATGCAGACACCCACGAGCTGCAGGGAGATGAGGCTGAAGGTGATGACCAGCTGGGAAGCGGGGCTGATGAACCGGGGGGCACTCACTGACTTCTTGCCCTGCTCGAAGATGCGGTAGATGCGGTTGGTCTTGGTGAGCAGGGCGGCGTAGCTGATGCTCATGCCGAGCCCGAGGAAGATGCGGCGCAAGGAGCACGTGCTCAGGTCAGGCTCGGCGATCATGAGGAAGGTGGTGGCGTAGCAGAGGAAGATGCCCGTCAGCAGGACGTAGCTCAGCTCCCGCCCCGACGCCTTGACGATGGGCGTATCATTGTAGCGCACGAAGGTGACCACCACGAAGAGGGTGGCGATGATGCCCACGATGGCAATGAAGACGGGCACCACGGCCCAGGGCGAGCTCCACTCCAGCTTGATGATGGGGATGGGGGTGCAGCTGGTGTGGTTCTCGTTGGGCCGCTCGTTGAAGTGGCACCGCTTGCAGTGGAACTCATCCAGCTGGTACTGGTACCCGTCGCAGCGCTCGCAGTGCCAGCAGCAGGGAATGCCCTTCACCAGCTTCTTCCTCTCGCCCGGCTTGCAGGGCAGGCTGCAGATGGAGCTGGGGAGTTGGCTACCGCCCCCCGGCCACAGCATGTTCTCCACCTGTGGGGCGAGATGGCACCAGCCCCACTGATGCTCGAGCTGGGCATCTGTCAAGCATCCCTGGGGCACGGGGGGATGGCCTGCCCCTGCTCGCCCTGCAATCCAGCCCCTCGTCCTGTCGTACATCCCATGAAGGACCCCAGCCCTACCCAGTGTGGAGACAGGGAGGTGGTGAAGCTCTCCATCAATATTTTGAGTAGATTCAACACCACAAAACCCCAAAGTCCCACTTTCCCTGGGAAAACCCCCCTCTGCTCTGTTCTGGCTTCTCCTTCCCTTGTCAGAGCTGCAATGTCTCCAATGCCTGGAGCCCATGGGATATGAGCACCCGTGCTAATGGTGGGTCACCATGTCTGAACCACCAATATGTACTTGGTGGACACCCTCTCCTCTGTCTCCCCCCAAATCAGGCTGCCTAACTGCACCCATGGGCTCCCTAACTTTGCACCCAATGGGCACCCTGGCTCTCAGACGGGTTTGCTCCACTCTACGTGACCTTGATGGGTACAGGAGAAACCTGCAGGATCTTCCCCTTGGCCTAGCCGTGTTGCCAGCACCAGCCAGCCCCCAGCCTTACTTTTAGGTGGAGGTGGTCAGTCCATTGCCCGATGACTTTGTACTCAGGAGTGGAGTTCCTGATCTGGTATTGGTAGATGTCATAACGCCCCGGCGCGTCTCCGTTCTCGTTGAACGTCACGGGGGTCCCAGCGATGCCTGGAAGAGAGGGAGGGCTCAGCACCCACAACACGGGGTGTCAAAGGGGGCTCTGGGTGGAGGGGGTGGGGGGGAAGCAGCTTTAAAGCTAAATCAGGTGAACTGTGCAGATAAACAGTAATGAAAAAAGGAAGAGAAAAATCAAGTGGAAAAATAAATAAAAGAGACACTGCAGAGGAGACCAGAGTGCAGATAAATAGAAGTAATAAGGAGGAGAAGACAGAAAATGTTTATGGAGGAGATAGAGCAGAGGAAAAGATGCATTTCCAGGGGAGATCTGGAGGCAGACAAGGGCACAGCAGCATGATTCAGTGGGACCTCTGCCAGCTGTGAGCCAGAGGTGGGCCAGGGGGAAGGCAGAGGGTGAGGGCAGGATTGCTTCCAGGTTACCCTCCAAAGGCTCCCAGGAGATGCAGGAGCTCAGACCTCCCCATCTGCTGGTCTGCTGCAAAACCACCCCATCTTTGTACCCAGCATTTGCAGCGCGGTGGGTGCCAAACAGTGACACAAATAAATTGTGGCTGCTGCCGTGTGACCCACAACAGGGGACAACCCACCTCCTCCCCACTGCCCCCAGGGATGGACAGACCTGAGAAGTTGACATTGCGGATGTACTTGAGCAGCTCCACGCCATCCACCGGGTCCATCCTGGGGCACAGCCCCACCTTGCCGGGGCAGAGGTTCTTGTGCATGTTGTGCAGAGCGTGTCCCATGGCGTAGACGGCGTCGATGACAAACTGGACCTTGCCTTCCTGCTCATAGGAGGAGTCCTGGCCGATCCGCTCTCGGTCTGCGGGTACACGTAAAGCAGCTCTGCCACCTCCCTGCCATCCCCATGGGGAGATTTCTGCTGCAGCCAAATCCTTGCAAACAGGCCCACTCTGGACCGAAGCAGCTGGGAACTCCAACCCTATTCCCAAAACTCCAAACCCATCAGCCAGCTGGCGTACCTCTATCCCAGCTGAAAGCTGGAGAAGGGGGCTTGGAGCACCCTGGTTTGGTGGGAGGTGTCCCTGCCCAGGGCAGGGGGTTGGAACTGGATGGTCTTTAAGGTCCCTTCCCACTAACCATTCTGTGATTCTATGATTCAATCAACCCCAAACTCCTCCCAGAGCAAGACCCACATTGCAGATATGTTTCCCAGTGCCAGCCCAAGGTATCGGCTGTGTCTGCACTCCTGGATCTCAGGGTTTGAGCTTTTCCACCAGCCAAAAGTTCTCCCATCACCTTTGTGTGGCCTTTGTCCTGAGGGGTCAGAAGGGACAGCTGTGGGGACACAGTGGCTCTCACCCCTCTGAACAGTGTCCTGTGAAGGTTTGGGGCTCATGAGCCAGCCTCTGCGGGCAGGAGGAGCATGATGTGCAACCAAGAAACACATTCATGGGGGAAAACCCAACCAACCTCCCTGCAGTGTAGTTCTGAGTATGTGGGTGCTGGCATCCAGCTGTGCTCACAGGAGTCCTTGGGATGCCATGTCCTAGTGCCATGGGACATCCCAGTGCTCCCAGACCCCCAGGCGGGATGTGGGCTGGGCAGTGATTGGTGTCCCATCCTCACCCCTGTGGGCTGACTTCCCTCATCCGGCCAGGAGATGCCACCAGCTCCGTGTCTGTCAGCGGCATCAGGGGATCACCCAGGCAGTATCCATCACTGGCTGCGTGTCCTCCATCACTGGCTCTGTGTCCTCTGTCATATCCCCGGTGCCTCCTGTCACCCTGCTTCCCTTGTCACACCCTGCCACCCATCGCCCCCCACTGACCCCGCAGCCCTTGGCAGCCTCCCCGGCCATCCCGGCTTGTAGGATCCTGCAAGGATCTGGTAATTACCAGCGACAGCTGCCTGCCTCTCCTGTCATAACCGCCCTTAATGGGACTAGAAACATGTTAATCATTTAGCAAAAGACACCGATTAATGTAGCACGCTGTTAATTACAGCTAAGAAAGCGTCTCCCATGGGGCGACGCCGCGTCGGAGAGCCGTGGCCTCTGCACCTCCATCTCCGCCTCTGCGGCACCGCCAGGCACCCGGCCAGGCCACTGCTCCTGCGGCAACAGCCAGAGGGAAGGAGGGTTTCTCAGGGAGCCAAGGCATGGCCTTCATCCTCCAGAGAGGCAGAGGCATCCTAGAAAGCCATCCAAGGCTTTCCAAAATTAATCCCAGGTCTGTTGATGCTCCCTGATGCAAGGTGGGGTTTTAGGGGGACTGCAGGGGACCAGGGCGCAGGCAAGCTGAGGTCACTGATCCCCTCCCTCCCCGCTGCGGGAAGACGGGATGAAGCCAGCGCTGGACGCGGAGCAGGTCTCTGCCGAGCGGCGACATCCCTGGGCCAGGGCAGAGAGCAGAAAGTGCCACTGACAAGACACTAAAGCAAATTGAGAGCGAACTGACCAACAAGAAAAGATGATATCAAGGAGGCGAATTTATAGCCCATCCTTCAAAGTTATAAAAATGCTTTTGGACTACGTGGAGATTACTCATGCGAAACCCGTCAAGTTATCCTTTCTTCCACGTTATTGACAAGGGCTATTAATCTTCTCCCTCAACTTTGGGCCTTTCCTTGCATTCATCTCTCAAGGCACAGACAAGCCACTCTATCTTGTCAAGATAATTACCCATTAAAAGAAAAAAAGGGTGTTGCAGACAGTCCAGGAGAGCTGGCACCAGGGGTGGGACAGAGATGTCCTGCCACCCCCCAGAGGCAGCTGAGCCCAGGGGACACACAGGACCCAGGACTCGTCCCTTCCTGGCTCCTCAGCTTCCTCACAGGCACCTCAAATCCCACACAGGTCCCAGCAAGTAAAACACAACCCACTGTGCTAATGCAGCCTGCAGAGGCTGGATCTTCCTCCCAGACCTCCCTCTGGCTTGCAGCGAGCAGCATCAGCCCAGCAGGGTGGGAGAAGCACCCTGCCCCAAGCCCCAGCTGCTTTTTCCAGATGGGAATTCTGCTGGTGCGCAGAGAGTCAACACGAAGCAGAAAGCTGAGGCTCCTTCCCATCATGGAGACAATAAATCTCCACCAAACTCACGGTAGATTAAGGCCACAAACGGGATGTGACCCCACTGATTATAATAGAGGGGTCGTGCATCGCTCTACAGGGCTGGTAATTAATTTTCAAGTGTGTGATGAGCCTCTGCGGGCACCCCTCCGAGGACGGGCGCTGCTATCTTCTCAAGCGGTGGATGAGACGGGATTAGCATCAATTCCCATCACATCGCCGGCTTTCGGCAGGAGTTAATCAAAATCGCTCGCAGCGCGGCTCCAGAGAGCTGGGGGGGACAGTGTGGCCTCTGAATCCCCAAACCTCATGGGTGCTGGGTGCTCATCGCCACGTTTTTGGGCTGGGGGAGCCCATCTGAGGAGCAGGGACTGTCCCCCCATGAGGGATGCTCGCTCCAAACGGCTTCTCTGCAGCCAGGGCTTCAGCTGCCCTTGCAGTCAGGCTGGCAGTGCCCATTTGGAGAGCTGGTGGATCCAAAGGAAAACCGAGCAGAGGCATTCCCGGGATGCTCCTGCCCGCTCAGACACGGCCTTGGTCAACAGGAGCCTTTTATCATCTTAACAACCAGGCGAGCAGTGCAAATCCTCCCCCGTGTGCCCAGCTGGGGTACACTGTGCTGGAAAACAGCCAGCACCACAAAAAAACCCACAACCACAACCCCATCCTAAGAAGAGACCAGAGAGAAGCAATACAAAAAGGGAAAAGGACATGAAGAATCACAAATCGAGAAGGAAAATCAAATAAAAGCACCTCTCCCCTCCACCCACATCACTGCTCTGCATCTATCCACAGAGGTGAGAGCGCAGAGCAATCCCCAGCCCTGCTTCAAAGCAGAGTTACCATCCAGCCCTGCTAAACCAAGGCCATTAATTAGCTCTTCTGGAAAAAAAAGTAGCCCACAGGGCCTTGGAGCATCCTGCAGTCCCTGTGTGGATCACAGTGGGGGGAACACAGCCCCCAGCTGTGCCCCATCTTCCTGCCCCTGCCACTCCATCTCCACCCCAGCACCTCCCAGTCTGCATCTGCACGTGTGTGGATTATTAAGGAAGTGGGGACTTGCAGGATCCATTCCAGTAGAAGCAGGGGCTGGCTGTTCCCTGGGAACCTCCCAGGAGAGTCCCCCAACCAGAGAGGGCTGGGGACGCAGCCCAGTGGAGGGAGCTTGGAGGAAAGGAAAGATGCTGAGGAGATCCTGCTGCAAAAGCAGCTGGGAGACAGGTACTGGTCCCAGCAGGACAAACTGGGGATGGAGCACGTGGATCCTGATGGGTGCCAGGGCTGGTCTCAGGGATAACATGGGCAGCTGCCAGTGGGAATCACCCCAAACCCTAGTGCAACCCCAGCCCGTGCCCATCACCTTCCTCCCAGCTCTCCCATACACGAACAGGAGCCATGAGCTGTCTGTTCAGTGGTGGGACCCTCTGGTTTGGGTTTGGGGATGCAAAAGCCAGCATTTCTCTGTGCTTTTTGAGCTGTACCCAAACCTGAAGCTCATGGGGAAAGTCAGTACAATTCCCTCCATAAAACAGCCCTGAAGAGGACATTCACAAGAGCCGGGCAGAGCAGCGGAGCTCATGGATCTGCAGAGGCAGGTTATTTGCTTCATCCTGCGTTATTTCCCCTCTGCGTTTATCTGCCAAGCAAACGTTCGGGAGATAATTTATTTGCTGACAAATTCAGATAATTTAAAGACAGTTCCTAGGACATTTGCCATGCTGTGGTTTCAGCTGCCTCCACTAATACCTTGGCCTGAAATATTGCTTGTTTAAATGCTACATTACTATGAAGATGAAGAGATCAACGATCTGCAGGACCTGCTCATGCATTTCCTGGTGCTGGGGATGTTTTGATGCGCTCGGGAGCGATGAGGAGCTCTCAGTTACCCAAGGCCATGCTCACGGGTGAGTTCTCTTGCTGCTTGCCAAGTTCACGCTTACACATTAACCACAAGACTACTTGGAGAAGCTGGAAAACCCTTGTGGGGACAAAGAGCTGTCCCCAGCTCATGGGGAATCGCCTGCAAAGGGAGAGGATGTGGGAGCACCATCCCTCTCATCCTCAGCAGTGAGACTGGAGGGAGAAAAAAACCACCCTTCATGATCAAACTTTCCAGGCACAGCCAGGTCCATCTGCCTGCTGGCACACCATGGCTTCCACACACATCCCTCCCAAGGGGACAGGGCAGGACGTGCAAATGTCCCCAAGCCCTGCCACGTGGCAGCCTGCGAGCTGCCGCCTCGTTATCTGTCTTCAGCCGGTGCCGGGCAGGCAGTAAATCTCTCCCATCTCTCAGTAAACATGTCACCTCCCTGAGCCTCCAACCATCACCTCGGCAGCAGCGCTGTCAGTAAGACAGATCCCCATGTCTCCTTGTTTACTGCCTTAATCCCTACAAGTCTCTTCTAGCTGGAAACGGCTAAAAATGCAAAGTCGGAGGGTGAGGAGGGAACTTCTACTGGGACGAGGTTCCCCGCCTGGAGTGGCACAGGGCACATCGGCAGTTCCCGAGGAGACAACAGGCAAACACGGCTCCAGCACACGTCCTGGGGTGATGGCCACCTCTCTGGGCACCCCTGCATCCTCCTGTGGGGGGACACTCCCCCTCCCAGCAGGGGCATGAGCCAGACCCTGACCCCACGCTATCAACTGGACGCTTTTCTCTACAACCACCCCAGGTTTTAGGCTGTGCAGGTGAGAGGGGAGCTGTTTGCAAGGGAGCAAGGACACACTGGTGCCTTCACACCTTCCATGGGACAACGGCGCTTCTGCCAAGCACACAAGAAAGAGGGTCACTGGGAAGGCGAGGGAGCCCCAGAACAGGCTGTGTGAAGTCCCCTTCTCTGGAGACCTTCCAGCCCCTCCTGGATGCAGCCCTGAGTGCTGTGCTCTGGGCAGCCCTGCTCCAGCAGGGAGTGGGAGTGGGGGATCCCCAGAGGTCCCTTCAACTCCGACAGTTCCATGATTCCGTGAAGGGAGAGCTGTGAGGATCGTGCAGGAGAGGGAGAGCCCTGGGAGCTTTGCCCAGGGACGGCGCCTTCTCCCGCCCACACGACCCACGCAGGCTGCACGGCTTCCCGGAGCACACGCAGCACAGCGGGGTGCACAAGAAGCACCTTTGTGCAGCTCCCCTCTCCGCTTTAAAGCCAGTCACTGCCCTCACACGCCCAGCAGACACCCGAGTGCCCGCACGGGCTGGTGGCTCCGCGTCACCCACGTTCCCCATGCTGCAGAAACCCCAGCATTTCTCCAGCCTTCCTCAAATTCCCACCTGGCTTCGATCCTGAGTCCAAAAAAAACAAACCCACCACACTCACAACCAAGACCGCCACGCAGGGAGCATTAATTGCCACCTGATTGCCTTGGAGCTGGGCTAGCAGTCCCAGGGCAAGAATCATTTTGGCTGGAAGAGACCCTTGGGATCATGGAGTCCAACCATCAGCCCCACTCTACAAGCTCTCCCCTACACCAGATCCCCCAACACCACATCTGATCTACTCTTAAACACAGTCAGGGATGGTGACTCCACCACCTCCCTGGGCAGCCCATTCCAGGCTCTGACCACTCTTGAAGGAGGTGGCTGAGCTGAAAGGCCATGAGGAGAAAGCCTCACCTGCCCTGGGCTCTCTGCCATCGCCTTCACAACCCAGTGCGATACAGCAACACACACCCACAAGTCCCCGTCTGCCCCCCAGCCCCCCTTGCCCATAGCATCCCCACAGCTCTTACTGGTGCACTTCTTGATGCTGCTGCCCTTCTTCAGCGCGTGCCGGCTCAGCTTGCAGTGGAAGTTTTCCTCCCAAAACTCAGCGAACCAGATGTTTCGGCGGTTGTTGTCCAGCGTCCTGCTGGAGAAGTAGCGGTCGAAACCTGCCCAGGGAAGAGGGGACAAATCTCTGGTATGGCAGAGAGATGTTTAACATGGCCCAAAACTCCCCAGGCAGAGGGGAAAAGGAGGGAGGGTGTCTCGGGAGCGATGGGGTGTGGGGACACATAAAAGTGTGGTGAGTTTGTGTCCCAGCTGCCACCTGGGCAAACCTGAAAAACCCACTGAGCAAAGACCCACTGCAAAATACAGCGTCTTTCACAGCCTAAAGCTTGCGGAAAAGGGGTGCCATCAAGGGGGAACAGCTGAGCCAGGGGGAGCTGAGGGAACCCACCAACGCAGCCCCTTACCTTTGACAGAGACCCGCTTGGGCAGGATGGTGACGGAGCCCTCGGCCACCTCCTCCAGGTGCAGGACGGGGGAGATTTTGGAGCCCCAGCTGTCCGAGCCCATCCAGATGAAATGGCCCGTCTGGTTCGCCCTCTTGGCCGCCTCCAGCACCCTTCTGTGGAGAGAAGCAAGAGGGGCTGGCACTCGCGGAGGCACTGGTTTCATGTCTGACCCCTTGAAACTGGGGATACTGGCACAGGGCAGGGCTTGGCACTGTTTGCATCTCCTGCTCTGGGCACTCGATTGGCACCATGTATGACCCTTCTTTACATACAGACACATGAGAACTGTGGTGCTCAGCTCCCACACCCTCCCCAGCCCAGGCACACAGACCACTTCTCCCACCTCATTTGCATATTTGCTGACTAGTAATTGAATTTCCCCCTTAATTACCCAACATTAGGGGGAAAAGAAAAACAAACAGGTTATGCTGCAGCAGGCAGGAAAAGCGGCAGCACTGGAGAGCACACGTGGGCTCCCAGCTCCGATCAGCATTGCAAGACATGGGAGAGATTCAGCCAGTGCTGCCAGTGCCCAGACGAGACCTAAACTGGGCTTCTGCTGGGCTCAACTGGGGAGCTGCGCAGCAGTGGGGAGCTGGAGACGCCACCCATCCTGCCAAGCATCCCTCATGGTGGTCAGGCACCCAGCGGCACACACTGTCACGCTCCAACAGCATCAACCAGTTCAGAAAATCTCAGTAGGGGATGGGAGCTTTCCTGGCTCCGACCCTCCAGGCTCTTCTTCCCCTGGGCTCACTGGCCCTTTGGGGGCTTGTGTGTGTCCCCAGCCCCTCCGGAGCGGGTCCCAGGGCAGCGTTGTCTCCCCATGCAGCGAGGAGGCGGGTTTGTGATTCACCCCCCCGCCGTCGGGAGCTGATCATTTCGAGTCCAGATGGTGTTTGAAACGTGTAATAAGGAAATAAAATAAATAATTAATTAAATAAATACACCGCACAAATTGAGCAGAGAGTGGAGACAAGACGGGAAGAGGCAGGCGTGCTGCGGGAGCCGCGGGGCCAGCCAGCAGCCGGGGAGCCGTGCCGGCTGCTCCGTGCTCATCCCGAGGTGCCCCAAGCTTCTCGGGGGGTGGAGATGGGGGCGGGACGCGTGGGGGTCAGCAGAGCCCACGGTCCTGCTCCAAGCACAAGCAGCATCTCCAGCTGCCTGCGGTCCTTGCGCAGGGCAGGATCTCCCCGGGGCAAATCGAGGATATTCCTGTAAGACTGGTGAGTTACACCCGCTCCAAGGCAGGCAGGAGTTCCACCCCTGGACCACTCGTCACGGCCTGGCGCTTTTCAGGAGAGGCAGCACAGCATCTTCCAGGCTCCGCAGCCCGAGCCAGCACCAGGGTGGGGATCACGGCGGTCTCTGTGCCCAGGGGGAAATCCACGCTTACCCGGCACGGGGTGTGTGTGTGTCAACCACTGTTCATGGGATGTAATCCCATTCGGGTGGATAAATGTTGACAAACCCCAGTTAATGGGGCTTGCCATTTACACAGCGAGGTAAATCCCCCGTTTCTCACCACACGCCCGCGTAAATGTCAGGTTTGCAGACATTTCTATTAAGGAAGGAAAAAAAGAAACTCGGAGCGTTTGCACATCTGATGTAAACTGATTTAAAATCGTAGTTTACCCACATTTACATAATGTTTGCTGATTAATAAATTAGATACTTAGGAAATCAGGGGTAGTTCCACGCGAATCATTCTGCTCCATAAACAACGGGAGCTGCAAGACGTCGCTGTGCCTGCGGAGCAGCTTATCAACTCGAAGCACGGCTGTGTCCCCAGCCTGGCTGGGCAGGCAAGGCAGCAAGCAGGGGGTTCCCTAAAAGACCCCCCCAGGCCCAATCCTCTTCCACCCTAGAGGCTGATTCTGCACAGCAAAGCAGAACCGGCGCCTGGATGCTGCCCAGCGAGGGCCCACGCCAGCTCTGAGCCACCCGTGAAGCAGCCGGGTTGTGACAGCGGGGGTTTCCAAAGCCCAGAGAAAGCGGATTTTTCCTCCTTCCAGCTCCGTGTCGCTGTGGTTTAATGGCAGCAAAGTGCCGGGTCGGCCGCTCTGAAGTCAGCCCCGGTGGGTCCCCGTGGCAGAGGTGTCTGTGCCACACTGTGAGCTGCATCCTGTCCCCACCTCAGGCACACGCTGCGTGACACATCTGCACCACACTGCAGACACATCTGCACGCTGCAGGCACAGTCAGCTCCTGTTGCAGCACCCAGCTCCTGCCACCAGCATCCCAAGTCCCAGCCCCGGCCAGCAGCAGGCGTGCAGCACACATCGGGCTCGCTGCCGTTTCCCTGAAGCGCCTTTGCCCCCCACAAACCTCCCCTCCTGGCCAGGCTGGTCCTTCCGCACCTGATATCGTCTTCGTTAGCGAAAATGATGACGGCCCGTGCATGGGAGGTCTCCAGAAGGCGGCGGATGATCTTGTCGAACTCTCCTGGCTTGGGCTCCCGCGGGATCTTGACGGACTGGGCGACACACACCCCTCCTGCAGCAGAGACCCGGCACTGAGACACCCCCACGAGTCCCCGACCCTCAGGGACGGCCCCTCTCCCAGAGCTCCTCAGCCCCACCACAGGCAAAGGAAGGGGCTCCCAAACTCACCTGCGCTCCCACCCCAGTGAGGGGCTCAGCACCCTGCCATATCCCACAGCACTGTGCCATCCCGCTGCCCCAGGGCCCCCTCAGACACCACCAGCCCCCCAGGACATGCAGTCGAGCCCTCTCCTTACACCTCGTCTCTCAGGTGGCTGCCTTCATCCCTCCTCTCCCCGACAGCTCATTCCTTCTGTGCCGCCTTCCCTCCCATCCCACAGCTCCGTTAGCTCATCTCCACCTTCCACCCACTCCGCTCAGTACCTGTCACCTCGAGCCACAACCGCATCACGCCCCGTCCCCCTGACAGACACACTGTCCCATCCCAGTGGTTCAGAGAGGGTTTTCCAGCCAGATCCGAGCCCCAGCCCCTTTCCCAGCCCAGGGCTGGGTTTTCCTGAGGGCTCTGCACACGCGATGGCCCAAACACTGGTAAAAACAGCCCGTGGGAGAAGGAGACGATGGGCTGCAGCTCCGTCATGAGCCCATCATCCCAAGACAGCAGCCTGGCCCTGCAAAGGGTTTTATCCCCATCCCCATGGCACCAGCAGAGCTCCCAGCCCAGTTTTCCACGGGGTGATTGGAAAAGACGCTAATTAAAATTAAAGGAGACAAGTGGAAGCTGGCAATTGGAAGAGTCCCCACACAGGGCTGCTGGGCTCCCAGCCTCCAGCTCCAAAAAGCCTGAGCCATCTTGCTCCTGCATTTTTGCAGATGCCAATAAAAAGAGAGAAGGGAGAGAAAATTAAACATTGTGGGACGTTCTGGCTGTAATTGATGGTCTCAATTTGCATAGTAAATGACACGGCTGATACCTCGCCCGCCACTAAAAGATCCCCGCTTAAGCAAAGGTCAGAGTAATTAGCACACGGTGGCAGGAGAGATTTCCAGCTTATGGCCCTGGAGAGGAGCAGGGGCAGGATGGGGACAGAGACAGGGACCGAGGTGGTGGCCTCCAGGATGGGAGGTTCACTCCCTCCTGCACAGCTGGGGGGAAATTGGGGCAATTTGGTCCCCTCAATGATGGGAGGGTGAGTGAGATCCGATGGGTGCCAAGCATGCAGCAGGGGAGGTTGCAGGGATGGGGAAGACAGCATCCCCCAGCAAACACCCCCTGGCCAGGGGAGCACCGCCTGCCCCCAGCACCCCAGCCACGCAGAGGGGGGGTTATTGGATTATTATTTTTTTCCTGCAGTAAGAAATTGGGCCAATTCCCTGTTTGCCTCCCATATGGGGAGCCAGATGGATGGAGAGGAGGAAGTTGGATAAACAGACTCCTGGACAGACAGATCAGCCAGGCGAGACAGGCAGCAGCCGGCAACGCCGACAGGATGGGCACGTCCCTGCCTGGGAGACACTTGGCCCCGGTCACTGCCAAGCCCCCAGCCAGGCTGGGGTGGCACCGGCTGTGCCGCCAGAGACTGGGGCTCCAGCTACGGAGCCAGAGCCAGTGCAGCTTAATTACAGTTTCCATGGCAATAAAAGGCGAAAATCTGACAAGAGCAGCAGTTTGCAAACATGAGAGCCTTCCAAAAGCCCTGGCACAGTTGGGAGGGTGCACACAGATGCGAGGGGCAGCTTGGGGCTGGCACAAGCACACACTCACGTGCCACCAGGCACCAGCACTGTGAGGCTCCCGTGCTGTGTGTGCTCTGCTCCAGGCTCATGCGAGCATGAGAAGGTACACACCGTGACATGTGTCCCACCATGATGTGTGCCCCCCAGCATGTGGCACAGGGACACTGGGGTAACTGGGCACACAGCATCAGCCCCTTCCCAGCATGGCCAGAACAGAACCAGCTATGACACCAGCAAGGCTTAGCACTGGGGTCCTCCATGGGTGTTTTATTCCCCTCACCCTGAGCAGCCGCTTGGGGCATCCCCAGGATGTGGCCTTGGGTGAGCTCACGGCAAGGATCATCCTCTTGCAGGCATGGGAGGAGGAGGAGGCAGAGAGGAGATGGGCCCATAAATAAATAAGGAAAGAGACTAAATCAATGGCCATTCAGAAATGACCAAGTTACTCAGCAGTTCTGTTAAATCAAACTAACGAGGAACGTAACAAAAAAGGGATACAGGCAATTAGGATGTAATGAAGCCCATGGTAACGCAGGGGATGGAGAGTGCGGAGCATGCGAGGGGGACACATCCAGGCCAGGGGGAAGAAGGGATGGGACCCAAAAAAGTGTCTGAATGCCAGGAGAAAACTGTCTCAAGGATGGACACAGATGTCTGCAACCCCTGTCTGTACCTCCCGGGCCCTTCAGCTTACTCCAGCTCACCAGGACTCTCCAGGCTTAGTGGTTGCAGCATCCCAGCTGCTGGAGACAGCTTGGAGACTGGCACCCCATTTAAGGATGCTCAGATGAGATCCAGTGCACATCAACAGCTGCTGAATACCCTTGAAAACCCAACTCAAGCCCATCTCCAAACCTCCAACGGGCTGGGGCAGCAACCGGGCACCCGGAGCTGCAGCCCCAGGGTCCAGGAGTACCCAGAGCTGCTTTTGATTCCTGGCCCAAGCCCCTGCAGTGGTGGCAGCCCAGTCCCACAGTTGTAGAGCTAGCAGCTTCGCAGGGAGGCTGCTGGAGGAGCCAAGGATGAAATATTCAGCAGCCTGCATCCGGAGGAAAGCGGATACTCACAGGGAGGGTGAATGGCGGGGACGTAATTAGGGGAGGTGGCCAAGCGTGCCCGGCACTGCCACTTTGCAGCCCTTTCTCTGCCGCCTGCCAGAGCTCGCTGTAACGAGCCTACCCCAATTAATAAGTGGCAGCCACCCTGTCTCGCCATGGCGGATCTTGGCACAGATGCTCATCCTCCAGCAAACAACCCACCCTCCTGCCAGGGCTGCCAGGCCAGCGGGGACAGGTCTGCACCCGAATCCCACCCCAACCACAAGGGAAAAATCATGAGGGTCTGCACCCAGTGCCACCCAACGACCCCGTGCACCCATCCCAGCCGTGCAAAGCTTGTCTGCCCTACCCCAACGCCAGGCAGGGCAAACTGGGAGCAAACTGGGAGCAAACCGCTGCCTGCACTGTCCTCAAGCCCACAGCTGCATCCCTCCCACCGCCATCCCCGCCCTGCCAGCCTGTCGGGATGTCAGCCTCCCCCAGCATCCCCCCCAGCTCCGCCGGCTGCTCACGGGGCCTCGGGGACTCTCCTCATTAAGGTGGGGTTAACACATGTTGTCAAACACAGGTCAGGGTTTAATCTCCACCATTACGGGCTCAGTGGGAGCACAGCTGCTCCGGGAAGCGCGATGCTGAAGTGCCCTCTTGATTGCAGGTAGATAATAAGCTTTTTGCTGGCACTAACATACACCATCAATCAGGGAGAGCTCTGCCGGGGCTCCCCGCAGAGCCGGCGGCTGGGAAGCACTGGGCGAGCACGGGTCCGGTCACTGGGAACGGTGACATGCACGTGTGTGTCCCCCACCATGACATGCTCCCCGGGCAGCCCCTGGGCACCCCAAGGAGGAGCTGGGGCTCTGCACAGCACCACTTCTGTGAGCAGCCCCTGCACAGCGCCCCTGCGTGCTCCTGGCCTCCCCTGCCTAACCCCGGCCAGCCAAATGAAATTCCCAAGCCCAGAGTCTTAATTGGCAGCGGCTGGCTGCTCCCCTGCCCCGGGATTCATTATTCATCTCACTTCAAAGCCTCCAGGAACCAACTCATTAGAGGAGAAGTCATTAGGGACAGGGCTCTGTGTCCTCAGAGCCTCACAGAGGCAAAGCTCCTGTGCCACCCCAGGACGGGTGCGCTTTGCTCTTATCACAGAGCAGGGGATGTCCTGCACAGGGCCAGGGTTTGCACTGTCTGTCCATCCACCCACCCATCCATCTGTCTGTCAGTCTGTCCTCAACACCACAGCAACAAGTGCCTTTGCAGTTTGGGGAGGGCTCCCTGCATCCCATGGTACCAGACACAAGCCAGGCTGGGGATAACGACTGGGAAACGGCTCCTGCCACAGCGGGAACTGAGGGGGAACAGCAGCACCAGTGAACCATTCCAGGTCCCATCACACGGCTCTAATACTTCCTTTGTTGTGGCAGAGCCCTAAAGAGAGCAATACCCTGATTATCCAGCACCAAGGCTGCGATATCCCACCAGCCCCAGTCCTGCTGCTGGCAAAGCGCCTCTGCTACCAGCACGGGTGTGCTAGGGGACACCAACCTGCCTTTGTCACCCAAAACCAGCCCAAGGCATTCCCTGGTGAGGCCAGATCTTGCAGATTCACTGCAAGGTGGGCATCTCATCCCTTTCCCCCTGGGAATGCAGAGCAGAGTGATGGCAGCTCCCTGAGCCACGTGCTTTTGCAGCCTGGTCCCTCCTCGGGGATGGTGGGTCCCACCTCGGGGATGGTGGGTCCCTCCTCAGGTGCTCTGGGCTCTGCATCACACATCCCCGTCACCACAGACTCCTGACACTTGTCTCGTCCCTGGAAGCGGCTCAAATGCTGCTCTTCAGTGTTTTGAAATCTCATCAGACATCATGAATCTGAGCAATTTGTGCCTGCTTTTCAGCTGCCTGCATTGTCGGCCTAAAGCAGTAATTAATGAATTTGCAATGGGGAAAAAGAAGAGGGGGGGTGGAAATAATCAAGTTTTCAGCTCAAAGCTCGGGGGGCATGCCAGGGAGCAGAAAATTCAGGTTTCTCACTAAGGTAATAACACCACAGACCATGTCCATGGGAAGGATCTGGACTGTATGTATCTGGACCAACTTGTTTGGTCGGAGTTGGTGACCTCAGAGGTCCTTTCCAACCATTCTGTGACTCTGCTAAAGACCTAATCAGGGACTCAGGGGAGTCAAGCCCCCACCCAGCTCCCACAGCCCCTCTGTGGCTGCGCTGCTCCCTGGCCTGCACCCGCTCCCCCCTCACCTTGCTCCAGGCCTGAACTGGGCAGACCTAGATTTGGGGATTGTGGGGGAGGTTTCTAGCAAGATTTTGCAGTCTTTCCCCCATCTACTGCTCTTCCAAGGGATCATCAGTCAGCTCTGCAGTCAGAGCAGGTTCTCTGCAGCAGAGACCCCCCCACCCCTCACGAGACTCCAGGAGCTGTGGCTTGACGTGCCAGATGAGTCCTGAAAGCAAAGACAGCTTTTTCCCTTCATTTATCATAATAATTTACCTCATCCCTCCTAATCTCTGCTCCACCGATCCCCCAGGGCTGCGTCTTCCATCCCACCCTGTCCCAGAACGGACCTTGCCAGCATTTGCCTGGCACAACCCAGCCTGGGGTCACCACCCCACGGGCACCCCCCAAACACAGGCTGAAGATATTAGAAAGCAAAGCATCGACTCGGGCTGCCTCCAGAGCCCAAGTTTGGGCTCCGAGCCAGAGACTCAACCACAACTAATAGCTCCTCTTTGTCTGCACAAAGGGAGCGCTGCAAGACGGGAGAAGGGGGAGCAGAGTGAAAAGCCAGAGCAGAGTGAAAAGCCAGAGCAGCATTATTTACAGGCAGGTTTCAGAGCCCAGGGGCTGGAGAGAATGTTTCTCCAGCCCAGCAGTCCCAGTCCAGCTCTGGCTCTCCCCAGTCTCAACCTGCAGGACACTTTGCATCCAAACAGCCTGAGGGCAGGGAAGGTTTTTTAGGTGGGGAAACTGAGGCACAACCCCCTTCAGGCTGTATTGGGGTACAGAGTGTGGACAGTAGCAAAAAGAAAATAAGCAGTCAAAGCAGTTGGGGGGAGGGATTTGGAAAATAATCCAGGAAATGTGGTTTCTGCCTCTGAGGAGCCTGAGAGAGCTTCAGGACCCAAAGTGGCGCTGGCAACAGAGCCTCAATGGCCAGACCTGTCCCTCCAGTACAAAGAGGTGCCACATCCAGCAAGAGCTGGGGTTGATTTTTGGGCAGGGAGTAAGATGGCAGAGACCAGCACAGCAACTCGGGGGTTATACCGTAACTGTGATTTTGGCCAGTGGGTGCCAGGGTCCCTTCCTGAGCCACGATGTGAAAGGACCCACTCAGAGATTGCCCCGCAGGGAAGAAGAGATGTCACCACCCTCAGTGCCATCAGCCAGAAAACACCTGCAGGAAAAGATTCACCCCAGCCCCAGCCCTCCCGCAGAGCGGGGACTCTTCAGGCTCTCGGCAGCGTGCCAGCAAAAAAATTGGGAAAAAAAGAGCTACAAAAGCAGGCAGCCCTGTGGCGGCTGCTGAATGGGAGGAGTTGGCTGGGGAGCCACAACGCTGGCAGCAAACCCCAGCCCTCCCCTCCGGTGAGCTGCCATAATGGAGTGCTGACTGCACAAGAACCGCCGTCCTGGGGGACGAAGGAGAACCGGATCGCAGCCCTGCTCTGCCCCGCCGCTCATCACACCTCGCTGTCACAGGGCTGAAGGTCACTCGCTCGCAGTCCTTGCACCCTCTGAAGGAGGGGAGGAGGAAAAAACTCCCTGCAAAGAGCACTGGGAGGTCCCAGGGGGAGGTACCAGCGTCACCCTCCCTCCATCCCGGCTGTCCCATGGGGGTGGCATCCAGAGGGAGCAGGATGCGACAGTCCCCAAGGCCAGCAAATAACCAGGGTTTGCAACCTCCAGGTTTGCACAGACAAATCTGTCTGGAGAAGAGATGGCCCTGGGGAGACCTTAGAGCCCCTTCCAGTACCTGAAGGGGCTACAGGAGAGCTGAGGAGGGACTCTTTGTCAGGGAGTGGAGCGACAGGACAAGGGGTAATGGCTTTAAATTGGAAGAGGGGAGATTTAGATTAGATACCAGCAGAATTTCTTTGGTGTGAAGGTGGTGAGAGCCTGGCCCAGGTTGCCCAGAGAAGCTGTGGCTGCCCCATCCCTGGAGGGGTTCAAGGCCAGGTTGGAGGCGGCTTGGAGCAACCTGCTCTGGTGGGAGGTGTCCCTGCCCAGGGCAGGGGGTGGCACTAGATGTATGGGCTTTAAGGTCCCTTCCAACTCTAACCATTCTATCATCTGCTGTAAAGTCATACTTGATACTTGCTTATGCCATAAGACACAGGAGCAGCTTTTTGGGGGGTGACATCCTGATGCATCAACCAAAAGTAATGAACCCAGCTAAAACCAGAACAACAGCCATGAATGTCACATGGGGATGAAAGAACGCATCACAAATATGTATCAGCCTCTTAACTGAAAATATAGAAAACTCAGCCAAGGATAAAACAATAAAGGGAGGTGGGGGGGAGAGGGAGGAATGACAGAGTAAAATCGATCCAGACACATGACTAAGGAATCCTACCTTCCACTGGAAATATTACCCTCTTCACAAACCCCAGCACCGCACATTACGGCGCGCGGCAGAACGTGCTCAGTTGCCTCAGCGTAAATTTAACCCTTCATCCCCGGGAGCTCGGCAGCGGCAGAGATGTCAGCACACGCGGAACCAAAGGACTGCGGAGGGGTCTGTCCACCCACCCAAACACCACACGGGTCAGGGCCGTGGGGAGATGCTGTACCAGAGGAGATGGGGACAGTGGGGGCACCCCACTGCTGGCACTTCAGGGACATCGCAGACACCCACTGCCTTTGCAGGATGCTTTGGACAAGCACTTAAAACACTTCAGTATGGCCAGAGGAAATTCATCCTTTGCAGACACACCATCTTTGGAATGCCAGCACCCAAAAAAACCTTCACTCATGAACGAGGACTGTCCAGCCATTGGTGCCACCACCAGCAGTCACCGGGGGCCAACAGCATAATTGCCAGAGTAATTATAATATCTAACGGCCCACCCAGGTCAGTCGGTCTCAGCAGCCCAGGGCCAGCCCTGGCAGCAAGAATAACCTGGCCCCCAGGCAAGTTTCTCCCCTCTCTCCCAACCCCTGCCAGCAGAGGGGTCGGTTTGTGCCTTGAGCAGAAACACTTTCTGCCGCAGCGGCGACGGCTTTAACGTGAGGCTCCGCGACGCAATTGAAACTGAAGGTCAAGTTGATAATGCATCAGAAAGCAAACAGCTTGAACGCTAACTGCTAACTACAGCAATGAGCATTATTGCCTGATGGAAATAAAAACCGACTCTGAAGGCTCCAGCTTGGCATGAAAAATGAAGCACAGCACTGTCACGGAGGAGAGCGGGGAGATGCTCACCCTGATCCCAGGCTCGGCTGGCTCTTCCCCGACCCCCCCACCCTATCATAAATACCCCAGTATGGGTAAATTACACCACTTGGCAAACTGCTGGCAAGCCCGATGTGGAGGTCAGATCCAGAGTCAACCAACAGCCCTTTTCCATCCCTTTGGCAGGCTGGAAGAGCCCTGAAGCAGCAATAATTCACAGGACGCTGCACCTGGAGAGGTGCAAACAACACCCAGGTGTGGGCAAACAGGCTCAAAAAGAAGGGGATGGATCCTTCCCCCCTCCCCAGTGGCTCTGCGCCAGCGTAAAGCTATTTGGTGGTTTTATGGGGGAAGACTGAAAGGTGAAGGAGATGCAGCCCGGCTGTTCTTTCCAGCCAGGGAAGGAAAAATCCCCACCAGGGATTTTCAAATAAATAAAAGAAAGAAAAAAAAAATAGAAAAGGCACATTGTTGGTCCAACCACACCATTGTTCACGGCTGCAGAGCTACCTTCCACGGGTGAAGGATCCAGGCTGACCCTCAGCACTCCCTCCCCAGCGGGGATGCTTTAGGGAGCGACGTGGAGCCCAGCCAGCACCCAAGGGAGAGCTGCTCCCCACGGGCCCCGAGCTCGGGCTGAGGTACAGCAGCTCTTATAAATCAGGCTGCTCCTGCAGCGGGAGCAGAGAAGCAGCGTTACTGCTGATAACGCACGGGCTGCACTTACGCCGCTGTTATACCGCAATTACAGTGGAATTATGCTTTTTGATAACTAAATTATCACTAATGCACATAATCGTTGGGTTATGTGGATACACAAATTACAGGACTGCCTCAGCCCCAGATTAATACGCGTGCATTTCGACTCCATGTACACTCGTTTACTCTGCAATTACGCCGTCATATCATTAACCATCTGGTTAGAGGAACTGGCGGTAACCACAGGTATCTCAAAGAAGTGCTTGTACTGCAGTGGGACCACCAGTCATGACAACCGCTCCTTACTGGTGCATAATGGAGGAGGAGTGTGGGTTCCAATTGTGCCTGTGCATCAGCCCCCTCCTCCCAGCCACATGCAGCCTGGCACTGGGACACCCGAGGAGCGGCAGAGCATCCTCTGGCCACACTTGCTGCAGAATAAGGGCACAACTGGGCCAGGAGTTGGCTAACAAAGCTGCTTAACCCAGCACTATTGTCACCTCCCCATGTCACCCAGCTGTCCCATCAGCCCTGCCCTGGCCATCCGTGGAGCAGGACGCGCCAGCCCAAGGTGGGCAAGGAAACTCCCTTTTACGGGGGTGGAAACACACTTGACAGAATGCAAAAAATGCCCTTCCACTCCCACGTGAGACTGCTTTCCCTTATTCCTGCCGTGTTCAGGGGAGAGTCTCGTTATCACCACTAGCCAGATGGGGCTGCTGTTAGCATTCACAAACCTGGCCGGGTTAGCGGCGGAGCTGCGGATGGAGCCAGCAAGGCAGCCCTTTGCTCGCAGCCCTTCCATGGGGCACCCCATTTCACAGGACACCCCATCCCACGGATCACCCCATCCAGCCTCCCCAGACCTGCCAGGCACCCAATGGCACCTTCCCGCCTGCAGCCCCCCATATTCCCACACCAGCTCCTCTTGTGTGTGCCCCCGTCCCCCGCTGTCACACACAGACACAACCCTGGCACCGCTCACCCCCGCATCCCCACGGCGGGACGCACAGGCAGCACGTCCCGATGCCCCCCGCACCCTGTACAGTCCCGATGCCCCCCGCACCCTGTACAGTCCCGATGCCCCCTGCACCCCGTACAACAAGCATCGCGCCCGCCTACTCCGAAGCGTCCCCATGCGCTCCTCTTTGCAAAAAACCCACAGCCCCGTGAAAATATTCTGCTTTTCAAGTTAAAATCCTGAAGAGCAGATTCCAGGTTGAATCCCCAGATGGGTTTCTCTGCATATTAAAAGCACAGCCGGTTCCCATTGCCAGGGCGCGCGCGCGAGACAGAATTAAGGCTGTTCCTATTTATAGGGCTTTGATTAGGAGCTCGTCACCTAGAAGTTTTTATTCCCTTTATCCATTTATAAGGCCATAACACAGTTTGACTAGCTCCAGATCGGCTGGTGCCCCACCGATTTTGCCAGAACTTAATGTGCCATTCAGATACAGTTAAGCCAGTAATAGGCAGCAGCCTGTGCTCTGCAGGGTTTTAACTGCCTCAGAAAACACTCTTTAGTTCCCGCCTCGCCCCGTGAAGACGATGCTGCGGAGGCGAAGCAAAGCCGGAGCCAGGAGGGACCCCAGTGCTGTGCCATGGGGTGGTGGGGTGGCTCCGGGCTCACAGTAGCAGCACCCACCACAGCAACACCTGGGGGGTTCTCAGCATCCCAGCTGGTCCTGGGACTGGTGCTCAGCCACCCGCGGGTACCCACGAGCTCCTCGGCCGCTCCCGAGGCTGCTAATCCCCCCTAAGCATCCCAGTGCTCCCGTCAGCAAAACGTTTTCTGGCTCCAGACAAATCCTCCCAAAGACTTCTGCTGAGCACGGGCTTTCCGCCTGTCCAAAGCCTATAGACAAGTTAAAGCACCTGCCCTGGGGGATAATTCCACTAAAATTGGGCGAAGCGCGCCTTGGTGCCAACTTTATTTTCTGTTAAAACCTGGGAGTATTTGTAAAAGTCTTTTCTTCTGGAACGCGCCCAGCGCCGCAGCTCAGCCTCGGAGAGAGGGAGGGAGGCAGGGAGGCAGGGAGAGAGGGAGGAGTTGGATGGCTCGGCAGCCACCAGCTCGGCAGATCCACGGTCTCCTGGTGAGCAGGGAATGGGATCTTGGGATGTTTTCTGAAAGGAGCTGGCAGCAATAAAACAGCCTGCTCTATAGAGTCATCTCGGAATTTCTGGTCCCAGTGCCTTGCTGGAGAGCTTGGATCTTTGCCGGGCACCACGATGCCCTTGTAATCAGCAAGGCAGCCCCAAAAACCCGCCCCAGCATCATCCTCCAAACCCTGCCATCCACCCTGCTCATGCACCACAGCCACATCCCCGCTCAGGCCGAGAAGCCCAACCAGACACATCCCTCCATCCACATCCACTGCCCTTTCTCCTCCAGCCCCAGCTGCTCCAAATCCCACACAAGCTCCCATCCCAGGAGAAACGCACTCACCATCCTCCCTGGACTTCTGGATGAAGGCCTCCACACCGCTCTCACCATAGCTGCCCTCAGAGGCCAAGGTGGAGACGTAGTTCCACTTGAGGGCTTTGACAATGTCCACCATGGCTTGGGCCTGGTAGGTGTCAGATGGGACAACACGGGAGAAGAAGTCATAGCGGCTGTTGTCGCTCAGGTCCGGCGCGGTGGAAGCATAGCTGATCTGGGGGATCTGGGATTGAGGGGGGAAAGAAAAAGCGTCAGGAGAAGAGGTGATCTCCACCCCACTGCAATGCCTTCACCTCGCCCATGCTCCCAAAGCCCTGCTCCGGGGAAGAGGAAGGTGGAAATCAAGGAAGACCATGAGTCAGGTGGGAGCACAAGCCACCAAACCAACATGGGATGCTCCACAGCACCAGGACCAGCAGCTCCTGGAGGGGACACCACAAAGTGGAGGGCGAGCAGCTCTACTGGGACGTGATGGAAGCCCAAAGGCTTTGATTTGGTGACTCAGCCCCTGAAAACACAGGGGCTTGGGGATCATCTGAAGATCAGGAACACCCAGCGGGACCCCATAAGAGCTTCCTGAACATTGGTTGCTCCTGTCATGGGAGAAGCCAAAGAGAAAACTTTCCTTGTGCCCTGGACAGCACTGCTAAGGTCTCCCTTTGACTTCCTGCCCCTGGAAGGACAGATCTGAGCCCACCCTGCCACATCCTGTCCACCCAAGCCATAAACAAGCCCCTTAAATTACCCAGAGCTGCCGCACCTTGCACGGTACATTAGAATGATTTAGCACAGCAGAATCACACGACGCTTAACACTTACACAGCACTTCACATCTCCAAAACACACCACAGACATTAATTTATCTTAAAGATGGAAAAGGCTTATTAAATTATCAAGCCCAGGTTCTCCCCACCCGCCTGAAGCTCCCTGGCAAACACCAAGTACCCAAACAGCCCTGTCCGCCGTCCCCTCATCCCACTCCCGAGCAGGTACCTGTCCCAGGGGCAGCCCAGCACATGGGCAATCCCAAACCACCCCGTGCCTTGGGAGCAAGCAGGCACAGGGCAGCCATCCCCAGCTCTTAGAGCACTTTCCCCCTCTCCTGCTCCATCTAATCTGGTTTAGGAATAATTCAGTCATCACAGCTTGCAGGGGCACAAACGCTGCTGGAGCTACAAGGGAACCCAACGGATCCCAGGGATCGCCCAGGCTCAGCAGGCACACGGTTGTCACGCTGGATGAACAAATCAGCTTGGGATGCCCTTGGCCTCACCCAGCACCACTTCCCATTAAGCAATTAGCCACTTCCCAGCAGCAGAGACACCTGGGTGGGCTTAAGAGGGGACAGGGAGAGGTTTGGGGTCTGCAGGAATCCTAATCCTAGTTCATGCTTGTAAGACCGATCCACCTTGCTGGGAGCCCAGCCGGGGTAGCGGCATCCCAAGGACAGGGACACTTGCATCAGTCACTCCTGGACCCTCCTGGGTCTCCTGGCCCCCATGACCTGCTCTGTCCTCCTCTGCTCCTGCTCCCAGGCTGCATCTCACCGTTTTTCCTTTGTTTCGCCATTATTTTCCCCTCTTCCACTCCCCTCTCTCTCTCCCTATTAAATGCGATACCGGTGTTATAAACCCAGGACTCCACCTGAATGCTAAAAGCGCCTGGCAAGGAGCAGCCACCCTTCTCCCTACCTGCAAAATATAAGATGAGAAAAGGGAGGGATGGAGAAGGAGTGGGAAAGGAAGGAATCTTTATCAAGGCACAAATAGGATTACTCCCTGTGACAATCTGCTTTGTGCTCCTTTCCAAGCACTGTGATCTGCTCCTTGGGTATCTGTGACCGGGAGCCGGTGCATGAGACTCCATTAAAATTCTGCTCAGCGGGCAAGGTGCTCGTCTGGCAATCATTCATCCCGGGGAGGGAACGGGGAGGGTGAGGGGGGGCTGCTCCCTGCCTCTCGCCTTGCCTCGCCTGCAGCAGTGCTGGCCAAAGGATGGGCACGGGGTGGGGATGGAGGTGATACGTGCAACTCGCCCATGAGACGAGGGCAAGCGGGCACAGAAAGCAGCAGCACCCACGTCAGAGGGGATTTCGGGGCAGGGATGCAGCCCTGCCCTTCCAGACCATCCTTTCCCAGCACGTTTTGGGTTTGGTTTTTTTTCCTCTGCCAAGTGGTTTAGCTTAAAACAGATCCCTGTCTCCTCAGCAGGGCCACGCTGGTGGAGGCTTCCCAGCTCTTCCCTGCCACTGAGCGTCCCAGCCCGGCCGGGGCACATCTGGGTTTGACCCCAGGGTTGCCCATCCTGCTGGGATCCCCGCTGGAAAACAAAGCCTAGAAAATACCTGTTGGTCTATGGGCTACGACCTGGAGGCTGCATTTTAATAAGTGGAAAGAGCTTTCCTCTTTCGCTCTTCTGCCTCGGATGGAAGTGAAAATAAAATACCAGTTCCCACATGACCATTTCATAGATTTCTTTTGCCTTTTTCCCCCCTCTGCCTTTTTGATCTCCTGGTCTACAATAGCCCAACTCCCAGCACCAGCTATTTTCTCAGATAAAAGACAAAAGTCCTTTTAGGTCCATAAAAGCAAAGTGCAGGCATGGAATTCAAGGTTCTTAGAGAGGAGGAGGATGTGGTGGGGAGGGGAAGCTGGAAACTTAACTCAGCTGCCTATTTGGACATCAGTGGCACCTTGTCTGCCTCACCTCCCGTCTGGAGGCGAGTACCATGCTGGGGGGGCAAAATCAGCAGGACGAGCTCTCCTACACCCCAGGGCTCCCTTGTCCTATTGAGAGTGGGGAATAATCCCAGTGCAGGGGCTAGAAACTCCTTCCTCACTTTTTTTTGAGCCAAAAAACAAACAGCATCATCCAGAAGCACCCCCAACCTGGAGAAACATCCCTCAGGGGGAGAGGGTCAGCAGGATCCAGGGTTGTGGGTGTCATCCTGCTCCCCCCGGGTCAATGGACTGGTGTGATCAACCTCAAATAAACCACAAACACACCTGGATTTTGTACCCATTTCATTGCCACCAGCTTATGAGCTGGTGTGGTGTTTTCTCTACGGGTGGCAGACAGAATCCCCTCCAGATTGGGGAAAATTAGGCAAAAAGTGATTTTGGTGCAGCTGTGGCTGAAGTTTGAGGAGCTGCAGGGGCTCCAACATAAGCCTTCAATCTGACATCAGCCTGAGGAGGGAAGGAGCCAAAAAACAAACGGGCCATTGCACAGCCAGAGCCACACACACATCAGGAGCATCCCCAGGAGAAGGGGCTCCTGCACTGACCCCTCCCCTGCCAGAAACAGGGTCGGGAGCAGCTAATTCCCTAACCATAATTATTAATTTCATGCATATCTTATGCAAACCTCTAGTTCACTGACAAGATGGAATTGATTTAATTAGAATTTCCATCATCGAGCCATTTGGATGGCAGCTTTTAATTAGGGAGAGCATAAAGCACCGCAGGGGCTGGAGGAGTGAGGGGTTGATGGTCAGACCTTGTTGTTGGAGCAGGGCGAGCTGGACATCCCCCCACCCTGCCCCGTTCCACTGCCCCTTTCCTGGGGTGCAGGATCAGCCCCAGTGCCAAGAGAGGATCCAACCCTTGGGATCTCCTTAGAGAGCGATAAAGATCCCACACACCCTGGGCTGCTCAAAAGGTCTCTGTGCCTCAGTTTCCCCAGGGGAGAAGGAGGGGTAAGTGGAACTGCTCCCTGGGCACAGGGGAGACAAATCACTTGGGCATCACAATGCACCGATGCGACACAGAGCCGATAACCAGTTCCTCCATTTCCCAGCTCTGGTGCCACCGAAACACAGCTGCTCTGGGGTGACACACGACAGCCACGCTCGAGGGGACACAGCCCGGGGCAGGGAGCCACGGAACCCCCCGACCTGCCCACTCCTTTGCCACAACCTGTTAAACTGAGCGTGTAAATCAGGCAGCTCCTACGCTGGGGCTGAGGCCAGTCAGGCACGGGCCGCTCGGTCCCCTCGATATATCTGCCTCCCGTCAAGAAATAAAGCCCTGGGAAGTGGCAGCTGCGGGAGGGTCTCGGGGCCAGCCCTGGCACGGGCTCAGGCTGAAAGGAGACACTCATCCTGGGGGGTCTGGAGGCAGATGTAAAGGCAGAGACAAGTGAAAAAAAAAGAAAACCCAACAAAACCCAATATTTTTTCCTTATGGCTTATGGACCCAGCTTCCAACACTGGGGAGGCAGCTCCAGCAGAAAACCCCAGTACTGCCAGAGGGTGGTTGCACCCCTCTTTCCAAAAAATAAAAACCACCAGAAAACCAGCTCCCAACCCAGGCTGGAGCAAAGCACGGGATGCAGAGAGCTGTGCATGCTGCCCTTCAGCATGCTCCTGGCCAGACCTGTCACCCCCTTTGCCTTCACCCTCCTGCTCCTCCTCACCCAGCCATGCCATGCCCAGGATCTGAGGAAGAAGCTGCCACTACGGCTGGGAGCTGCGGGGCCGGGGCAGCCTGGGAGAACCAGGCAGCTGCGATTTGTTTTAATAAACCCAGTGAAGAACAAGGAAACGAAGTGGCAGGAGCAGGTGATTAATCAGAGCGTCCCCCGGCCGATTGCCACCTTCCCAGCTTCATGAAGGTTATTTACCCACTAAGTAGGGAAACGAGGGTGCCGAACACAGTGACCCTCCCCATCCCACTGCCCCCCCAAAGGCTCAGGGTATCCCCCATGGTGGGGAGCAGACACAACGTGCCCCCCCCAGGTCATCAGCTGGGGACTGATCCAGCTCCGTACCCTCCCGGCTGCAGCAACCCAGCCCCAGGCAGCACATCCTTGCGTGCCTGCAGGTGCTGAGCATCCCCAGCTCCCACGACAGGCATCGTCCTCCATTAGGTGAATTATTCATGCTGTACAACACCCCTGCGCTAAAAAAGAGCTGCTGCACTCGCTGCCACGAAGAAAACAAGCGCCTCAAAGTGTCCAGCTTGCATCGAGTCTGTCCTCTCACCAGGGATGCTCCTCGCCCCGGCTGAGCCCTTGGGCTCCTTCGTCTCAGCTCTTTCTGGATGGGGATGAAAAAACTGCACCCCAGACCCCGACACGGGCTTTTCGGGGGTCACATTTGCCGGGGACAGACCCAGTTCCTTCCACACCACCATATGGCTGTGGTGGTTCAGGAGGAAGCGGGTAGAGCTGGGGGCTGGAAAGCTGGCAGAAAGGGGTGGGAAGGAGCGGGAGCGTGCCAGAAAGCTCTGGCAGTGACGCCAGAGAGATGCTATCACAAGGAGCTGAGACCAGGGATTTGGGGGGGNCAAGGAGTGATGAAACTGGCTTGGACAGAGGATGCCGCATCTGCAAGTTGTTCCACTGATGTACAGCTTTAATTAGGCAGTGGCATCTAACGAAGGACACGTTATTTATTTATGTGGCGCGGGAGCGACAATACCCCGGGCAGGGAAGGGCAGGGCTCGCTGCTGGGGAGGGGGGGAGAAATGGTGGGCTGTGCAGGAGGGGAGCGGGAATGGAGCAGGGAGAGGAGCACGGGCTGGGGAGAGGGACCACAGAGGAGACACCATCACCCCAGGGCAGGGACAGCCACCTCTGCCGGGGCAGACACGGGGCTGCTCCAAGCTCTCAGGGATAAACCAGGGAGGGGGCTGCTGTGCTCCCATCCCAGCAAGGGCTCTGCAGCACCTGCATGGTGGGATGCAGACCCACTGTGCCCCACGGAGGTTGCTGGAGCAGGGCAAGGGGAGCCCTGGGTGAAAAGCAAAGGGAGGGGAGGGCTCCTGCCCTCAGCCTGGTGGGCACAGGGGTGTGGGCGCACACCCAGGCTCTGGGGAGGGGGCAGCGGATGGGGGGGCACACAGCGGGGAAGTGCTTTGCTGCTCGCCTTGTTGGACTTTCTAATTGGTGCTGTGCCTGTGCCGCTCACTAGATGTGCTGCAACCCTCCCAGAGAATCATTTCAGCAATTTAAAAAATGTATAAAAAATAATTAATGTAGTTACAGGGCACTTCAAATACCCCCCACGCTCCCCACCACCACCCACCTGTGGGGAAGGGGCACCAGCCCCATCCAGGGCTGGCATTCCCCAGTGCTTCCCCAGCACCCTGCGGCTCCCAGCACTTCATACCCACGTCCCCTCAACTGGGGGGACGCTGGGGGCTCCCTGACGGGCACTGAGGGGGACACGAGCACTACTCTCCCAGTGCCACAATGCCATGGCCAGAGCCAGAGCCCCGGAAAACATCATTCCCTGGGGAATAGGCAAAGGCAACCGCCTGTGCAGCGGCGGCCAGGGAGGCAAACGCTTTGCTGAACCTCAGAGCGGAGTCACCCGCGCTTAAAGGTCAGCGGCGGCGTGAAATGGAAGTTGCCTTATTTTCATTTTAAGCATGTCCCTGCCATAAACCCACTCTTTGAATAACAAAGAGCGGCAGCAGCTCTCAGGTTGTGGCGGGGGGAAGAAACCCACCCCCCAAGCCCCTGCAGGAACACAGCTGTGTCCAGCAAGGTAGGGCGAGACCCCACGTCCCATGGGCATGATGTCCCTGCCCTGGGGACCACCAGGGAGTGCCGCCCCACACACACACACATGCACACCCCCTCACCCACACACAGGGATTCTCTGCTGTCTAGGAAGGGTTGAGCTCATCCTGCATCCTCCCCTGCCAGGGCCTTTGAGGTCTCCCTCCCCTCACTGTCACCTTGAGCTGAGATCAGCTCTGGATTTTAAAGTTGCTGGGGACACCCAGGGCTTCAGACGGGCTCCCAGTGCAAGGCTGGGGCCATCTGAGCTCGGTGACATCCTTCCTGCACAGGGAACATCTCAGGGCTGCTTTGCCCAAGAATCAAAATTGGAAGAGAAAGGGGGGGAAAAAAACCAAAACAACCTGGAAAAGATGTGGGTACCCTGCATCCTCCAACTGTCACTCTCCTGCCTCCTTCCCTGCCGCCTGCCTCCCTCCTCCTCCTCCTCTCCCAGGCAAGCATTCAATCATTTTTGTCTCGACAAATAGCTTTTAAGTTCCTCCCGCTCCCTCTAATTTATATTATTTTAATTATTGAATAGCCCTCTCACTCGTTGCCTGGAACATTAACACGTTTTTAAAAAAGGGACCCAGAAAAATCAAACTCCATCAGTGATCTGTTTTTTCCATCTTTGCTAACAGCTTCCAGCCCTCCCAGGAGGGCACCGGGCGCTCTCAGCGTGCCGGGCTGGCAGAGGAAGAACAGGAGGGGAAAAAGGAAAATGGCATCAGCCCTGCAGAACCGAGGAGGTTCGGGGTGCTGGGAGGGGAGGCAGAGCTGGGACCCCACTCTGGGACCAGCAAAGAGCTCCCACTGCTGCTGGGTGTGCAGAGTATTTACATTTCTCCCTGGCATTTGCTGTGGGAGGGGGGGGGACGCTTGTTCAAACACTGCCTGTAGCTCAGGGATGCTGCTGCGGATAAATAAATGCACTGCGAGGGGGAAAGTAATTATAAACCACTCAGCCTTCCTACAGCTGGCAGGGAGAGCGGGGAGGGACAGCAGCCCCCGTCCCACCGCAGCCCTCAGCGCTCTGGAGCACCCCCAGGGCCGGTGGGAAAGGACAAACGTCCCCAGCCTGGCTGATGTCCCCTGGGTGGTCACAGCCATCCTCATACCCCATCAGCAATAGCTGCCCCCATCCCAGCAGTGAACGCAGCAGCCCCCAGCCACTTGGCTTTACATTTTGGGGGTACAACCCACTCCCCCACAACCAGGGTGTCAGGGTGGGGTATATTGAAACGGTCCTATCCATCAGCTGCTGGCAGGGAGCGTTATTCCATAGGTGACAGCCACAGCCAGGAGGGTGCCTGGCATATCAAATGATGGCCAAGGCTATCTGACACCCAGGGTGCTGAGCCAGTCAGCCAGGATCTCCCTGGCCAGACACCCCCCAGGTGACACTGCTCCCAAGCCCCCTCAAGTAGCAGCCAGGGAGGGGACTGAGGGCTGCATCCCAAAGACCCTCAGGGAGCTCCCAGGGAGGCTGGACCCTACCTCCAGCCTCAGTGGTCTTTGAGATCGACCACAGCCAAGCCCTGAGCAACCCCTGGTCTGACCCCAGATACGGCCCCGGTGGGCACAGGTGGTGGGCTGAGCCCTCCACAGTCCCTTCTAGCCCAAATTATCCCACCTCCCACCCATCCTCAGCCCACATCCCCATCCATCCCCCAACAAGGCGACCTCCCTCCCACAGCCCCGCTGACGCCAGGAGCATCAGCAGCCCCCGTCGCCACGAAGCCGGGGGAGAAGAGATAAAAATCCTCCTGCTAAAAGTGTCGTCACCAGAGGGGGATGGAGGAAGGGATCCCTGGGGACCCGGGGGAGGCAGGAGAAGGGTTTTAAAGATGCCAGCTACCTCCAGCCATGGAGGAAGAGGCACAGGTGGAGAAAAAACCCACAAAAACACCCTGGTGGTTTCACTAAGTGGTTATTTTTACCCTCACCAAGCCTTACCTTGAAGAGCCGCAGGATGTTGGCCACCATGATGGAGACGGAGCTGCCTGAGGCACCGATGACGCCGACCACCCGCTCGGGTTTGGTGATGATGGGGGGACCCCCGTTGACGCAGCGCACCTCGGTGCTGTCCTTCTCGATGAGGGCTTGCACGAAGGTCAGCGACTGCTCCAGAGCGTGCGTGTCCCGCGAGCACGTGTCCAGGATGCGGGCTCCCAGGGTGATGTTGGGGAGCAGGTCAGGGTCGTTGTTGATGCGGTCCAGGGCGAAGAGCATGGCCTCCAGGCGATGGATGCCCTTCTCCTTCTTCAGCTCCCCGCAGGCTTTGCCCTCTGCCCCCCGGCCGTGCACGGGGAAGAGCCCCCCCAGAGTGATGTCCCCGTCGATGCGGATGGAGTTCATGTGCGGGTAGCCCTGGCCTTTGGGCTTGGCGGCACCCCCGGGCGCCCACCCCCAGCTCCAGGCACTCAGGAGGAGGCAGAAGGAGAGTCGCTCCATGCAAAAATAACCCCCACTCATCGCCGAAGCCGTGCTGGGGCAGAGCTGGTGGCCCAAAACCCAGCAGCAGTCAGGGTGCGAGGTTGGCACGGGTGGGCGGCATGGCTCCTGGTGGGCTCCCGGTGGGCTCCTGCTCCCAGCACCGTCAGCGGCTCCCACCGGTGATGCCAGCCCCCGGGGAGCAGCAGGTAGCCGGGCTGCAGGAGGGTGGCGGGGTCTGCATGGCTACACCAGGGAGAAGAGGTGGCAGCAGAGACGCGAGCCCAGGCAAAGGTTCGGGTCCTTCCTCCGGAGCCCTTGAGAGGAGGGAGGGAATAGGAGGGAGGGAAAGAGGGAGAAAATTAAGCAGGAGGATGAAGAGGACATCGGCTGTTCCCAGCTTTCATCAGAGAGCCCAGCAGAAATCAGCACTGGGAGTTATTGTAAAAATTTGGGATTCACTTGGTTTGTGATTCCCACCAGTGGCTTTGGCACAGCCCAAACCTCATCCAGGCAGAGGCCGGTGCAGGGACCCCCAGCACACCCTACCCCAAGGAACAGGACCAGGTCAGTGGGTGGCTTGGGACTGGAAGAAGCCCCCAGGACCCATCCCATCCTGCCCCCTCGTCAGGGAGTCTCCAGGGTGGGACAGGCCCCAGGATTGTGCTTTGAGGGGGACAAACCCCACAGGCACCCACAGCCTCAGTCCCTCCCCACCCTAGAGCATCCCTCCCCCCCAGGGCACGGCTGAGCATGGGAACCAAGCAGCCACCTTAAAGCTGGGCTTGATTTAGACCCTGAGCTGATCTGGGGAGAAACCTGCCCTTTAAACAGCCCCTCTGTCCGGCAGCAAGTCCCCTCCTCTCCTGAGCATCCCCTGCTGTGCCCACCTTCCCCCCTCCCTATCCCCATCCATGGCCCAGCCTGGCACAAGCTCCTGCTCTCAGCAAAGCCAGCTGAGGCTGAAGGTCTCGCTGAACCTGTGGTGTGAAGACACCAGGAGCAGTGCCTGGGTGATGCCCGCAGGCTGTGCCCCCCACACTGCGTCCCGACCAGCATCCCAACACTTCCCCGGGAGCCACGGGGCAGCCCTGGCACCAAGCACAGCCCACGGGGAGCATTTCAGCATCACCAGCTGCTTCCCTTCCAGAAGCCACAATTGAAGACCAGCCCCATCCTGCAGCACAGCACAGGGAGGAGGCACCCTTGGGTCCTGATTAACCATCGAACACCATGGGGTAAGATTTGGTCCTCTCATCAGGTGGAAAAGCCCCACCTGCTCCCCCAAACTGCCACCCTGCCCTGCCGCCCAGCACACCGGTGCCGAGGGTAGCTCCCCCAGAGCCAGCACGAGAGGTGGTAGAGAGGGGCTCAGCTCCCTCCATCCCAGCCCCACACTCTCGCAGGAGTCTCCTGCTCACAACTGGAGGGGGAAGGGGGACACCCGGGGGGTTTTACCCCACACCATCCTCCTGCAACCCCCTGTGCCCTCACCTGGTCTCTTTTACTTTCACCACGGAGCCCCTCAAGCGGGCACAGGGTGATGCCTCTGTCTTGGCTCCGAGATCACTGCAGAACAGCTTTTTCTCCCCTTCCCCTTGCCAAAGCAGCACATCCCCCTGCCTCAGTTTCCCCTCTGGAAGTCTCTCTCCTGCATCCCATCCCTGCTGTCTCCAAGCAGCCGCTGACGGATGCTGCGAGGGCAGCACATGATTAATGCAAGGCACCAAAAAGCAGAGGAGAGCCGAGCAGGCAAATGCATTCCCCAAGCAGGACGAGCTGCAACAGCGAGACCGAAGAAACAGCTTAAATTAATCTCAGCTCAAGTGCAGAGCTTGGGCATCCGAGCCGGGCCAGATCCTCAGCCAGCCCCGAGGGGTGCTGCCCGCCAGAGCCGACCATGCCGAACCCCTTTACACCACGGAGGAGGTTCCCAGCTCCATGGGCCATTGCCTCAACTCACCTCCATAAATTATGCACATCCCTGCCCGTTGGAGCCACTTGAAGGCCCATCTCCAAAGCGTTTCTGACAGCCAGGGCTTTTAAGCAACCAGAATTACCCAGTGCCGAGCTCTCTGCTTCAAAAGGCAGGAGCTTGGGAGCGCTGCGGCACGACACCCGCCCGCTGCAGCCCACCCCGCCACCAGGAGAGCCCCTGCCAGCGTGGCCTCGCTCGGATGGGGATCAAGGACAGGGATCAACCCTCCTCACAGTCCCGTCTCCTCAAAAACCATCCTGTGCATCAGCAGAGGAAGTGGAGCAGGGAAAAGCAGCTCCTGCTACAGCCTTGGAAGCGGGTCAGGCTCTGCCCGTGGCGAGGAAGCAGATGATGGTGAGATCCAAAGATGCTCAAACACCACAGACTCCCCCTCACCCCCACCAGCCAAAAATCAGATCATCTCTCGCATCCTGCCCCAGGAACCATGACGTTTCTGACCGTGGGAGAAGGTGCGATGGGTCACCACGTGGACCCACTCCCAGGAAAATCCTCCGAGCCCATGGCAGCTCCCATGGAGCTGGCAGTGCCCCCAGAGCCCACAGCCTCTCCCTTTCTTCTTTTAAGCTTTTTCCTCTCTGTTCTCTCCCCTTTGTGCCTCCTTTGATCATATAATCTGAACGAACTGAAGGTAAAAATATCACGGCAGGCAGGAAGAAAGCGCAAATAATGGGGAGGGGAGGGGGGAGCTGGTTTGAATCCCTGGCTGAATCATTAGGGGAGATGCAGCCTGAATTACCCAATGAGCCTGTGCTGCAAACGGCCTGAGCGCTCATCGAGAAGGGGCAGGAGCTCCTTGCTCCTCATCACCTCCACCTGCCCTGAGCATCCCAACACCTTCACACAAGCCACCGCTCCCCACACAGCCCAAATCACCCTCCGGAGGGGTGGGCTGCACGTGGGGCTGGGGGAGCAGGTAGAAACCCAGACCTTAGAGCTCAGGAGCAAGACAGAAGGAAACCCATCCTTCCTCCAAGGTGTGGGACCAGCCTCTGCAACCCCAAGGAGCTCCTGCACCTCCCCAAAGCAGCCCTTCCCCCATGAAGCTGGTCCCGCACACCTGGAGGGAGATGCACATCTGGAGGATGAGGGAGATGCACATCTGGAGGGAGACACCTGCCTACATCAGGTGCTGGCGGAGGAGAGAACAGCCTTACTCAGATGCTCCGGGCAGTGAGGGGTTGGAGCTGCCCTCCTGCCCCCTCTGCACAGCTCTACAGGGGCACCACCACCCCGGGGGAGGAAATATTTGTGGATTTGCAACAAGTGAGGTGCCGGGTGGGATAAATGCCCAGCGGGGCACTTAGCTCCAAAGGAAGAAGCAATGCTTCCTCCCGCTTCCCACGAGCACATCATCGCTGAGGATCGAGCCTTCCCACCGCCAGATCCGCGGTCTGGAAAGCGGCACCCGGGATAATCAAACCAAACACATCTCCAGATCCCGGGCACGGGTCATTGCCCAGCCTGAGCCAGACTCAGCTAACGAGGGTCAGGAGCTGCAGAAGTGGGTGCTGGGGCGGCTGCCACCCCGGGACACGGGTAGCCGAGGGGCCCGAGGGCAGTGCTCGGCTCCCGGGCTGTGCTGCTGCCCGGCGAGTCACCAGCACCCCGGGATACGGGGCCGGTCCTACACGGTGGCATCTTGCCCCCCTCTAGCGGTGGCCGTGCCACCGACCAGCACCAGCATCGCCATCCTCAAAGGGCCCTGGACGGGGCAGCAGCTGGGCAGGAGAAAGCAAACGCTGATTAAAAATTCCTCTGCACCGCACTGAGCTCCTGCCGCAAAACCCTCTCCAACGCCCGGAGAAAGGACCGTGTCCCAGAGGCAGGGACCATTCTGGGCTTTGCATCTGCAGCTCCTTCCCACACCTCCTTCCACGCATCCCCGGAAGCACCACACCAACCGGGGCTGCAGTGAGACATAATCTGGGCTCATCACATCCCGCAGAGCCCAGAGATGATTGCAGGAGCTGGGACAGACAGCCCTGGAGCTAGGCAGCCCATCCCACCACGCGGGTCTGCACTCTGGGGCTTTGGAGCCAAGGCAAGTGCTCCCCATCACTCCCCAGGGCTGGTGCACACCCAGGAGGGGCAGCTGGAGCCCCCCCCAACATGCATTACACGGGGTTTGTTTGCAACATTTCCCTTCCCCAGCCTGGTGCTGTCACAGCTCCAGGGACAGAGCCCAGAGGGACCCCCACATCACACCAACTGAGCTGAGAGCCCGAGCCCTGGGACCAGAGGAGACCTGGCCCATCAGGGCTGCACAGCACAGGGGAGGCTGGACCCCCCCCACCTGCCTCTCAACACAGGGATTTTGTGGCAACAGAAAGGCTCCTTCAGGGATGGGGAGAGGGGGCGGCAGGGGGGGAAATAAATAAATAAGGAAGGAAATGGCCCATTTCTCTCCCTCCCTCCACTCCCTGCAGGACTCCCAGTCAAAACCAAGTCATTTTACCGCCATTAGCTCCTGGAGCCCGTGCTGCTGCAGGCGAGTGAGTTCACGTCTCATGTGCCATCAACCCAAGCGCCTGCAAAACACTGATCACCGCGGCTTGATTCCCCCCAGCAGCAGGCAAAGGTGGGAGGTGACTTACTCAGATTCAGCCAGGGCTTATGGCAGGGAGACCCCTCTCCAGACCCTGCTCCCACAGACTGCAGTGGGCCTGGGCTCCTTTGGCTGTGCAGGACAGGACCTGTTGGCACCCAGTTTAGAGCCAGGGCACTCACTGGTTTTGTGCTAAATTGCATCGGGGCTTGTTAAACCAGGCAAAGCCAGAGCCAGTGACGTGGTCCAGGAGATGCAGGAATAAGCAGCCACAAGGCACTCACCTGCATGACCCCATCCCCGGTCGCCCATCGTCCCACCGCCCCGGAGACCTCCCCCAGCCCAGTCCCAGTTCTGACAGGGCTGTGCCGGCTTCTGCTGCGAGCTTGCCAGCATCTTTTTGCAAATCAAGGCCGTTTCTTTCCCCACCTGCTATTCCTCCGGCGAGCGGGTCCAGCCGGCACACAGCACAATATCCCAATTAGCGCACGCTCGCTCTTCCCCGCTTGCAAGCGATTTCAGGGAACTTCGCTTTGGCTCCTGGGTGTTTGGGGTTTTTTTTTAATTGCAAAAGCTCCATGAAGTACAGCAGAATTTAGACATGGAAGAAGGGGATGCCAGGTTAAGTTCCTTCTCACCAGGCAGAACCTTAAGTATTCAGGTCAAGTACCCCAGCGTTGGCTCAGTGGAAAAGCAAGGCCACGGCTCAGCAGGCAGCAGCAAGCAGAGACCCCAGATTTTACCATCAAAACCCACCCGACGTGCTCCAAAGACATAGCTCCCCCCACCTCCAGCACCCCCTCCATCGCTGCACAAACCGGTATCACAACGCTTGCATAAGCCCAAGCCCATCGCCAGGGTGCCGGCTCGACCCCTCCACATCCAGATCCTGCCAGCACCCAGCTCAGGGCAGAAAAGCCGGGTACCACTGCCCTCCTCACTGCTCCGGAGCATCCCCCAAAGGATGCTGAAGTTTGAAGAAAAAGACTCCCACTGGGTGCGGATCTGACCCAGGGAATATTTATCATGGGTTTTTATATATATATATATCTCCTAAATGATAGGAAAGCTCTTTCTCCTTCTCCTCCTCACTTGCCAAGCAGCCCAGCCCTAACCCCTCACTGTGAAGGATTTGATGGCACGGTGAGGGGAAGGTGAGCAGGATCCGGCCGCGGAGCAAGCGGAGACGGCAGGGGCTCACCTTGCAGGAGGCAGCGCGGGGTCTCTGCCGGCAGCCAAGGCACAGAGCTCCAGCAGGGAGAGGCTGGAGGGAGGGAGAGAAGGAGCCAGCGCTCATCCCTACTCCTGCCACATGCAGCAAAATCCTGCAATTAATTTTTGATCACCTTCTGCAAATTGGGACGGGACTGGCTTAGAGCAAGAGCACGGCCTGACTGACAGTCTCTGGCGGTGCCCCTGGCATTTCTGCTTCCCATCACACCTACAGCCCAAGACAGCAGCATGAGCCCCTGCCCATACCCAGCCTGGGAAAGCCCCAGCAGGGGCAAAGACCCCTGTCCTCAGCTGGGCTACGTGCAGGGCACAGGGAACTGGACCACCCTACAGAGGAAACCCCTTCATTAGGTACAAAGCCCAAGAGGAAGAGACGGTGCCCGCGGCGGGCGTGAAGCCGGGGAGGGCAGCGGGAGCGGGTTCGCCTATGTTATAATTAGGACCTGCCACATCTTCAAGCCGTTGCCTTTTCTGGGAAGAGCTGGAAGGGGGTGGCTGAGCTGACAAATCCATCCTCCTCCTGCCTGATACCAAAGTTGAAGCACGTGACACCCTTTTTCGGGGAGCCAGCAGGCTCCTCTGTAGGGAGATGCTGGCCCCCGGGATGCGGGGCCAGAGCACAGCTGCACCCAAGCTTTGGTTCCAGCTGTAAAATCCTCTTGAAGCTCCCCCTCTGCTGTCTCGATGCCCCGTGGTGCAGCTCAGCACCACCAGCCCAGTGCCTGCTGCCCTCCCCAAAGCAGGCTTGCCTGTGCCCCCCCCTCCTGCCCCCAACCCAGGGCAGATGGAGCCCACTGCTGCCCATGGGGACCCATCACCCTCACAAAGACAGCCCACCCTCGCCACAGCCCCCGGCTCGGCCAGAAGCAGCTGGGATTCCTGCACAACCCATCAGACCACGGCTCTCAACACATTATGGGGAGGGGGGATCTCACCTCGGTTCTCCCCCCAGCCAGAACCATGCCCAGCCCAGCCCCCTGCACCCCCTGCCTGCTGCCCCGGTGCGGATAAAGCCTGGCTTACAGAGAGAGGAGGGAGGGAAGGAAACGAGCTTTTTCTTTTGGCACTTCTCTTGGCATCTTCCCGAGCTCTTCGCTGCATTCAACAGATCGGTTCAGTTCCCTCCCTCCCCAGGCCCTGCCTCGGGCGAGCGGCCAGTGCCGGTGAGCTCCTCCAGTCACCCCAGCTTCTCTTCAGTCACCCCAGCCCGGCTTCGTGCCATCCCTCCGTCAAGCCCCAAGCCACAGGTCACCCGGCGGCAGTGATGGCAATGACTCACTCCGCAGCGTCTCTCCGTCGCAGCCGCCGCTGAAGGCAGCGGGCATCCCCCTCAAAGCCCAAAGCAGCCCACAGGAAAATAACGCGGCTGGCAGAGCACAGCAAACTCATCACACCAGGAGGAGGAGGAGGAGGAGGAAGGCAGCAGGGCTGTGCCCAGGCAGACGGTGGGAGAGTTCGCCGTTTTTTTCCCACGGCTGCAACTTCCCTGGCAGCTCCCGAAGCCACACGGATCCGCTCTCCCAAAAAGCGCTAAGGAGCGGGAGAACGCTCCGGAGAGGAAAACAAACCTCCGCCTGCACAGGGAACGGGGCTCCCTGCCCCAAACCAGGGATGCCACGGCTCCGGGGAAGGGTTTTACCCTCCAAAAGCCATCCAAGCTCGAAGGGGCAGCCCCTTCCCCACCGGACCTGGGCAAAGCCCCGGCTCTCTTTCCCCCTGCCCTGCCCTGCGGCGGGTTC
>VZTM01002588.1:523524-543111 GCA_013400555.1 Jacana jacana
GCGCACCGCGGCGGGGAGGCGGCGGGGGACCCCCGCACCCGGCTGCCCCCTCCGGTTCCCGGCGAGGGGGGGAACGGCTGCAGCCCCGCAAGCCCCCTCCGCCGAGCGGCACCCAGCGCGAAGGGCTGCAAAAGGACTGGCCAGCAGGAAGCGGGACGGACCTGGCCCCTCTCCTGCCCTGTTGCCCCCAACTCCTCTCCCCTCCTGGTCCTTGGCATCGAGACACATTCTGCTCATACTTGTCCTCTCCCTGCCCATCACCTGCAGCCATCATCGTGGCCATGGGTGCAGCTGCAGGAGGACTGACAGGCATCCAGGTCTCCAGACCCCAGGGTGTTAAAGAGCTGCTCATAGTCACATCCTCTGTAATCTCAGCATTTGCAGAAATGAAGGCCCATGACAGGTCCCATGGGTGCAAATGCACCAGCCTTTGCTAAGCCCTGGCAAGACACCGCAAGGAGCACCCTGCTCAGGAAGGGTCCCCCCATGCTGTGCTGCTGAGAGGCAGCTCCCACCACACGCTAACAACTCACCCCAAATTTCCTCTCACCACAGTGGGAGCAGCTCCCCAGGGCACCCATGAGGCTCATTGCCCCATGCTGTCACCCAAAAAGCCTTTGGCCTCCCATAAACTGATGCCAACACACTGCTCCACACACGTGCCTACAGATCATGTATCGCCTGCATTGGCTATCAAACCACCACCACCACCCCCCGGCCCCGGCAGCTCCATGGAGCCCATCGTGGTGTGTCGATTCATTAATCCAGAGAAAACACAACCCCCTAGTAATGGCCATTGACACATTAACTGCTCCAATCCATCACAGTAATGACTGCGAGATAATCGGTCACTGGTGCGATTAGGGAGTACACCTGCCTGTGCACCGGGGCTGTGAGAGCACCCAGCCCACGCAGGGACCCCAAGTCGGGGGCTGGGGTGGGGCAGACCTTGGCTGCAGGGAACGTTCTCTGCAGCTCCACCTGCCCCTCTGAGCATCAAATAGCAAAGAGCAGCCTTTCCAACACACATTTCCAGCCTCATCTTCCCTAAGGGTTTGTTGGAGCCTGCTTGGAATAGCAAAATACCGGCCCTAGTGAGGGGTGGGCCAGGTCCCAGGCAGGAAGGGTGCTGCTGTGAAGGGCTCAGTGCTGCAATCGCTGCCCTGTCACCCCATTTAGGAGGCTGGAAATGAGCTGGTTTTCCAGAAGCACTCAGGGCTGCCCAGCTCCCAGCTCAGGCCTTTGCAGGAGCTGTGTGCTCTCCAGCGAGATGCACTGCCCTGAGAAGCTGGCCGGCCGCCCTCGGCCATTACAATAAGTGGTGGCATTCCCGTGGATTCAGACGCTCACGGGATCATGCCCAGAGCACTGTCTCCTGCAGAGACACCGGGCTGTTGCAGTGATTTCATTTGCAGCAAGAGCCAGAGCAGTTCTCCTTGTTATTCTGCTCTGATGCAGGGCAGGGCAGCCCCGGGACAGAGACAGCCCCATCCAGCCCCCCTGCCACTGCAGGCACACAGAGGGTGTGCAGCTCTCATCCACCCCAGCACCAGGGCAAGGAACAGGAGCAAGAGGACTGTGCTCGAGGGGGAGGGGACTCAAGGATGGATGATGGTGACAGCCCAGCTCTTAGCCAACAGGAACGACCTCCAGTCCCTGAGCAGGGCTCCAGGCCAGTGGGTTTCACCTGACATCTGCCTGTCTTGGGGGTCCATTGGTTATTTCCAAAAGGCCCTTGGGGGGAGAGGACTCAGCCAGGCTCTTCTGCAAAGGGAGCAGCTGGGGCCAGGGAAAGGTGTCCAAATATCAAGGAACCACCTTTCTTGTCCCCACCATGGGCAGCAGCTGAAACACTACAATGGGGTTGGGATAGCCCCCCAAGACCCAACCAAAGACCCACAGCTGGGACCACCAGGTGACCCCAGGGGGCTGTTTGGACCAGCAGGATGTAGAGCAGAGATTCACAGGCAGGAGCGGGGTCTGCAGCCATCTGTGCCCAGGGCCACTGAGACCCTGGGAGGAGGGGAGCTTCCCGCCTGTCCCAAGCCTAAAAGAGTCTTGGGGCACACCAGAGGCACCAGCCAGTGCCTCACACCTGTGGATCACCCACAAGACAGGGCTGAGGGGGGTCCAACCCCTGTGGGATGAGCTGGGCACAAATCCTGTCTCCAAAAGCAGCTCTCAGAGGCACCCTGAAGTCAAGACCTCAGCTCCCCAGGGGATTTCTGAGATGTGTGCTCTGCTTTTGAGGAGAAACAAGGGCATCCTGCTCACAGCCTGAGTTCCCACAGCATAATGGCAGGGCTGTGGCAGGCTGACACCAGTCCATCCTGCTCTGGTCCCGAGAAATCACTAGAGGAAGGTGCCTGGGCTAAATTATGCAGAATTTTGGGCTGAAGCATTGCCTGATTTACTCTGACAGCCTGCTCCCCTGGCTCTGGTAGAAAGTAATCATCATCCAGCCACCCCACACCCAGCCCTGGGCAGGTCAGAGTTCCAGGGATTTGGGGGATGCTCTTGCTACCACAGCTGCAGAAGGCAGGGTCTCTCTTTTTTTTCCTCCAAGCCTCACATCTCCCCTTCTCCTGTGCCTCTTCCCACTATCAGCCAGAAGCCAAAACAACATCAGAATGCTCATGCCACCACCAAGAACGTCAAAACCCGATCAACATTTGGAAACCTGGCTCAGGGCGATGCTGCTGAGCTTCCCTCAGCATGACAGGAAAGGTCACACTGTGGTGGCTGAGGGGGACAGGTAGGAGGGCATGGGATCAAACAGGAGATGCCCCAGCGATCAGGGAAGCAGTTTGTGCATGAGATTGCCCCAAGAGCTCTTCAGTAAATCCCACAAAGGTCAATGTTGCTGGGGCCAGGGTCTGCTCCTTGGCACACGGGTCAAAAGATGATCAAATACTCCAGGATAGTTCAATACCGTCAGCAAGCGGATGCAGCACCGTCCCCCTCAGGATCAATACAGCTTCATCAGGATCAAAACAAGAGGAACTGAACAAGTCGCTGCCTCTCCGGTCCCGGAGACAGGGCTGGAAGGCTTCATCCTAAGCCAATTCCCAGCTCTGTGTTCATGTCCACCCAGGAATTGCAGGGTGTTAGAGCATCTCCACAGCCATCAGCAGCCTTTCCCTGAACCTCCAAGGGCTTCAGAGCTCTGGGCAGGAGGCTCTGGCTTGTCCCAAGGCCACGTCTATCTGCCAGATGGGCACAGCTCTGACCATGTAGCATCCAGCCTTCCGCTGCCCTGGCCCCCATCCAGCCTGGAAGGTCACCACGTCCACTGCTAAAGCCACTGAGCACCACCAGGGAGACATGCTGCTTGCAAATTAGGTTTTTCTCATTTGTTTTGTTCATTTTTTTTTTAATATAGGAAAACACGAAACCGCATCCTATGGACTAGACTTTCTGGCTCAGCTCTTCAGAAAGGCTTTGAATAATTTATGGCCGAGCCACCACCTCCTCCTTCCTCTTCCCAGGTCACTCACATCAAAGAGACACAGGGACAGGAACCACACACCACCCTTTTCATCTGTGGACTCTATTTCCAGTGCCTGGAATTGCCTTGGGTGTGGATTTGATTCCCTCCTGGATAGAAGGGTGGGGAAAATAAATCTTTAATTCAAAGTGAAATATTAATAGAACTGTAATTAGCTGTAATATCTACACAATTAAAAAAAAGCAGGAATCCCAGCAAGAGCTATTTTCATGTGTATTTAAAGAAAAAAATAAGTGTGCAGGGTAAAGGTGGGGGGAGCTGGGGATGTGTCTTCTGGTGTCCTACTTGTCTGGGGGGAAAAACACGGCCAGGAGGAGTGGCAGCAAAGGGACACGGGCTCCAGCAGGGCAAGGATGCTAGTGACACAGGAGGCAGCAAAAGGCCAGTTTGCAGGAAAAGAAGAGAGGAGGAGGATGTAAGAGGGGAAAAAAAGAACAAACGAACATGTCGTCACTTTTGTCCTGCTCCCTGGGGAGGGTTGTGCAGCAAAGGGAAAGTTTTCACTGACATCAGGCAGAGAAGAGCCTTGGAAGGCAGAGAAGGATGGGGAATGGGACAGGAACCTCTGCTGGAGGTTCACAGGGTGGTTCAGGCTGGGTATGGGGTGGGGTGGGCTCAGCCCCCTGCTCCCTCCCCAGCAGCAGTTTGCCAGCAGAAATCCCACAGATTGCTCGCAAAACACCTCTGAGCCTTCCCACCCCGGACAGCTAGAGCCAGAGATGGGGTTTACTGAAGAGAGAAGAAAAGGAACAAAACACCGCAAAATAAAACCAAGCCACAAAATAATTCAGCTTGCCCCCGCAAAAAAAATAAAACAAACCTAAATAACAGGCCCAAAAGAAAAAAAAAGAAAAGAAGAAAACCCACAGGTTCTGATTTCTTTTTGCAAGAAAGAGACTCCTACACACAAACAGCACATGAATATGGGTAATAGATATGGATATTTCAGAGTGCAGAAAATGGTACTGACTGCACTCGTATTGGATCAACATTCACACATCCAGTCCGTGTTTCTCTCGAGGAGTGAGGATAATGGGATGCTGAATGTCAGACCATTTTAAATATATATAAAACTCATTATATGCTTCATGACTAACCAGATCTCGATAGCAAGAGTTGCATTTTAAAGAAAAGGGGGAAAGAAAAGCCCATCCAGGCTTGCAAGGAGGAATTAGCAATGAAAGAGGAATGATTTGGCTGCAGTAATGGAAACCCCTCCTCCTCATGAGGAAGGCTGCTGTGGCCATGCCACCCCCCCTGGCTGGCCCTTGCCCACACTGGGGGCTGCCAAGCCCCCACCAGCACCTTTCCCACAGCCCAGGGTCCTGCCAGGACCCACGTCCCACACAGCTGATGCGGGACCCCCAGCAAAACCCTCCCCGAGGCCAAGCAGCCGGACCTGCCTCTTGGAAGCCACCAAGTGAAGACTTTCCCTGGGCTTGTGGGCTTTTCCCAACCCCCCAGTGCCATCCCCCAATGAGGGGATGGAAGTGAGTGCTGGGGACCCTCCAGGAGCAGCACAGGGCCACAGCAGACACCACTGCTTCGTGGCAATACCTATCCCTGGCCAAACCTCCTCCGGCTTCAGTGTCAGAGCCTTTTGTCAGGGATTTATTCCTCTCTCCTGGGTGCATCCAGCCTAAAAATTCCCCTTTGTACCTCACTGCCTCCATGTTTTAAGAGGACAAAGGAGTCGTGCCAGGCTTTGGCCGCTCTGAGCCTGGAGTCAGGCAGCACCAGCATTCTTCTCCTCTACAACACTTCCACCTAACGGCAAGAGCTGCCAAGGAGGCAGCCCATAGCACCAGGGCCACCCACATCACACCCCCAGGGCCTGAGCAGAGACCAGCAGAGCTCAGTGCACTGATGGATCCGGCTGGGCTCCACCCTCAGCCAAGGAAAAGCTACTGGCTTTGCCCCCGGGACAGACCTGGTGAGCAGGTACTGGAGGCTCCAGCAATGGGAAGTTTTGCTCAATTAAATAGAAAAAAACCAGTTTTGTGATTGAAATGCACTGATCCAACATGTTTCCAGGACAGTATGACATCTGACTGCTCTTTGCATTTTTTGTCACACCCAGCATCACCCAGGCTCCATTTATTCCCCGCAGGACCCATAACTTGCATCCTGGTGTTCCATCCCTCTGCCACCTAAGCCCTGCACTTGCAGCCCTTCCCCAAGGAGCCTCAGCAAAGCCATCACCCCAGAATGGAGGGTTTTCCACCCCACTGCTCCAGCCCTTAGCTGGCTCCATCCTCTGGGCGATGTCCTGCTTCCCTCTTGTGGCTGCTGCTCCCACATGGCTGCGCTGGGAAGGGAGAGGGCATTCAGGACCCTTGAATCCCAGGCTGGCACCCCATTTTGCTGCTCACTGGAAAGCACAAGAGTTGCCGTGGGCCTTCATCTCCAGTATGACCCACTCGATGAATTGGTGTCATCCCAAGTTAGAATTGGTGGCTTATAACTGAGGATGAAAAGGAGCTGTTCCCTGATTCACCAGGGCTCCCCCAAATCTGAGATGCCAAAGCAAAGGCTCAAAAGGTGAGCTGGTGGCAGGAAAAGCACTGAGTTATTTCACCCACTCTCTGGAAGGGACAGGCTGGGACATCTCCCAACAGGAAGTGTCACAATTGTCCATGGACACACACAAACACTTCAACAAAACACATGGACTTAATTCCCTCCCTCCCCCCACTAAGATCCATGGCTGAGCAAGACCCCAGCCCTCAGCTGGAGGTAAAGAAAGCTGGAAACCAGCCCCAACCCTCCTCTCCTCCAGAGCTGCTCTCACCCTCCCGAGAAAGCTGATGCGGAAGGCAAGGGAAAAGACCAGTTTCTTGTCCCACCAGCAAAAATCTCTGACAGGATCTGGCCCCAGCAGGAAGAATCATCGACTAATGCCCCCAGTGCCCTCCTGCTCTCACCTCCCACTGACATCCCTCCTCAACACTAAAAACCTTTAAACAGGCCTCAAAAATGAGATAGCTGTGTCAGATCCAATGGTTTCGGAGATCTGTGTCAGAGCCCACAGGCTCACGTGGAACAGACCCGGGGACGCGGCCGAGCAGCAAGAGGCTATTTTGGGCAAGCGATTACTCCGGGTTTTGGGTCTAAACAATGCCAAAACATGAAGAGCTGAGGCATACCGTTACATCAAAATCACTCATTATGCACCTTCAGCATCTTTCAGCACTGGCTCTTCAGAGTGCAGGACCTAAAGCAGCACAGAGATGGCTCAAACTCATCACACCCATGCTCAGATCGCCCCACAGGACCACGACTTCAGGGACCCAGCTGTGGTCAAAGCCACCATCCTGCTGTCGTGGCAAAGACCCACATCAGACAAGGGACACAGGGCAGGACCCAAGAGCTGGAGCTGCCTGACAAACCGGCCACACTGGTGTCAGTAGTGCCACTGCATATTTTAAGCTAAATATTGCACAAATCTGAGCCTGGCATGGCACAGAAGTCACCCCCCACATAGTCTTAGGGGTGCTGGGGGTCCCGGTGGTGCTGCCCCACTCCCCTGGACCAACATTCTTTTTCTTTCCCCCCACATTTTTCTCTCCCAATCCAGAGATGTCCCCCTGTCCCCAGCGCAGTCTCCTGGGGACATGGTCCCATGGCCCAACCCCAGCCTGGGAGGGTTTCCCAAGGAAAGAGGGGCATACAGCTTTATCTGCAATTCCATTTTGGTGCAGGAGGGGGGTTTCCACTTGCAGGGATCACGGGCAGCTGGAAATGCTTTCTTTAAAAGAAAGAGGAAGAAGAGAGCACATTGGTGGTGAAGTTAACTGTGATAGCCAGACAGCACATACTCCCTCTGCACCAACAGGGCAATTAGAGGGAAATGTCTATGTATTAACTAACCTGAAAGCCACTGATTGTGTGGAGAGTTTATCCCCTCATCCTTCCTGGCTGGCCATGCCAGAGTACTGTGGCAACAGCACCCAGCTTGGGGCTGAGTGGAGAGCAAGCATATCACCAGCACCTGGCCAGAAACAGCTCTGAGCCATCAGGGAAGGACCACAATGGAAAGCTACAGGATGCTGGAAGGGACCAGCACTGAGCATGGGGCTCGAGTCCCCAGTCAGGCATGAGGACAAGGGGAAAGCAAGGAGGAGGACATGGAGCAGGCCAGCGAGGCTGCCATCACCATGCTTCTCCTCCCCAAGTGCATGGGGAAGCCACTGTACCCCTCTCAAAGGCCACCCAAACCAGCAGCTAAAATGCTCATCCCACCTCCAGTCCCCTGCAAACACTGCCCCATTCACCCTGCATGCACCAAACCTGCTCTGCTGGAAAACAAACTGCCCCAAACTGGGATGGATTCACACCAAGGGCTCTTCCAGCACCCCATGTCTGCTTCTGCAATGGTGGGGGTGAGGGGCAGACCTTGCCCCCCATCCAGGGAAAGGGACCCCAGGAAAGCAGAGACCCGCAGAACCAAGGCATCATCCCCCCCAGAGCTGACCCCATGGAAATAACACCCATCTTCGCCTCCCGACTGCTCCATAATTCATGGAACAACCTCCTGAAAGAAATATCCTCCTCGGGCATAAAATATTCATGGCCTCGTACTTTGCAAGGAAACACTGTCTTCCTTGGAGCGCTACCAAGCAGGCAATGCCGGCACGGATTTGCCTTCGCAAGAGTAATTATGTTCCTCATCGACCCGGGGCTGCAACAAGAGGGGCTGCGCTGGGAAGGGGCCCCCTCCTGCCCCCGGCCAGTGTCTGGCTCTGGCTCCCGTGCAAGAGAGCGGCTTCTGGAGAAGGCATGGGACAGATCCTGCACTGTGAAGTGACAGCCCAGGAGATCCCCATCACTGCACCGCTCTGCACAAGAGACCGCCACCCCAGAAGGGACCATCTCTCCCAGCATCGCCACAGATCCCACCCAGCCCCATCCCTCACCCTGGCACAGGCCAACGTGCCTGTGGATGGCACCCCCCAGCCCCACCTGCCTCTGCTTACAATTTGGATGCTGCTCAATTAAGAGCTCCTTCATATGTTGCTCCATCGGCAGAGCTCGGCAGGGAGCCCCTGGCCCCATTCGGCTGCACAATATTCAAACTCTTTAATGTTATTATTGTTGTTTTCCCTTGCTTTTTCCCTTTCCCAGCACAGCCAGCACTAAAAGCTCTGGTCCCACCAGCCCAGGATGGCTGGGAGGGGCATGCTATGGAGGGAGCAGCCATCTGGGAAGGAGCTGAATTTGGGGCAGCAAAGGTCCAGTGTCCTCATCCAAGGGCCCCACGCGTGGCCCAGAGCAGTGTCACTTCCCGCTGGCTCTGATGCTCAGCCTGGCAGGAGCAGAGGAGCATGGGGGAGCCTCCTCATGGCAGCGCTTTTCTCCTCTGCTGGCAGCAGCCCAGCACCAGCCTTTGCCACAGCAGGTGAAGCCACAGCCCTTGCAGGGTCTTAGCAGCGCTGCATCCAATTTGGGATGGCACCATCAGCCAGAGGTGCTTTTACTGCCAAGAGAACTGCTTCCCACAGAGAAGCTCTTCCCACCTAGCTATTAAAATTAGCTAATATCAAATTCTCACCCATAACCCAACTGTTCCCCAGGCAATAAGCCAAGCCCCTGCTGAGGCCAGGCTCCCATGGGACGTTCTGGCATCCAGATGTGCTCAGCAGATGCTGGAGACCAAACCCCCAAGGCAGATAGGTCTGGGGACCACTGGCAGGGTGGCACAGCTCCCTACACCCCAGTCAAGGGGTCCCAGGGGGTTCTCCTATGGTATAGCAAGGTCCAGAAAATCCCCCATCCCTTGGACAAGTGGGGAGATGGGTCATTGCTGAGCTCTGAGGAGTCTCAGCAGTGGGGAAGGAGAGGAGGGAGGTGGGGGGTGCCAGGGGAGAGGGCACCCCAGAGGCAGAGGATGGGGCTCAGCACAGCAGGTTGGTTTTTACTGAGAGGTAAAAAACAATATGGAGAAACCTGTGCAGAAAGGACCAAAAGCCAGCCAGGAGCGATGAGGAATGGGACGTGGGGGAGCACAGCCAGTCCCCTGGGCTGCCACACACCCCAGCCCACAGCCACACCCCCCACACCAGGGCTCCAGTCCCAAATCTGGACTCGGTATCTGACATCCCAGGACTCCCAGCAAAAGCCAGCAGTGCCATCACATGGCAGCCACCCTCACTGCAGCCACACGGTGGGATGGATCCAGCCATCCGGGCTCCATTCCAGCAGGGACAGGAAAGGGAAGAAGGATTTGGGGCAATCCACTGGCCTAATCCCCCCCACACACAGCTACAGGGGGGACAGGGATTGTCCCCTCCTGTCCCCCACTCAAAGGGTGTTTCACAGTGTTAGCACACAGCTCCCACCACCCATATGGATTGAGTGAAACACAAGTCACATCCTCAACACCTTCCCAAGAGACTTCCCTAAATCTCCAGGGAAAAATCCACCCTCCCACCAGCCAACGCACCCTGAGCACTGTCCCCAGGGATGCCATGGAGCAGGGACCCTCCAGGCACCCATTAACTGTGCCCTTCATTTAGGGGCGATGATGTGGGTGCTGGCCTGGAGAGTGGGCTGGTTCAGGGGTGTTCTCCCTCCACAGGGACGCTGGGGCCTCTCGTCAGGAACGGGAACACTGCTGTCCTCCCCCAGGGCTGTCACACTGAGCCGCCCCCCAGCCTGCACCGTCGTGACGCTCTCCTCCGAGGGGAGACAGGCGCGTGCCTCGTTGGGCTCCAGCACCCACATACAGATCAGCAGTTGCTAAGAGAGCAACTAATCAGGCCCAGAGCGTGCCAGAAAGGTGAGTGACAGCCTCGCAAACTCCCACCAAGCTACTCTGCTGGTGGATGCAGGGGGACCAGAGCACGTGAGAAGTCTCCATTCCCCACACCACCGCCCCTCAGTGAAGCCATGAAGGCAGCAGGTGCCATGCAGGACCACCAGCACCCCCCCAGCAAGCAGGAGCCATGGGGATAACCAGAGGTCACTCCCCCCTCCTCAGTTTGGGGGGGTCCCACGGTGGCTTCCAGCCTTGTGAGCCTCTCTCCCCCCATTCCTTACCCTTTTGGACNGCTCCCCTGCTGGCATGTCTGTGCCATTTGAAAGATGAGCCCCTGGCATCACCGGGGCCAGGCACCACGTAACCGGAGCTGGGAACTACCAGTAACTACCTGGCCTTTTATAGCCAACCCTAATCCTCTGGCCAGGCTGGATGTCACGTACCCCCTGCCCCATGGATTTGTGAGCCACATTGCAGGGTCAGGGACACGCCACGTGCCCGAGTATCCCCTGCTAGGGCCAAACATGCTGCCCCTGTGGTCCTTCGGGGGCAAAGCAAGCAGTCCATGGAACACACAGCCCTGCAATCACTGTCACTGGCATCCCCCTGTCCATTCCCTCCCTAGGGGACCAAGCAAGCCCCCATGGGGACCACCGTGGGCAGGCTGCCTGTTGGGAGAGGCAGGGATGCATTTCAGCTCTGCCCAGCCCCACTTTGCCCTGAACCCACCCCAGCACCATCCTTCTTCCCAGAAAGGGATACTGAGGCTCACCGTGGGGACAGGCAGCTCCTGCCTGTAGGCAGAGGAAGGAGGTAAAGCCTTTCCAGTCAGGATACAAGGACAAGGACTAGCCAGAGCTGCCTCCTGCCCACTCTGCTTTTGAGGATCAGGGACCAGCTGTGGGCGCAGCCCCAATTCACACCTCCCTGGGCTCCCAGCTGGGCTCAATCCACTGCTCCCACAGCCTCAGGCCCACACTGGGTGCAGCTGACCCGTCAGGAGGGAGCCCAGCATCATCCAAGTGACCCAGGACACCCAGGTCGCTTTCCAGCCACAGTGCCACCAGCCCCTTGCGTGCCTCAGTTTTCCCCCGCACCAACAAGTGATGCTCCCTTTGTCCCCGGCCTGTCCGACTGGCTGCAGGGAGGGTGACCTGCACCCCACGGGGAAGGAGGGCCCTGGGAAAGGGGTTCCCCCCTTCCCCGTCCCGCTGCCGAGAGGCCTCTCCCCGTTAGGTGGCAGCAGGGGACCGCAGTGTCACCGCCGGGCTGCCGGCAGCGAACCCGAGATGTTGGCAGGGGGGTACACGCCTGGATCCGGCCCCCGCTGGCCCTGGGACCACCATCTCGGTGGGCAGACAGGTTTTCCTGTCGACACAAAACAGTTTTCCAGCCCCAGAAGCCCTCTTTGGCGAAGTGGGAGAGTGCTTCCCCCTGGAAAACCCGCCGGTACATCTTGGGACACCCCATCCCACCCAACCCTGCTACTTTTGGGTTGTTCATTGACTCATAAGGTGCTGCACCCACTGCCCGCCATCACCCATCTCCCTCAAAGCCGGTTAATTAAACACCCCAGCCCATGGATGGGGACACGAGGTCACAGCAGCTGCAGCAGAGACCAGGGCTGCTCTGGTTCCCAGTTCCCAGCTCCCTCCCTTACACCAGCAGCCAGCTTGGCCCCATGCCCCGTCCCGTCACCTCCGGCATCGCCTCCTCCTCCCGTTTCCCAGCCTCTGTGGTCACCCTGGGCCCCCACACGCCTCTGGAGCGGGGGACGCTGCCAGGGGCTGAGTCACCCATGACCACCACCTGAGTCACCGGCATGGAGGGAAGTCCCTCGGTCCCTGATGCTTTTCCAACCGGAGCTGAGTAAAAGGGAAAGTGCCAAGGAATTCGGCTGGGAAAAGTGTTTTCTTGGAGCCCCAACAAGGAGCAGCCTCTCCAGCGTGTCCCCTTTGCCACAGAGAACTCGGGGTCACCGGCAGCAGGCACAACCCCTGGCAAACAAGTACAAGGTGCCTGTATCTGCACATGGGGGACAGCACTGACACCCCTCCAGGGAGCAAATATGGAAGTAACAGCAAGTGGCAGCGGTTCTGGACGTGACCATCCCCTGAGCTGGGTCTCCTGTCCCAGGGGCACCGGGGATGGGGCTGAGTGTCCCCTGGCATGTGAGGAAGAGCTCAGGAAAAATGTCCCCACACAAAATCAGGTGCTCAGCGGGGACAGCTCAGGCTGGCCTTTGTACATGGGGCAGTGGAGCTGCTGGATGGACCAGGACCAGGGTCTGAGTGATCCTTCCCCATTGCAGGGGGTCCTTCCCCATCGCACAGGGCCTCCATAGACTCCTGTGGCTGAAGGAGCCAGCCCTTCAAGTGGGAAGGGCAGGAAAATCATGTCCCTTGTCCCCTGCACCACATGTCCCTCATCCCCTTGCACAGCACATCCTCCAGTCCCCTGCAAGCCCCTTCCACTGCATCCTCCCACCCCTAGCAGCATGTGTCCCCAACCCCTTACCTCAGGTGCCCCCCACACCTTGAACCACCCCCCCCCAGGACGCTGCCAGTGGCTACTTTGCTGCCCCGTCCAGTTTCGATGTGCCACTTGCAATAAAGTACCTTAATTAAAAAAAAATAAGGCAGCCAGACTCCCCTGCGAGCCAGACAGCGAGTCCTCGGTTAATGACCCTTCACATTCTCTTCTGCCACGTTCTGTTAATGATTTACAGCGGTTCCCCCTGGCCTTGTTCCTCCCCCTCCCCAACTTTGTTAGCCCCTACCCAACTTTTTTAAGCCCTACCCCAGGGCAGGCTGGGCGGGGGGCTGCAGAGGGAAAAGGACTCCGGGGGAGGGCCCACAGGTATTTTGTCACCCACTGGCATGTGCCCTGGGTGCCCCCAGGGAGGACTGAGGAGCGATGGTGGGGAGCTCTTGGTCTGCTGAGGTTGAGGAGCCCTGGGGTGAGGAAAGTACTGGAGCCCTCACCACGGATCGGCCACATCCTTGCTCGGAGGCTTCTGCAGGCACAGGGATGGCACACAGCTCTGTTTCTGGTGGTCCCCTGATTTATGCCACCCCCTTTCTAGCAGGAGTGAGGTGATGCAGGTCCCCAGCTTGGCTCATAGCCACCCGCCACCCACCTGAGCCCTGGTACACTCGGTGCATGTGTGCTGAATCATGGGGAGGGGACCCGGGAAAGGGGCTGGAGATGGCTCCCCCCAGCAGCCCTGGTCTTTGTGCTCCTGCAGGCAGCCCCGAGGAGGTTTCATGTTACTGGGAAACTGGGATGGCGGGATGTTCCCGGGGGCTGCCCCGCAGACAAAAGGCCATTGTGCACCACAGCCATGGCCGTTCTCCCAGAGCATCCCAGCTCCCCTGTCAGGGGGGAACCCAGCAGCCCACCCCAGGCCCCCAGAGGTGGCATGGACGGTGGTCCAGGGGCACAGGGCACCCGCCTGTGGGACACCAAGCTAATGGAATGCTTCATCTTGGGGTGTCTGAGCCAAAGCAGACCCCCCTGCACACCCCCTTCTCCATCCTACCACCAGCAGCACCCAAAACACATCCTCCCCACCCCAGGAGGTGGGAGAGGCATACACTAGGCACAAGCAGGTAAACCGTACCCTGCCACAGCCAAGCAGGGGTGACAGGCAGGGACATGTCCCCACGGGTGCCAGCAGGTCAGGGTGTGCAGGCTGGGGATGGCTGCCCAGGCATGGCAGGAGTGTCCCCGCCTGAGCCAGAGACACTTTCCAGCCCCACCGGCTCATCCTGCTCACCCTGTGAGAGCGTGTGGGCTGCCACGGCCCAGACAGTGCTCTCTGGAGCTATAAATTAGGGTGTTTGTGAGTATATTTACATACCTGGGGTTAAGTTTATTACAGACCCAGGTAGTACCAAACCCCGGGCAGTGAACCCCTCCAAGCCCATCTCCTGATGGCAGGGAATTAAAAGCAAATCCCAGTTTTTGTTTAAAAAGAGGGGGGAATTAAACCTGGCGTCTGCGATTGAGGAAGGATGAAGCCCAAGCCCCACAGCATTAAAAACGTCAGCTCTGTGCCCAAGGGTGCTCTGAAAAAGACCCTGAAGCCAGGCTTTTTAGGGAAACAAAGCCCTGAAGCCAGTTTCTTTAGGTACTGTGAGCAAGAGGCAGAATGAGCCACAGTGTGCGTGGGGACGGGGACGGGGACAGGGTGGTGGCTGCTCTGGCTGATCAGGGTATTGGGGCCCATGTCTGTCCCCAGCTCCTGTCACCCCATCAGGAATGTCATGCCATGGGGATGGACGTGGCTTCTCCTCTGGTTCCTCTGGCATGGCCAGAGTTGCCCCACGCGTGGCCCATTGGCCAAGCTCTTCTCTAAATCCCCAGCTCCCAGAGTCAAGGGATCCAGACCCCATCGCCTCCCGGTCGCCAACACAAAATGTCACGTCCGGCAGCGCAGCTGGAGGGGCAGGCGGGGGAGACACCCAGAGAGTGGCTGGCAGCGCCAGGACCAGCCTCATGACTCTCCATCCAGGCGGCCAAGCTGTCCCAGGGGTGACTTCCCAGCAGAGCTTTCAAAACAAGACAGCACCTGACAGGCTTGGCTTGGTCCGGGCAGATTTGGCCACTTCTTTCCAGACACAAAGGGCACCCACGCTCTTTGTCACCCCAGGCCCCTCGACACTGCGGGGTTGGGACAGGCATAAGGCATAGTTTTCCCTTCCTTCCCCTCCAGCTTTGCCCAAGGCGGGCTCCATGGAGACCCAAGCACACCCCCAGCAGCCCTGCTCCCCAGCACTCAGCCCCGACATTTCCACCCCATTTCCCCCCCGGGGTGTGGATGAGGGGCAGGCGCTCAGCCACCCACATGCCTTGGTCTCATCCACCCTCCCACCCACAGCAAGTGGAGGAGCCGACTGCCAGAAATGTCTTTTCCTGGGGCCTAATTATTGATTGTGGGCAGTAATTAATATTTCAGCAGGGATTTGCACGCAAGTTCCGAGGTTGCGACAACGGGAAGAAAGATGGTTCTCGTGTGCCTGCTCCGCTACTGCCTCTCCTGCAGGGACCTGGGCAAGTCCCTCTGCTTTTTGGAGGAAGGAGAAGTATTTGTTCTTGTCTGCTGGCAACTCTTCAGGACATGGTGAATCTCAGGAAAACCCTTCCCAAGGACTGCGGTCTCTGGATGCTCCACACTGGAGATGTCCTCCCAAAGCGGAGATGTTCAGCCCTGTGGTGTCTTGAGAAAGTCAGAAACATAGAGCATGGCAAATGAGATGTTGGCCATACTGCACTGGGCAAGAATTAATGAAGCCAGTTAATCATCTTGGACCAGTCTGCAAAGCCTTCTTTCTTGTGCTGCCATCGCTGATCTTGCAGAGAAAGAGCAGAAACGGGTGGAAATGTGGGGGTCTCCACTCATCCCTGCAGCAACAGGAGGGACACTGGGTCCTGTGGTGCCATGAACATTGATCCTGGCCGTGCAGAGCTCAGCAAACACCTGGGCTGGAAGAGATGGATATGACCAAAGCAGTGAGCCCAAACCTGGGTCAGACCTTGCTGCTGTCCTCCTGCCCAGCCTCAGGCACCTCCTGCGTCTGAGATGTGTTTCCCCAACTAAGACATGTCCCCTCCCTGGAGACACCAGGAGCATCTGAGATGCCACAGGGAGAGGGGCTCCTCCATTTAGAGGAGCCAAATATATGCTCCCTTGCTTCCATCAGCCCAAGGATGCTGGAAATGAAAAAAATCAGCTTCAGAACAAGCTGGGTCCTGCCTATGGCTTTGCATTTTGCACAGAGGAGGATCTTCAGCAAACACCCCTCACGATGCAGCCGGGGACTGGGATGGTACATGGGGATGCTCCGAGCTCGGCATGAAACCTCCCCAGCCAGCAAAATTCTGGTGATGCTGAGTAAAGGCATCTGAGAGGGACACGGTGCACCCCGAGCGCTGAACCTGACACAAACACGGGTGAAGGGTGCTCCTCACCCAGCCTGGGACAAGTCCCAGCACCTCCACAGGTCACCCCATCTGCCAGGGGAGGGTAATGAGGGTCTCTGCAAGGCCCAGAACCAGGCAGATTAATTAACTTGTTCAAGAGGGCTTTGGAGGTGACAAACACCCCGCACTCCGGATCAGCTGGGAAGCCCTCCCAATTACCCGACAACCTGGGCTGAGATTTTTATTTATTTTTTTTCTTCCCCAGAGCTGCCTTAGAGGATCCAGTTTCCCCTTTCCCAGGGAAGTTAGCGGGAATTAGGCACCCAAATCCTGAGTGCAGCTTTGTGGGGCTCGGTGGCAGCTGCCAGGACGTGGGGCACAGTGGGATGAGATGTCCTCTCCCTCCGTGTCCCCCCCCTAGAGGTGGCTGCATTTTGGGGGCAGATGATCCGTGCCTGCAGTTTCGCAGAGCCCCGCTGAGATGAAGAAGCAGGGAGTGATTTCAAGCACCTTCTTTTCAGGGAACCACGCAGAGGTGCAGCTTCTCCCAAGCTCTGGGCACCCATTTCCCATCAGGTGTTCCCCCCCCCCAGGGCCTGAAACATTGGCTAGAAAACCTAAGGATACCCAATAATTCATGTGTGCAGCCTCCATCCGCAGCACATGTGTCCTGCAAGCGCAGGGCTCGCCTCCTCCAAAAAGCAGCTGGATTAAGCCTACAATTTATCAGGTGATTTAGGAATTTGTCCCCAGAATGGGGCTACAGGAAAATACTGCACTGGTGAGTGCTAAATCTACAGGGGGTGAGAAGGAAAGAGCTGTTTAATCAAATCAAAAGGTCTGTTTCAGGGTGGGTCCGGGGCTGTTTGGCCACATGGGGCTTCATCAATGGGGCCATAGGGAAACAAAGCCAGGAGGGGAAACAAAGGCCTTGTCCCTGTCCCTGTCCCCTCCCGGCATGGCCGGCTGTCCCTGCAAACACCCTGACCGGGGACATCCCCTGTTGGCCTCCCAGTGTGTTTACCAGCATGTTGGGCTCACTGGGATAACGGGCAGGACTCGGTGTGGTGTCGACCCCTGCACAGCACAGGCTGCTCCTCCACATCCTGCGTCGGGCTGAGCCGAAACAGGGGTAAAGAAATATAAATCACTTCTTGTTTCACTATTTCCAGCCATTTTCTGGTCTCACTGCAGAGCTGAACGGCAGGTTGTGGGATCCTCACCCATCCTGCTCCCAGATCTGCACCGACCGCAGGCTCTCACTGGGGAAAACCACAAAAACAAAAGTGAAAATGACTGTTCCCGGACTGGACTGAAACCCTGGGCCCAGCACCGGGCTCTGCTCGAATCCCAGAAGCCTCACACTGCTCTGCCACCCACCTCCCCTGACGGGCATCACACACCCACCAACCTCCTTCTATTTAAAGTGGGGGGCACTGCCGTGTAGCCCCCTCCCCACAGGCACAGCATGGCTATTTCCAAAAATCCCTGGGGCCTCCCATCATGGCAAACACACTCTGAGGACCAAACAAACCCCATTTCCCCAGATCTCTTTTCCCCCACCCCCCATTTCCCCCCCCCGTTGCAGACACTCATGTGCTGGTTTCCCACCCAGGCACCCCACAGCCGCTGTTTGCTCTGAGGGGAACCAGCACAGCATTATTTTGCTTTAAAGACCAAGTGGTGACCCCACGGGTGACCCCAGCTCAGGGAGGCTCCGGCGTGGGCTCGGCGAGCAGGGAATTGCCAAAAGTTTCAGGGATCAAAGGGAGAAAAAGCAGCCCCGGGTTGTTCACAGCTCTCCGGTTACAGCCATTCACCGCCGCCGCCGAATAAATAGGGAGGGATATTAATAACAACCAGCCTGTGCCAGGGGCAGGAACCAAATTCCTCGCCAGGCTCCTGGCAAAGGGGGGAAACCCAAGCGGGGCTGGGGCAAGCACAAAGCACCCCGGTACCCCCAAACCCAGCAGGAGGGAAACACCGATTTCAGCCCCCAAAAACCCGATCCTCAGGGTCTGCAAACAACACTCTGCCTGGATGCAAGGCCCTGGGCTGGAGGAGACCCACACCATGCCCGGGCTGGGGAGCTGCAGCCCAGCTGAGCCCCAAAACACACCGGGCCGAGCGGGGCGATGCCTGCCCTGTTCGCAGGATGCCGAAAACAATCCAGCCTCTGACAAGGGTGGCTTTTTTTCACCCTCCTTTTGGCTTTAATTTTTTAATCGTCAGAAAGGGACACTGCTTTGATTGTGTTTTAGGCAGGGGAATTTGCAGGGGATTTTAAAAATCCAAGTAACAATTAGCACCAAAAAAAAATAAAAAAAATCCCCCCAAGCCTGGCTCGGTCTCGTTTGTTTCTTTTTACGTCCTAAATCTCCCTGGGTGAAGAGGTTTTGCACATGTAGATGTTGGTATTTCCAGATTTCACATTTATAGGGGTCCTTTTAATTTAATAAAAACTTACCCGAGACTTAAATCCAGCACCAACCAGTCTAAAGTTCAGCTCCTAACTCCAGATCTCCACCCCTAGCATCGGGATGCACCTAAATCAGAGTTTATATTAAATTTGTAACTGGAGTTTCCACAGGAGTTTGAGGGGGATTTGGCACAGTCTCGTCACTGAGAGGATGCTGGAGCCCTGGATTTCCTTGTACCCCATCAAAAAACCCACCATGAGATTCCAAATGCCTCATGTGCCTTGGAAAACCTTTCTCCCAATTTAATGGGGCTCTGTGTTTTGGGGTACCTGCCCGGAGAGCTGCTCTTGGCTGCTATTCCAGATTGACCCAAAACACTTCCAAAACAGATCATAGGAATTCAGAATAAAGCTCTTCTAGTGCAGACCAACCCCACCAGCCAGTGAAAGCCTGAGAGAGCGCCTCAGGGCTGCTCACCAGCTCCCAAAATCCCACCCTGCTGAGCTGTGCAGGACCCACTTCCACACCAGCCTCCCATTTCTGCACTGCTGCTGCAATGAAAAATGAAATAAATATCGTGAAAAAAACTGTTGGGTTCTGGGATGCCCCAGGGATGGAGCAACCCGCTGGTGGTGCCTCAAATGGGGACAGGAGGAGTCTTTTGGGGGGGGTTAAGCTGCCAGGGAGGCAGGAAAATGAAAGCATCGTGCTTTGCCCATCAGTGCCGGAGCCGGCGCCTGGCACCGCGCTTGTCCCCACGGTGATCCCAAATCCCTCCATCCAGCCCAAAACACCGCGCGGGGCGGGGGTGTTGGGGGCAATGGGGGGAGGTCTACCCAGCGGCGAGGCCAGGTCGGGGGCATCGTGGGGTTCACGTCGTGCCTGCACATTCCTCCCCCACCCCGAGCCAGGAGCATCCCTGCAGCATCCCAGGGCGGTGTCTCCATCCTCCCCCGGCGCTGCCCTCCGGGGGCGGG